>JAVJIF010006824.1:0-192917 GCA_038442645.1 Agave tequilana | reverse complement strand
CTTTTATTGTTTTAGTTTATTTTTGAGTCTGATTGTTACTTTTATTGTGTTTTGTTATAACATCGGTTATATCCGAGAAGTGCTCTTTTGTGAAGCCTATAAATAGGCCTCAGTACTTTCTTATTGGTAGACAATGAATGAATAAAAAAATTTCAATTAAAATTTCAGAACTCTTGAGTATTGAGATTGAGGTGTGATGCCTGTGATGTAAAGGGTGTGAAGCCCAAAATCTATCTGGTTCTTATCTCTATTCCTTAAACCTTAATTTTTCTTATTTATTTTCTTGTCAAAATCTTAGTTTTCTATTTCTTTGATGTGAAGGTGATTGTGATCCTCCTGTATTACATCAATTTGATATCAGAGTTTTGGTCTCAATCTCCTTCCAAATTTTCTTCCTCTAAAAAAAAAACCTAGCCTCTCCAAAAACCTAAATCTACTCCAGAAAAATTTTAGATTGTTCATCGACGACATTGTTCATCAGCACTGTTCACCGATGACATTGTTCATCGATGACATTGTTCATCGGCACTGTTCAATACAGAGCACATCCGCAGTCTGGAGTCTGTTTCTTAACCGTTCAGAGTCTGATTCGAGTTCTGTCTGAAGTGTTGGGTTCTTGACTAAGTCCCGAAACTACTGAAAAGAATTCACAACAGTTGGATAGCAGATCCGACCTCCACAAGTCCTTGTTTGCTGCTGGTACTGTTCTTGTAGCAGTTCGACAGCGTTTCATAACCCGTTTCCAGCCCGATTCGAGCCATATTCGAGTCGTTGAGACGGTAACTTCTGAGGTTGTGAATTGAATTTTATAATGGGTTTTTATTTTTATGGTCAGTACATATATACTTATGGTGATGACAAGGAAGTTGAACGGGATATGTATGCGACTATCCCGTATTTTCAAGATTCTAATGATCATAATGGGTATGAAAAGTGGGAAGACTATTTTGAAAATTTATTCAGTTATTTCTCCTCAACACCTGAGAAGAAGTACCACTATGCCCAAATGAAGCTGGCTGGAGAAGCTTGTTGGTGGTGGAAAGACAACCATATCAACTGTCGATATTGGTTTATCTTACAAGATTTTCGTACCCGGTATGCTTCATACCTCGAGGTCACAATTCAGTGATCTAGTCGCTGAATGTAAGGAGCTCCTAGCTGGCGTGGGAAAAATTCTAGAAAGCAAGGCAGTAGAAGCTATTGAAGATCCAGAATCAGAGCCAGAAGTTGATGATGAACTAGAGCCAAGGCCAGAAATTATTGCTGAGTTACTGTCACTGCAAGAAGAGATTTTCTCACGGCCCACAGAAGTTGTAGAGCTGCCTATTAAGACCCTTATAGATCTTCCAGCAGAGCCTATCATAAAGCTACCATCTTTAGCAGGTATGAGGGCCTCATTATTCTTGAGATTTCCTGATGAGTATGGTCCCTTGCAGATATTTCTACAAGAGACGGTTTCACATGGGATTGACACCTTGATATGTAGATTAGATTTTAGTGGAGTGGAGTTAATTTGTTATGCTACATGTTTCTTGCTTGAGCTATCATCAACTGTAGCTAATCTGTCGCAGGAGCTTGTTCCACCTCCACCACCTTGGCCTCGAGTACCAGTGCTAATGCCACGATCGCCACCTTGGTCCGATTGAGGCGTTTCATAAGGGGAGCTTTCACTCGACAGGGGCGAGATTCTCTCACTCGAGGGAAATGATGAGGACATCACACCAGTTTCTAATTGTTTTTATTGTCTTAGTTTATTTTTGAGTTTGATTGTTGCTTTTATTGTGTTTTGGTACTACATCGGTTATATCCAAGAAGTGCCCTTTTGTAAAACTTATAAATAGGTCTCAGTACTTTCTTATTGATCGATAACGAATGAATTAAAATTTTTCAGTTAAAATTTCAGAGCTCTTGAGTTTTGGAATTGGGGTGTGAAGCTCGTGGTGTAACGGGTGTGAAGCCCGTGGTATAAGGGGTGCGAAACCCAAAATCTATCTGGTTCTTATCTCTATTCCTTAAATCTTAATTTTTCTTATTTATTTTCTTGTCAAGTGCGAAACCCAAAATCTATCCGGTTTTTATCTCTATTCCTTAAACCTTAATTTTTCTTATTTATTTTCTTGTCAAAATCCTAATTTTCTATTTCTTTGATGTGAAGGTGATTGTGATCCTCCCGTATTACATCACTTCTAGCAATCAATTTTTTGTTAGGTGTTTGACTGCTAAACAAAAATATTTTTAGTGTGGGCTGATATCTTTGATGTTCTTGATGGATGCGGCCTCTGGTTTAGTAATCCTGCAAGCTGTACACTGCCTTCTGATTCTAGGAGTGTGGTTAACAATTGAAACTATCTGTACTTTTATGGTGGTTCAATTTTATTCAGTTCTTTGTTATGGATTTAAATTGTGTATCTGCAATATCATAATTGTTACTGCCCTGTAAATGTTGAATATTTAAAGGGACTTTTTTTTTAACCTAATGTGCCTTCTATGCTTTTCAGCTTTTCAAATACCTCCCAAGATTATCACCAAATGTTACAAATATATTCCGTGAAATGAAGCGTCACTAATGAAGTTTCTCCTGGTAACTTTAATTTGGGAACAACTACTCTAGATTCATGCTTTGACTGTGACTTTCTTTCTTGAATTGTTTCCATCATCTACTACTACTTTTTATAGTTTTCTTTTTTAATTCATTTTTTTTCCCCTGAAACTATCATCCTACTATTATAACCAGAACCCTTTTATTGGAATTTTAATTTGATTGTAACTCATGTTTGTATCATGTCCAAACCAATCTATTCATCCATGTAAAGACTACTAACAAATTTGAAATCTAGTCATACATAAAAAAAAATAGCATTTATTAGAAAGAGAATCAAGTATGTATTCTCTTCATGATTACATATTTAAATTTTCTCCATTGTCATTACTCTCTCTCTGTCACACACACACACACACACACACACACACACACACACACACACAACTCACACACACACACACACACAAAGCGAAATTAAAAAATGTTACGATACCCAAAAATCTAGCCTTAGGTGATAGGCACACAACATTTACATCCATATTTCAAGTTTGAAATATTAAAAAACAACATTTATTAGAGATCTCTATTTTGAAAAATATTTGTAATGAGAGAGAGAGAGAGAGAGAGAGAGAGAGAGAGAGAGAGAGAGAGAGTATGATACTTATCCCGAAACGGGGGTGTACGATATTTGTCCCAACAAAGAAGATGGAAGATTTCTATTTTTTTTCCCCAGATTAGAATTCTCTTGAATCAGAGCAAAAGATTTTTAAAAAAAAAGAAAGAAAGAAAGGTACAAATAAAAACTTTTAATAACTTTTATTTTACATAAATTCTATATTTTTGCATGCGCGTAGCACGTGCCCAGCATCTAGTAAACAGTAATTTCAATGGACAGCTCACTCACTCCTAATGGCTTCCCTAGTGAAATTTGTTGCATGAACCTTCAGAATCTTGAAAGAATCTACCTAGTGTTCGGTACAGCCAAACTTAAATTTGGCAATGCAATTAGAAATCTTCTGATGCCAAACTATCTTTGCTTTTCTTTTTTTAATTTTTAGTTAGCTTCTTATGTTCTGATTGTAGTTTAAAAGCTCGAATAAAGATGGTCAAGGAAGTTGTCTCTCCAATACAGCATATTAATTTCACTCTTACCTGTTCATAGTTTTACTAGATGCAAACCAATTATCTCTAATTTCTTCGATGTGCGCATCTATAGAAATAATTTTTCATAATACCGTTTTCTCTATGTCATGCTAAAGATATATTACTGAAAACTGGCTGTTAGGTAGGTTTTTGTCCCTCTGTAATGCTACTGCAAAAAGGTGTATCCCAGCTGTGTGCCTCTTCCTCTTGTATTCCCTCACTGAAATCAAGGAACTATCTGTTTGTTGGTTCCGAATGTTTTTGGGGGAATATTTTCAAATCATTGCTTAGGATTGCCTCATGCCTTTTTTTCCCTCTTTTTTTCTTTTTTCTTTTGCCCCTTCGTAAAAGATTATGTTTGTAACACTCATTCACTCCTTGTAGGAAACTGGTGGCACTCCTCCGACATTTCTCCGTGGGTGCAGAACTGGTGGAAAAATCTTAGAATAGTGGGGGAAGAAAGCTAGCATTGGTGAAGGATTTGCAGGCAGGTTTTATGGTCAAGGTTGGCATGCTGCTGAAGGGAGGCCTCAAGGCTTGCCAAGGCCTCGAGTTTCACAGCCAAGTTCCTAAAGTGCCTTCTTTCTTGCTTTATCTGTTTCAAAAATCGACTAAAAAGGTGGAGACCTAGCTTTTCTCTGGTTAGAGAGACTGCAAGGAGACATGGACAGCACGGTGGAGGTCCTCAACAATTCCATGAGAGGTCTCAACATCAGAAAGTAAATAATAAAGGTAGCTATGTCTGAACAAAACATACAGAGAAGGCAAGGAAAGCAGCAACATAGATAAAGAGGGGCTCTGAAATCACAGGGTGTACCTATTACATATCAATTTATTTGCTAATCTGCTTGCAAGCATGGGTGTTAACTCAAAACAACTTTCTCTGTAGAAAGCAAGGTTTTCCAGAGTAGGGTTTTCCATATCAGTTTTAGGTTCATTTTCAGTTCGACAATTTGAGGTAAAATTATTAATTGTGAGTTTTTTTTTAACTAGTTTCAGTTTGAACATTAAATAAAAGAAAGTACAGTAACACAAATAGGAAGCATCCAGTCCATGAATTTTTTTGATAAAATTGATTTGTAATTTTACATACATGGTTGTGTATAAGCCATTTCATATCATATGACCTTTTATGATTGAACTAGAAAGGAAGCATCTCCTTCAACTGATGACTTGATATGTGCAACAGTAACAGACAGGAGGGCGTATGTCCAAATTTTCCTTTTCTTTTGGCATTTCCTCAGGCCTTGTTTGGCTTGTGGAGTTGGAGGAGTAAAGCATTGTTTGGCAACAAGAGTTGGCATGAGTTGGGCTCCCAACTCTTGCTAACTCTTTCAAACACTCAAATCTTAGAAGAGCTAAGAGGGTAATGATGAAGGGTCTAATCAAAGGGTATTTTTGAGACTTTTAAAAAAATTATATGCATTTTGTCCCTTACTTTTGGGGGGCAAGTGCTCAACTCCTACACCAATTCAAAATTGGTGAAGGAGTTAGCCCATCTTCTCTCTAACTCTCACTAACTTTTCTCTCTAAAAATCTCTAACTCCAAAACTCCAACTCTAGTTTCCAAACGAGGCCTAAGAGTTGGGGGTTGTAGAGAGAAGAAGTAGGAAAAATAATAGAAGTGTAGGAGTTGAGCAGTTACCCCTAAAAAATTTGTGGCAAAGTGCATAACATTTTATTGAAAATTTTCATTTTATCTTAGACAAACCATATAATGACTATCTCTTAACTCTTAGTTCAAATGAGTGTTTGGAAGAGTTAGCAAGAGTTAGAAGCCTAACTCTCGCTAACTCTTGTAGCAAAACAAGGCCTTAGACTTTCTTTTTTGGAGAAAGGCGCATAGGTATTTCATTAGACTGTTCTAAAGATAAAAGTGTTCAAGCAGAGAGTCGTGAGTTTTTGGCTCTTATTTATTGCTACCATTAAAGGAAAGCTATGATGAGTCAACCCTATGCTATAAGAAGAATGAGTTGAATAGCTTTAGTTTAGTTTTTAAACTGACCGGAAATTTTCCCCATGTTATAGCTTCACCAATAACCCTTTCCATAATAGAATGAAAAAAGACATCAAATATTTGTAGAAATTCATTTATCCCACCCCCCCCCCCCCCCCCCCCCCCCCCAAAAAAAAAAAAAAAAAAAAAAAAAAAACTCCCACCAAAAAAAGGAGGGGGGGAGTGGGGGTTCGCTCTGCACATTGGAGACTATTCTTGCTTTAAAGGTGACTCATCTTGTAATAAAGAAACAGAAATATCTTTTTGTCAATCTTTGACAATATTTTAACAATTATTAAACTATTATTTTTATTTTCTAAGTTATCTTTCAAGTCTACTAATAAATTCCTTGACAGTAAGAAATCAAATATTAGAGAGTAGAGAAATGACTTTTCGAGAAATGGTTTCCTGTACAATTATGACATTTCACTTGCATTTTAGTATATAACTAAAGCGGAAGAAAATTATCATCCATATTTGACAATATTCTATTTAAGCTGGCTATTTAGACCTTACACAATGGAGATTCCTTTGACGCATCTCCTATCGCTTTCTTGATCAACGCATCTTCCTTTCCTTGTTTTTATCTTCGTCCCTCCTCTTTCTCCTCTTTCCCTTTTCAATATAACATTCTCTCTCTTATATCTTCTCCATGTGTCTCAAAATGCAATAAAAAGAAAAGTCACTTAAAAATATCAGATGTCATAAATTATCGGAAATATCTCATCCAAAAGATACACCAAACCATGCTCGACTATGATAGGCATTTATTATTTTGCTTTTTTCTTATTTCTTATTTATAGGGCATGCATAACCTTTCTATATTACAAACTTACTGAGAAAAAATAATAAAGAAAGAAAAAAAAAATGTTTATTGATAAGCTACCTTCGAAGATAAACGATAACATCAGTGTCAGGGGTGTTACACCGGGCTCCCGGGCATGCACTGGACCCTTCTAAAATGTATGCACTTCACTATCAGACAGTTACGATAAATAGTAACATTATTTGATATGTGAGAAAGCAGTTGTGGTATGAGATGCAGTTAAGTACCACATTAGTTAGGTTAAGAATAATGAACAAAATTAGAGACATATGCTAGGTTATACATCTTTGAGTATCAATTGTTTCTTATACAGTGATGCAATATCTTCTATTTTACAATTTTATTCATATATTCCTTATCTAGTTTTTTTTAATAGTAATATCGTATTACGCACGCATAACCTACACGTGCACTTCCTTTATTTTACATGTTTGTTGAGAGATTTTGAGTCTCATGGGTTTGCATTGCTAAGGTGCTACAGATAGTATAGGGTATTTTGCGGAGGGGGATAAAGCTCTCTACGAGAATCCAGTTGAGCACCAGTGACCATGACTTTCCACTGCAGTTTTTCCGAGTCTTGATCCTAATTGTTTCTCTTGATTTATGTTAGAGTTTATGTATTGCCACTCTGGTTTATTTATACTCTAATGATTATACTTTAATGACTTTTGGATCTAGATATTTGCTTTGTTTTGTTGGACTACTTCGTTGGTGTTCTCAGAAAAATTGAAGCGTATAAAATCTTTATTTGATTGTAAAGAAAATTACAGCAACTCAATAATCCGATTACAAAAGAGGGAAGAATGGTTGAATTTTTCCTTTCTTTAGTGTCGGGCTTTTGATGCAGCAGTGGAGAGTGATTCTTATTCTCTGTTGATGAACCGAACCGGAAACTTGATCTTCGGATTTTCTTGCTCTCATTGGAAGCACGCTGGTAAAGTATAAAACCTTAATTAGTAGCTAAAATCTCAAAGAGATTATAAAACTTGAACTCAGTAAGTTTATAAAGAGTATTCTCTTTCAGTAGTCTTGTGCTCAATCTTCAGCTTTTTGTAGTTATCCAGCTTCAAGTATTAAGCATCGAGTGTACATTTTTGGAGATTCTCCTCCTCTAGCCTATGGCTTCTTGGGTTCCTCCTCCAGAACTCTCCCCATTTTCCCCTAGCTATTCATAGCTATTTATAGAGGATTCTGGGGTGTAATTAATTCCTTAAATCTCTCCATAATGGTAGGGTGTAACCAACCCCTTAAATCTCTCCATAATGGGAAGTAATTTCCATTATGTGGAGAGAAAATGGAGTATAACTGATCAAATTCGTGGCTGTATGTTACAGCAGAAATGCGAGTCCGCTAGGCCAGAACCTCGCTCTGATGCGCGAAGCTCACAAGCTCGCGTCTGTGTTGGAACGTGAAGCTCACAGGCTTGCGTTGAAGTTCAAAAGTGAAGCTACACAAGCTTGTGTTTTAATGTCGAAACGTGACTCTAAAGTCCATGTATTAAAGAGTAACACGACTATCGTGTTTGACACAGAATGCGATCCTCGCGTCGTGTTGTTGATGAAGTACGACGTTCGTGTTTGAGGTTAGAATGTGACTTCCACTTTTGCAAGGTCCGCGTCTGAGATTTGGGAATGCGACCCCTGCGTTTGACAAAGGACGCGAGATCCGCGTTCGGGTTGAAATGTGACCCTCACATTTGGCATGAGACTTGCGTCTGAGACTTAGTTTTCAGTAATTTTTAGACAGCCTATAGAACCCCCTCCAAAGTTTTTGAAACCCGCGGTTGACTGGGACGGATTTCAAAGTACTTTGGACTTCATGTTGACTTCGGATACCCCGTGATTGGACTGACAATCTTTTGAGATGCCCAGAGTTTGATTTTATCTGGATTTCGATTTTCGTGAGTGTACTATTGAATTGCTTGAAGCCTCCAGGGAAGATTATAATGAATGTCTTAAAAACTCAGTGTAGAACTTGTATGAGCTCTGATTTGTTTGTCGGTGTACTATTGAACCGGTAGATTTGTCGATTGCATTTGCCAGTGTACTGTTGAATTGATTACAAAAGCAGGAACATACTTTTTGTATGGTGGAGAGAGAACGCAGCTCTCAGTTGGACGCGACTGTCACGTTAGACGCGGCCCTCATCTTATCATGAGATATGTTAGTCATGCTTAGATGTGATTCGCAGTGAAGACACAAGTCCTCATTTGGACGCCACTCTGACTTGGGACTCTTAGTCTCTCTAAGAGTTTCTGGACGCGAATGTTCCTTGAATGCATCGTGTTGGACACATGTCTTGCTCAGATCGAGCTTAAAATTCCCGAGCGAATCAAGGCCATTGAAGGGCCTATAAAAAGGCCAGGGGTCTCTCAACCGTTATTTATTTTGACTGTCTTCTCCATCAAACCCGCATCTGAAGAAATTTCAAAGTCCTTGAGCTTTCAGAGGAACCCAAAGCTTTTAAGCTTTTCTCAATCTTCTTCGAAAATTATTGTCATCAAATGGCTCCGAAGTCAAAGAACGTTGTTTCCTCTTCTGGCATCGTCATTGCTACAACCCTATGGATGGCACTCCTTCTCAAGAGGTTCCCATTTCAGGTAAGAAATAGCTTTTACCATTATTGAATACGAAGAGACACTATCTTTTAAGTTCTTTTTGAAGTTTTAAAACTTCTGTTGAAGTTGAACAGTCGACGCAGGGCTCACAAGTCTGCGTTTGATTTGTAGACGCGAATCTCGCGTTGATGAGCAGAACGCGGATTTGATGATCTTCACGTTTTGTTTTGTCAATGTGACCTTCACGTCTATGATTTAGACGCGAGCCCGGCGAGCTTCGCATTTTAAGACTCTGACGGCGGATCTCGTTCATTATGATATTCACGTTTGAGTCTCCAGACTTGAAAATTTTTCTAAGTCTTCAAGTGAGAAACTCAGATGCGGGCTTCATATGAGCCTCACATTTCAATAATTGAACACGAGTCTCATGTGTTGAGCCCCGCGTTTAAGTTTCAACACTTTGACATTTTTTCTTGTCTTCTTGATCACCCTGTGTTCTTTTTGTAGTGAGGTATTCTTTGAGTCCTCTGATGAAGAGGAATCACTTTGGCCACATTGATAGTGCTGACCCCAATGTCCTTTTCAGCTTGCGAAAGATAACCCCTGCATTCATCGGAGCAAATAAGAAACGACAAGCCCGCTTGACTGGCAACTACTCAGGAAGTCAGAGTTCCTTTTCGGAGATGGTATTAAAGAGGGCGAGGAAGATCTGTGCAATGGAGACTATAAGTGGCTTTGTTAGATCTAGACCTCTCTGGAGTATTATTGGTTTGCACTCAGATAATGTTGGACACGATGCACCTGTTGGCCCAGAGGCCTTCCACTCTAGTTTTGATGATGATTAATTCATGTAGTTATGTTTACTAATAATTTTGTGATATTTAGTTTCAGATATTTAACCAAGATATTAGTAGGTGATTAGCTTCAACAAAAGTATTTTGGAGCTTCTCACATGATGATTACAAGTGGTATCAGAGCCAAGTGCTCTTGATTTGGGTCTTACAACCTAGAGTTAAAGATCCTCATTTTTAGCTAATTACAATATTTGTACACACACCATGGATTTCATGTCACCTCCCACCTTTGACATTCTTAACATCCAAACTCGAAAGGTTAAGATGTCTTTGTACCTCAAAGCCCTAGGCATTCATGTTTATTTTACCACTATTAAAGATTCTTATTGTTTAAATGGCAAAAATATTGAGACTAATGCAAAAGCTCTACATGCTTTAAAGTCAACCATAAATGATAAATATTTATCTAGGGTTTCTAACATTGATTCGGCTTTTGCAGTATGGAACTCCTTGATCTCCCTTGGCGAACAAGAACAATATTATGCGGGGAACGACTCAGATTTTGGAAGTGACGCTTTCAACGTGTGCTACATGGTCCAAGGGGATAACCCCCTTGAGGTAACTACTGAATCCGAGGTAGAAGAAGATGTTGACATGTCCTATGATGAGCTTACTTCATTTTGTCAACAATTAATTGAAAAACATGACACGCTTAAACGGATAACAAGAAAATGAAAAATAAAATTGATTGTATGTCAAAAGAAAAGGATTCTTTTCAAACTAAATTTGAAAATGTTCTAAAAGAAAATGAGTCTTTTAAAAATAAAATTGCATGCATTGAAAAAGAAAATGAAAATTTGAAAAATGAAAATATTTCCTTGCTTTCTAAATTGAATGATATGTGTAAAGGAAATACTTTTTTAAAAAGATAAGATTGTTTTGGTGGAAAAACAAAAGGAAGTTGCTTTGTAAGAAAACAACTCTTTAAAAAGAAAAATGGTTGAAAAAGAAAAAGTAAATGTTTCTAAAAAGAAAAAGATTGTTGATCATGCTCTTCATGCCACAACCATTGAAAAAAATGAAGTTAAAAATTTAAAAAATAAAATTGATTGTTTGAGTTCAACTTTGAGCAAATGTGCATTTAATCATAAGAAATTGGAATCCTTGTTTCAAAAGAAACAAGTTCCCTATGTTCATGCACAACACCCACAACAAGCATATGCACACTTTGCACATCATGATCACACTCATACACATATGCATCCTAGAGTGTACAAGTGTACAAATTGTGGCCGCAAAGGCCATTTAGCAAGATTTTGTTATAATAAGATAAATGCTATGAATTTTGCTAACAAAAATGTTTGGGTTCCTTACAATGCTAACCCTCGTGGACCCAAAAGAAAATGGGTACCAAAATCTCTACCTTGTGCTTTCGATGTAGGTGCGGGCTCTCACAAAACGTGAGAGAGTTGGTGCCTTGATGGTGGATGCACATGGACTTGATGGACACACATTTGATGCACTGCTATCAAGGAGGTTTGGTGGGATGACCACCATGTTTTGGAGACTTGGAGTATAATTCATGTGTTGGTAACTATCTCTAAAACTCCTAATTTATTTACATGCTTTTTCATATATGATATTTTTAGCATGTTCATTTGTTTTGTATCTCATATGGTAAATACTAGTTTAAATGTAGTTTTTATCAAAACTTGGATATATACATGTACAAGTAGTGAGCGACATTTGATTCATATATGTTTGCACTTCATTGCTCATTTGTACTCACTATATGCACATGTATAGACTAGTTTTGATGATTCTCTCATTTACACTTGTTTTGTCTATTTTCATGTTTTGCTTTATGTATATGCAACTTTTATTCAAATTTAATGAATATACATGTATGTCTCTTGAGTCTCTTGCCTTCATGCAAATCATATCATAGACTCTTTTTATGTTTGGGATATGTATGCATATTATTAGTTTTGGATAAAAAACATACATATACCTAGAAGTTTGTTTTAAGATGAAAAATAAATTTCCATGATTTGTTTGATAAAATGAGATTCATGCTTGTTTTGAGCTTTATTGACTAATTTCATGAATATGCTATTCATATGTTATTTGTACACTCATATTTAATTTGTTTTCTCATGACTATGTTTTCATGAGTCTTTATGAGCTATATAGATTTTGAGTGTCAACCTTTATGTATTTAGCATGTTTTATGATATACATATGATTTGGTTTCATGTTTTGAAGGATCTTTAACTAGTTTTTCAAAAATTATCTTTAACTAGTTATTTATTCTTCAATTGGTAGTGTTTTTCAAAATAAAATATTTTCAAACTCTATTTTTGAAAACCCCTACCTATCCCCTCAAAGGCGGTTGGTTGGGCGACCATGCCTTGTATACTTAATATTGAAAATCTTTTTAAATATGTGCATGAAATGGGTGGTAAGTAATATGAGTTATACACTTGATCTTATTATGTTTTCAATTGGTAACATTGCATCTTTTCAATTGGTATCACTATTGACATTTCTTTTTGTATACTCATATATGTTTTTATATATGTATGCCTTTCACTTCAAATAGTATCAATTTCGATTGGTATTAAAATTTCATACATATATATATGCTTTATTTGTACTTACTATATCTCTATATCTTTGAGCATAAATTTTAGTTATGCTAAGCTTGATTTCTTAAATGACTATTATTTCAATTGATTATGTTTCAATTGGTATCATATACAAGCTTATGCATCATTTTATTTAGTTTTTCATAAAGGGGGAAAATTTATATTTACCTTACAATTTCCTTTTTCAATTATTCGTTATTCTACTCCCACACTTTATGTTAAAAAAAATGATTAAAAAAAGGATATTGATTATTTTTGATATCATATGCTTTTAATGAAAAATTACTTTTAATTGGTACTAATCTTTACAAATTGGTATCAAGATTACCTATAAGTTTACTAACAATTGGTATGTTTTTTTTTATATCAAAATTGTTGGTTGAATTGCTCAAAATGATTTATTTACTTACAATTGGTATTTAATTGGTATTTACTTACAATTGGTATCAATTGGTATTTAAATTTATATTAAAACATTTATTTTATGTACCACATTATGTACTTTCAATTGGTATATTTCATTGATATCATGATGCACTCGATTGATATATTTTTTTTCAAATTGGTATCATAATGTTTTGTTTTCATTTCACCCCTTATTGATATTTTTTTTTGTTTAAGACAAAAAGGGGGAGAACATTGTTTTCTTTGACCCCTTTGTTGATGATTGACAAAAAGGGAGAGAAAGATTTTGAGTTTATATATGCATATGTGTGTTTTTGTTTTTGCATATATTGAGTTTATGAGAAAATGATTTTGAGAGTTTAAACAAAAATGGGGAGAAGGTTTTTGAAACATATGTTTGTGTTATGCATGTTTTCTCTCTCCTAGTTGTTGCATATATTTGTTTATGCATATTCATGTTTAATATTCATTGAATATCTTATTTTATTGCTATGCATGAGTTAAGGGGGAGCTTCTTTGAAGCTTAACTTTAATCCATGCATATATAACTTCATGAGTTTTGTCATCATCAAAAAGGGGGAGATTGTTGGCCCAGAGGTCTTCCACTGTAGTTTTGATGATGATTAACTCATGTAGTTATGTTTACTAATAATCTTGTGTGTTTAGTTTCAGATATTTAACCAAGATATTAGTAGGTGATTAGCTTCAACAAAAGTGTTTTGGAGCTTCTCACATGGTGATTACAGCACCAGTATGATCTCAGATCCTCCCTTCACCAATCTTGTTCAAGGAAGTGACAACAATGAGCACGATGCACTTGAAGGTCATAGGAAAGAGTACATCACTGGTATTGGCTCCTCCCTTCACTAATCTTGTTCAGGGGAGCGACAACAATGAGCACGATACACTTGAAGGTTACGAGAAAGAGGACATCACTAGTACGGTCTCGGATCCTCCCTTCACCAATCTTGTTTAAAGAAGTGACACCAATCAGAAACTCATGCTCATTGGAACAAAATATTTCACTAAGCGAAGAATCATGACCTTGTGCAGAAGGAGGCCTTTCGTGCCCAGTTGGTCGGGTGGAATCAGAATGTTCCACTATATTTTGACCTTGAGAAACACCATCATTCTCAAGAGGAGAGGAAGTAGATCTACTATTTTGGATGTAGAGCAATTTGATCACGAAGATAATCTTCAATGAAGAAGTTTTTAGACATGCAGCTTGCTGCAAAGAAGCTTTTGTCAGAAGAAGAGTTGAGGGTTCAAGCTCTGGATGAGGTTGAGAAAGCGCGCCAACGAGACATTCAATGACTCAAGAACCAGATAAAGTCTCTCGCTGAGCGAGATTAACTTTTGTCTCTTCTTCCTTTTGTAACACTCTTCCTATTGAATAAGAGAATGTATGTGTCACTTTTACCATTTTAATTTGAATAATAAAAGTGATATTTTACCTTTGTATCATTTTTATTTTCTATTTGTGTTCAAAAATTAAACGGACTAGAGATATTGAATTTTAACTGCCAGAGGTAACAATTAACGTAGCAATTGAAAGTTAAGTAACTCCACTAGAGAAGTAAAGTTAGAGGGGCGTGATTTTTAACCTGGTAACTCGTCTCCGCTAAGAAAATTGAGAAGATTCACTGTTAAAGGTGTAGTGTTTAACATAATAGGGATATGCTAAAGGTGTGATATTAACTTAGCATTGAAATGGTGCTAAAAGTGTAATGTTAACTTAGCACTGAGGAATCTCATTTTCACTGGAAAAAATCGAGAAGATCATTGTCATAGGTGTAATATTAACTTAACGGGGATATGAATTTGCAATTTGAGCAAATTTGAATTGTCAGAGGTATAATATTTGACAAAGATTTATATTGCGATATGAGCAATTTTAGTCAGAGGTGTGATATTAACTTGACTGAGATCTGTAATGCAGTAGGAACAATTTTGATGGAATTTTCATTCTATTGAAGAGAATTGACAAGTTGAAATTTTATCCACTGAGAAAATCACTGTTAGATGTATAATGTTAACTTAACAATGGGGTATGTCAGAAGTGTGATATTAACTTGACATTGGTTAAATTCATGATTTGAATGAATTTTATGGACTTATTATTCTATTAATGAGAATAACAAGTGGATTTTGATCCACTGGGAATTTATGAAAATTTTTACCCTTAGAAGTGTAATGTTAACGTGACAGGCTTGAATTTGAAGTTTGAGCAAATTTAGTTATCAGAGGTGTGATATTAACTTGATAAGAATGTATGTTAGAGGTATGATATTAACTTAGCATCAAGAACGTCTAGTTTTCATTGAGAAAATCAAGGAGATCAATGTTAGAGCTGTAATGTTAACTTAACAGTGAAATGAGTGCTTGAGGTGTAGTATTAACTTAGCACTGAAAAGGAATTACTGTCAAAGGTATGGTATTAACTTAATAGTGATTTGTCTTGTGATTTGATCAAATTTAGTCAGAGGTGTGATGTTAACTTGACCGAGATTTATCTTGTGATTTGGGCAAGTTTGGTGGACCTGTCATTCTATTGAAGAAAATTGGACAAGTAGAAGTTATAACCATTGGGGATATATTGAAGTCTTACTATCAGAGGTTTAATGTTAATGTGACAAGTTTGATCTGTAATTCATTCCTATTGCAGAAATGAATGCAGCTTTTTGTGGATCTACCATTTCATGGAAAGGAATTGATAGAAAACTTTGGTGAAGAAAGGTGGGATCAGGTCCCTTGGGATTTTTTTAAAACCCTTAGTTATTAATGAATTTGTTATGCCTTTATCAACTACCATTTGAGTTAGGCCAGCCATGCTATTCCCCTCAGCATGAAGAGTTATCTAGGATTTTGTATTGGACTTAAAAGCCAAAGTGTTCCTCTATCCTTTAGCCATCAAAGGTATTGGATTGTTATTCCACAGATAACTTCTAAAATGTTACTAGGGATTAAAGAAGTATAAACTCCTTGGAAAATTTACAGGAAAATTGGCATTTCTTGTAAGTACTTATTTGATCAGAGGTGGGGTGTTAACTTGATCATGAATAGTACTTTTTTGTTTGGAGTAGTACACGATGTACTTCCATGGAATTTTTATTCCACGGGAATGACAAACATATATAGTATTTGATATTATACTGATGGAATGATTTAGATTGTTCAGAGATAACTATTGAATGTGACGGCTATCGAAGTCGGATTACCTTTTGCCCAGTAGATTCAATGCTATATGTTCTTGTAATCTTTCTGGCTTACTCTTGCAATTATGTCTTCTACTCGTTCGCCTGTAAGACTAGCTACTTTCAGGTGTGACTTTGAGCTACTTCTATTTGAGTTAGGAGTGTGGTTTACAGGTTGTGGCGGTAAGTCTCTACTAGCATAGATTATGTCATACCACTTGGACATCGGAGCACCATACTCTGAAATCTCACCACAAATGTTTTGATTGACTCTTCTTTCTTCTGCTTTATAGCGAGGAAAGTTGGCAAGGATACTTCGGTATCGTCTTTGAAGAACGCCAGAAAAAGCTTCTCGAGGTCGGTCAATTTCTTGATAGAGCTGGCAGGAAGCTTCATGAACCATTCAAAGGCAATCCCCTTGAGGGCGCCGATGAATAACGAGCCATATTGGTGTCGTTTGCTACTACATTCTCTGTTTGGGATTTGAAGTAGTATTTATGTTGGATTGGCGAACCTTTCCTATCAAAGGCGTGCAAATTCGGTGCCTTGCACTTGGGAGGATAAGGAGCTGAATCCCACTCGACTGGGTATAGTCTGACCACCCCCACTTCTTGAAGATTGCTTCAATTTGAGATAGCCTTCAGGCGTTTCTCAAGCTCGTTCATCTTCTTGGCATGATTATCTTCTGAATTCTCAGGTTCTTCAGAAGAAGAAGACTAAGGAATTTCATATCCAAAGTTATTCTGATTGCCATCAGAGTGTTCGGAGGTAGAGTTTTCATCCACCTTCTCTTTACCCTTATTTTTGCGGGAAGAAGCTTTAGTCTTCAGACTTTTTGTCTTCTTCTTCAACTTTTTAAGCAAAAGAGCTATCATCTTCTTAAGATTGTTGATAGACTCTTGTTGAGTTTGAAACATCTTGTGTTGTACCTATTACACTCGAGATTGCTCCTCAAATTTCTTGGCTATCTCTTCTGGAATATCAGCCATATATGTGAAGGCTTATGTCTCCCTATAAGAGTTAAATGATTGTGATCCCACGATGATAGAGTGCTCATCTTCTGTTTCAAGCCCTCTAGCCAATGCATTGTAGTCGATTGGGATAACTGCTCAAGTTTGGACCCGAGTGTGTTGGTAAATTCCTTCAGGCTCTATCAATATTTCTTTCAAACCTGAGGACGTTTAGTATCTGACTCCTTAAAACTAAAGGCAAGTTGCTTCGCTTTCGTCTTGTTTGGTGTGGTGTTTAGACCCTCCATGTTGGAAGTCACCTTCGAGTATTCAGCGTCAGAGAATGACTTCTTCTTGTGAGATTGTCGCCTCTTGGCAGAGTTTGAGTTTGAAGCCTTTGACAATAGGCAAAAAACTGACGGCTTAGTCATCTGAAAGTTACAGTGACAATCAGAGAGCACCACCAAGATGAGCTGCTCGCAATGACACTAAGGAGCGATTTGATGAGCACTCCTCTTTCTTACCAAATAGTCCCTCAGATCTGTTGCAGGGGTATTTGAAGAACTAGCCTCAAATGCATGGGGTGAGGGCTTACTAGTTTACATTTGAACTTAGCATCTTGGGGCTGGACACAAACCTCGCGTTTCTGAAGTGAAACACGAAGGTCTCATTCTGGCACAGCGTCTTGTTGAACGCAGGTCTCGCGCTTCTAAAGAGAAATGTGAAGCTCGCATTTTAACACTGTCTACTAATGCGACTCTCACGTTTTAGAATTGAATTTTTGGCACGGCCTTAGGCTGAACGTGGATCTCACGTTCTTGAAGCGAGACACGCATTTCACGTTTTGGCACAGCTTGAGGGTAGACGCGAACTTCGCGTTTTGGCATAGCTTGAGGCTGGACGCAACTTCATGTTTGGCGCTGAAACGCGTAGCTCGTGAACGCGAGCATCACGTTTTGTTGCAGAAACACGGCGCTAAATATGAGCTTTGCGTTTGGTGCCAACAACACTGTCTTTAACCTCTGTTTGCTGATGGCAAGCTTGACGTCTTCATCGACGATCAACAATTCGCTTGGCTCGCAAGAGTTGTTGAGAACCCCCTGCAAACTGAGTTAGTAGAGCCTTGGGAGGAGTTTGGCAGTGAGATTGGCCTCCGCCACTGTGTTGGCCATGAGACAAGACATTGGCTTTGCGGGTCTCTTGAGAGAAGTTGTCGTAAGCCATGTTGGCTCCACAGGAGGTTGTCAGACCCTCAAGAGAAGTTGAGCCACTTATTTAGCATATGGGCTTCTCTATGAGATATCTCTGAAGAGACTTGAGAGTGAGTCTTGCTTGAAACTTTGGGGCTAATGGAGCCCGAGGAGAGAAACTCTTCAAATTTCTCTTGGTCGAACTCTACGACGAGCGATTTGACTGTTGATCCGAGAAACTTGAGGTCGACTTGCGTTACAACCTTCCCATCAGTGGAGAAAATATTCCCCAGCGAAGTCGCCATCTTTTGTTTCTCAGAAAAATTGAAGCGTGTAAAATCATTATTTGATTGTAAAAAAAATTACAGCAGATCTATAATCCGATTACAAAAGAGGGAAGAATGGTTTGATCTCCCCTTTGTTTAGTGTCGGATTTTTGATGTAGCGGTGGAGAGTGATTCTTGTTCTCTGTTGACGAGCCAAACTGGAAGCTTGATCTTCAGATTTTCTTACTCTCGATGGAAGCACACTGGTAAAGTATAAAACCTTAATCAGTGGCTAAATCTCAAAGAGATTATAAAACTTGAATTCAGCAAGTTTATAAAGAGTATTCTCTTTCAGTAGTCTTGTGCTTAAGTTTCGGCTTTTTGTAATTATCCAGCTTCAAGTATTAAGTATCAAGTATGCTTTTTGGGGATTCTCCTCTTCTAACTTATGACTTCTTGGGTTCCTCCTCCAGAACTCTCCCCTTTTTTCCTACCTATTCATAGCTATTTATAGAGGATTCTGGAGTGTAAATAACCACTTAAATCTCTCCATAATGACAGAGGTGTAACCAACCCCTTAAATCTCTCCATAATGGAAAGTTATTCCCCATTATGTGGAGAGATAATGGGATATAACTAACCAAGTTCGTGGCTATCAGCTATAGCAGGAAAGCGGGTTTGCGTTAGGCCAGGACTTTGCTCTGATGTTGAGACGCGGAGCTCACAGGCTCGCATTTGTGTTGAAATGCGGAGCTTACAAGCTTGTGTTGAAGTTGAAACGTGAAGCTACAGAGGCTTGCGTTTTGATGTTGAAACTTGATCCTGAGGTCCGCGTATTAAAGAGCAACATGACTATCGTGTTTGACACAGAACGCGATCCTCACATCGTGTTATTGATGAAGTATGACATCCGCATTTGAGATTAGAATACAAGCTCCGCTTTTGCAAGGTCAGCGTCTGAGTTTTGGGAACGCAATCTCCCCGTTTGACAAAGGACGCGAGGTCAGTTTGTTATTTGATCTATCTTAAAATTTGATTAATTGTTTCTTGTCATGAATACACGTGGTATATGCAATATTATTGTTGCAGCAGGTTTATGTGTATAGGTTAGTTAAGCTTAGCACTTTTTAGGGACTAGTTCACTCCTATGAATGTGTCGCCATCCTTCATCATGTGCTTTTTGTCCTTAGTTTTGAACATCGGGTCATGACTAAGTTTTTTTTTTGGTTTCAGAGCCTAGGTTTTAGGGGTCATATTCCTATATGATTTCAATCTAGACAAAGATCTTAGGGCTAGTAACTGTTGAAATATAATATAACATGCATATATCTTTTTCCTTTGAAGATCTATCCCTTTTTAAAAATCTTAACATTTTGTAGACTTCAACCTTTTCTTCCAGAGTAATCTAGATTTTTCTTCCAGATTCCATTTTCTTGATTTTAATTCGTGAAACTGGTAACTCTTTTTCGAAGTCGATGGCAGAAATCAGAGTGCACAGTGAAAGGGTGATGGGCAATCAAAGTGGATGACTCAAATTCTTGAAGGACCGATCTGTTCCACTTGTCCTAGTATCTTGGGATAAGCATTCTTCAGGAGAAGCGACTTGAGAGTGAGAGGACAACATTCGATCCCGTAACCCGCATCTTTTTTCTTGATCCGCGGATGTCATTCTTTCGGTTCTCATGCTCATTATTTATTCTAAATTTTCAGGACGAAATTTTTGTTAGGTGGGTATGATTGTAACCCCTATACTCCCTAATACTAATAAATATGTTGTATTATTATATTAAATTATTTTTTAACTTTTAAAACTATTTTCTTAAAGTAATTATTTAATTTTCTAATTTTTCAGGTTGACTAGGGATGGATACGGACCAACTGCCCATTTTTATTTTAAATTAGCTTTCAGTGTAGTTGAACTTTATTTTCCCTTCATCCCTTAGATCCTTTATTTTCCTTTAATTCCTTAAGAATTTTAGCCGTCGTTTACTATTGGGAACACCTGGGAGATTAGGATTTGAAGTGGAGAGACTTGCCGGCTGTTGACTGAGATTTCCTGCACACAAAATATAATATTTTAGTTTTAAGAATATGATGTGCAAGTTCTCAATTCTAATCCGCGGTAGCAGGGCTATGCGGGTCGTGATCCTCAAGGAGGGACTGCGATGGAAGCGTTAAGCAAGTTATCTTTTTTTTTTCTTTTTATTATTAGCAGTGGTATTTACAATGAATAGTATTTACAATGAAGTGAAGAAAAGAATTGTGGAAGATGTGGATCAAAACTAAAGAAAGAAAATAAAGAAAACACGTACGAACCTCTTCAGCCTGCTTACCTTTGATCCGTGCGATGATTTACCTTTTCTCGGAAGACTTGCAAGTATAGCGTATAGGAAGTTAATCGCCATAAGCCATCAAGGGATCTTCGTTGGCTAGGCAGTCTCGAAGCAGTTGGGTCTCATTGTTCACAAGGCATTAGAGAACAAATAGAAGAAAGAAAATAGAAACAGAGAAACACAAGAATAAACAAGAGATGAAAAACATAAAATAATAACAAAAACGAACCTTAAACGGATTTCATTAACAATGGAAGATAAGCGGGCTTATACCGCTGTCACCTCAGTACAAGCGAAGACTCCATCCTCCATGAAAGTTTCCTCCACTCTCAGTTACAAAATTTACAAAATAAAAACGAAAATAAAATCTAACCTAAAAACTAAACCCTAGCTTTTGGCCCTTGGCTTGCCTCTGGACTTGGGCTTGGATATGGGCTTTTGGGCTTCATTAAGCTTTATTTCTTATAAAAATAAGAACTCGAGGCCTGTACACAATAAATCACAAAATATTAATAAATGTGCAGAATTAAATGATTAAATATGAAAATGTGATGGTAAATGTTATGATAAAAATGCATTTTTCACTACCAATCACACCCCCACACTTATCTTTTTGCTCGTCCTCGAGTAAAAATCAAAGAGAAAAAGAAAAATTAATCTAACCTAACTCACTTTCGTAGGAATCACGGTTGCACTTAGCATGTGCAACAAGCCGTTAAACCCCTAGGTTACCCTAGAGGACGAGTGTTGTCTCGTGAGGGTTTTCAGCGGATTACACCCACAAAATCCATAAAAAGGAAAATATTTGAATTATATTTGAAGAGACTAAGTAGTCTATAAGTTTTAGGATCCTCACTTTTATTCATTCTTAGACTTAGTCTTTATAAAGTAAATTGTTTTCATTTTAGGTAAGGGTCAAAATTGAACTTCTAATATAGTCTTTTTCGTTACCAAAAATCATATGCATCCTTATGAATTTATACTAGGAATTCCTTAACTTGGACTCTCATGCCTCTATATATATATTTTTTTTCTTTTTTTCTTTTTTTTAATAATATGTATAACGCATCTAATTTTCTTTCGTGTAAGCATCAAGGCTTCTTGAGGCCCTCATACTTAACTAATTGACTATTAGATGTGTTAATACATATATAATGAATTTTTCTTAGTTTCCTTAGGCTTTCTAATCCACCCATGTAGCGAACTTAAAGTCGGTGGCTCCCAAACCGGTCGGCTTTAGGGCACCAAGTGAAAAAAAACACCTCGCGGACTCAAATTCGAGTGAACTAGGCCACAAAACTAAGGACTTTATTTCATAAAATCACCTTTAGGCGTGAATACTTATGCTTCCTGAGGCACATGTATCCAGCTTAATCAGTGATTTTTTTTTATTTTTATTTTTTTTATATATGAGGCATAAGGTCTTTATCTTAGAATCCTAGATATGCATTAGGTATGCACATTTCATTAAGGTAAAAATCAAGACTAATTATTTATTCAATTTCTTCTCCTATACCTAAAATTTAAACAATTTATTTATTTTGACCAAGTTTTTAGAAATTCTAATCATGATTTTCCTAATCCTTAAAACTAACTTAGATTTCTTCCAAAAAAAAAAAGTCAAAATATTTCCTTTTTATAACAATTTTTTTTAAAATTTTTTTTATTAGCAAATTTTTGTTAGTTTCTACTTATGTTAGTATGTTAGTAAAGCCCACCCCCACACTTATCTCATGCATTGTCCTCAATGTATGAATGAATGCATATATGCATGAAATAGAATAAGGGAAGGCAGAAAATTACCTTAGGGGGTGGTTCCGGTGGTGGTCTAATTGGGCCAAGCGTTGCTACCCAATTAAGATAATGTAGTAGTTCATGAAGGAACCCACCAAAAATTTTTCTTGTATAACCCACGAAAATATATGTATAATCATTTTTTAAAGTTGTCACCCCATCAAATTTCCAAATTTCATAATAATTTTCAGAGTCAATTGTGTCAACCTCCTTGTCCCAAAATGGAGTGTGAAAAGATGGAATGATTGACTTGGACGTGAGAATTATGGGTGTGGGAACGAATACCGACTCAGGGAAGAAGCTCAAATCAAGTAAGGGCTCAGGAGTCGGGCTAAGTTCAGGAAGTGGGTCCAAATCAATAAGTTTAAGCTCAAATCCACAATCATCTTCCCACAATGGCATGTGACTCAATGTTGGTGATTCAAGTTCAGGAATGATAGGTGTGAGAATCAAAACTGACTCTAAAAGATTACCTAAGTCGGGTAACAAAACAGGAGTCAATAATGATTCGGGAATTTGAACTTGATCACAGATTTGAGAATCTAGGTCACATATCTCATTGGGTTCAATGTTATAAAAATCAGAACTTGCCAATTTATCCATGGGACTTTCAAAATTGCACAATTGGTCAAGTTCAATATGATCATCAATTATAGGTGACTCAATATCATGATGAATTGGAACAGGATCCAATGTTGACTCGGGAAAAGTGAAATCAGGTGGAGACACTGGAGTCATTATTGAATCAGGAAGTAAAATTGAATCATCAAATGGGAGATCATGATCATATTCATGTTCAAGTTCTATTTCAGGAAAGGAAAAACTTGCCAAATTATCAACAATTGGAGTTTCAGCAAGTTCAAATGATGGCACTGAAGTAGAATCTTGTTGTCCAAAGCAACTTGGTTCGTCGGCTCTACGAGAGTGGTCAGTGATATCAGAAATGGCCGAACGGTGAGAACGTAAAGATTGAACCATCATATCTATATCACGATCACGGGCTAATCTAGCCTGAGTCATGGCTGCAAGCATCCCTTCATAGTTGATAGGTGCATCGTGTTGTGATTGGACTTGAAAGGATGAAGTGTAATCGTGATGAAATTGTGAGTCGGTTGACTCACGCATAATCATTTCTCCGATTGATGGTAATTGTTGCTTGGACTCATGCATACTTATCATTTCCCTGATAGATGGTAGTCTATTCTGACTGGGTGGATCTAAGTATGACTCATTGAAAGAATGTGGACTGGGTGGAGACTGAGGACAAGTCGGTTGTAAATTGGACTCGGGGGACTCGAAACCCCATGAACTCTGTGACGAGTTGAAAGTATGAAAATCATGGTCATAAGATGGGGGGTATGGGTTATAATTATTCGGATAAGACCATTCCGGCACACTAGATTGGTCAAAGTTATGATATGCCGGGTTGGTAATATCCGAAAAATAGTTAGGTGTGTAATATGGATTAAAGTTGGAAAAATTATCATTATATGCCATATCACACCAACAGAAACAAACAAACAAATAAACAAAAAAAAGAAAAAAATTCTATCCTAAGTTAGGGTAGACCTATGACCTAGACGACTCCTAACTGGTTAGACTGTCCACGGGAGGTCGGGTGCAGACTTTGACCACGAGTTAATCAGCCAGGTCAGGGCAAGAGTGGTGGGAGGTTTTCCGTCAAAGACGTTCCTTAATTAAATAACCACCAATCTTCGGGCTTTCGGCCCTCAATCCCTTTCCTAGACACTGATTTGGCAAGAGTCAACTTCCAGCACTGTTCCCCCTTAGGATAATCTCCTATTGAGTCCGAGATGTCCCTAGGGCCAACGTCTACTCTTTTTTAGTTAGGCTTGGGTTAGTGAGTGCTTGGGATATGATTTTTGGGCTAAGGAAGGGTGATGAAATCCCCACCTTATCTTGTTAATGGGTTATGCCCTTAAGATGAATTAGTGCAAGTGTACAAGATAAATAGATAGAATTCACTCAAAGCAGATAATCAACCAAGAGATGAGTCCTATTCTACATGCAATGCGTACGTACCTTGCTCCTCCAGCACTCTTCAACAGTAAATAAAAATAATTGAAAAGACACGTGCCTAATATGCAAACGTCTAATCAATTTTTATTTTTAACAACCAATAACTTACTGTTGAATTATTAGCAATTTACAGGTATATCACAGAACAAAATAAACAGAGCAGTAAACAGAATTTACAATTTGCAGCAACCTGCAAAAATATCAATCAGTAGTTCTCTACTGTTGCCGCGTTTCCGCGGCTCTGGCCACGGATCCGCGACAAAACAGTAGGTTCTGGTGCTCTGCCTTCGAGGGCAGAGACACAGAATAGCAATATGTCCACTGCTGCTGCTATGTTTCTGTTTCCTGTTCTCCAAACCTGCAAACAGAAAAGAATAAAGAATTAGTTAAAAATTAAATTTTTGTTTTAGAGATAAACTTACCGTCCCTCCCCGGCAACGGCGCCAATTTGTTGACTGAGATTTCCTGTACACAAAATATAATATTTTAGTTTTAAGAATATGATGTGCAAGTTCTCAATTCTAATCCGCGGTAGCAGGGCTATGCGGGTCGTGATCCTCAAGGAGGGACTGCGATGGAAGCGTTAAGCAAGTTATCTTTTTTTTTTCTTTTTATTATTAGCAGTGGTATTTACAATGAATAGTATTTACAATGAAGTGAAGAAAAGAATTGTGGAAGATGTGGATCAAAACTAAAGAAAGAAAATAAAGAAAACACGTACGAACCTCTTCAGCCTGCTTACCTTTGATCCGTGCGATGATTTACCTTTTCTCGGAAGACTTGCAAGTATGGCGTATAGGAAGTTAATCGCCATAAGCCATCAAGGGATCTTCGTTGGCTAGGCAGTCTCGAAGCAGTTGGGTCTCATTGTTCACAAGGCATTAGAGAACAAATAGAAGAAAGAAAATAGAAACAGAGAAACACAAGAATAAACAAGAGATGAAAAATATAAAATAATAACAAAAATGAACCTTAAACGGATTTCATTAACAATGGAAGATAAGCGGGCTTATACCGCTGTCACCTCAGTACAAGCGAAGACTCCATCCTCCATGAAAGTTTCCTCCACTCTCAGTTACAAAATTTACAAAATAAAAACGAAAATAAAATCTAACCTAAAAACTAAACCCTAGCTTTTGGCCCTTGGCTTGCCTCTGGACTTGGGCTTGGATATGGGCTTTTGGGCTTCATTAAGCTTTATTTCTTATAAAAATAAGAACTCGAGGCCTGCACACAATAAATCACAAAATATTAATAAATGTGCAGAATTAAATGATTAAATATGAAAATGTGATGGTAAATGTTATGATAAAAATGCATTTTTCACTACCAATCACCGGCCGTCGGATACGCTTTTCTGTCAGATGTCAACGCGATCTTCGTCTCTTCTTCTTCTTCTCCCCTTTCGAAACCTCACAAAGGCAAGTGTATCTTTTTCTTTTCTCTACTGATTTGAATGGATCAGTAGTTTTATTTATTATTAGTAAATTTTTTGTGAGGATTCTATTGTTATTTGATGCTATTGGACAACTATGTTTGCATAAGTGAAACAATGCTCCTTCTGCATTATCGTAGAGATTTCCAAAATACAAATTTTCCATCTGTTAATGTATGATGTTGGATATATTTTTAATATATTATTATTCAAAGTGGCACAAATCATTTCAATAATCAAAATCATGCACATGCGAATTCTTGAATACACTTATAAGCTTGTAACAAATCAATGTGATTATCTTTCTTAAGAGAAAGTCAAAGGAATTACTTTTACTTTTCATAGGCTACTTAACCAATAGGTTTAACCAGATTTATTGTCATGCCCTGCTTCTCAAAATATACAATAGTGGGGATGCGATGAGAGTTGGCGACGTATATACGTGAGAAGAATACTCCACACATATATACACTAAGCCTCAATACAGGGAATAAGTACATTATACACAAATATTTCAACATTAAATAAGTATAAAAATACCTGCAAAAGAGGTCAGTGATTATGATAAATATGAAAACATGTATAAATAAGAAAATAAAGACAGAATAATAAAGTTACCTATGAATAATATAGTCACGAGTCTCCTATAAGTATCCCATAAAACATCAGGTGATCTCCAATTGAGGAAGTAACTTCAGGGTCGTCAGAAAGCGACCTAGTGAGTAGTAGAATGAGAAAAGTAGTAATAAATATTAAAAAAATATTACAATCACGATAATATATAATACTTATTTACGTACCAGTGATATAATATAATTATACTAACATTCAGTATGTGTGTGTGTATGCGAATGTTATATTAGCACTATAACATTATCAATACCTAGCATGTTACAACGATGCTTCCTCTATGATATTATACAAAACATGATTAAAATAATAATGATATTTAATCGAGAAGAGTTATATATATATCAATTAACATTATATTATTTTATAATAATTAACATGTTTTTAATATGTAATATGAGATAAGATACATAATTTTTATTATACACTTAATGAAATCAGTTTGTACTATTAATATGTATCAAGTCTTAATTATTTTATATTTACTATTTACACTAATAGTATAAGTAACATGACAATATAATGATGATAAATATGAATATCTACACATGAAATAAATACAAGTAATCATGCTATAGTATTTGTGATTATATAAGAACAATGTGTCTACATATAATATATGTAATGCAGAGTATACATATAACATGGTGGTGGATAAAAAAAAAAATCTAGTAATGAAACACTATATAAACAGACAATAATAATATACATGTATCGAGTATTATATTTTATTTATATAATAATAACAATTACTATCGCCTGATATTTAATCAATCTCTTATAGTGTCTTATACTACTAGCAATTCATACCGGAGCCCATACTCTATCCAAACTCATTCGAATATGGCATACGAGTACCACTATCCAAATGAGAGAGTGACCAAACAACAAGCGTTCCTATTATCATCATTGTTTATACTGTTTTATTATGTTAATTAAAAACTCAATGATCAAATAGCTCTAATCAGGTAAGTGTATCCCGTGCATATCTGAGATCACGACCTTAAACAGTCCCCTGACTGCTAAGACCAGGGCCAACCCGCTAAGGCGAAACAAGAAACAGGAAATGAAAAGGTAGCCAGCACTACCTTGTCCCTTGCAGTGGGACTAATATGGATTTATGACATCCACCCAATAAGACCTAGTCTATCGTTTAGTTTTTTCCAACTTATGTTATATTTATTATATTTAACTACACAAATATAATAATAATCACGTGTAACAAGATAACAGGAGATAATAGGCATATGATCCATAAGACGTGAGACCCTAGAGGCCCCCTACGGGGTTCAAGAGGTGGCCTTCACCACATTTGTGGTGTGACATTTTATCTCGTGTGGCACTTAATTCCACACATCTTAGGTCAATTGTCGATATATCCAGATAACAAGAGTTTCATATCAATATCAAGAGTACAAGAAATAGTCATGTACCGTATCCAGAAAATATTCATGTAACAATAATATAGGAATATACAGGTAACAGTAATCCATACAATAGAAACAATGATCCATGTAACAGGAATACATGAACAAACAAAGTATATATACAAATGAATTCATATAACAGTAATATAAGAACATGAAATAATAGTTTTCAGTCTAACAAAATATCCGTGCAACGATTGTGCAAGTACATGAAATAACAATATCCAGTGTAATAAAGTATCCGTGTAAGGGTATTATAAGTACATGAAATAACAGTATCAGATTTAATATAATATCCTTATAACAATGATACTATTATATGAAATAACAGTATCCAGTGTAATAGAGTACTCGTTTACTAATGTTACAAGTACATGAAATAACAGTGTTCAATGTAATAGAATATCCGTGTAATAGTGATACAAGTACATGAAATAACAGTGTACATGCTTATAACAACACATAGAAATGTGCATACGATAGTGACTCACGAACATGAATTAAGAGTGTTGGTATATCTTTGTCTATCCTCATGACTCAGATAACAGTGACAGGATAATTATGATGAATAGTATCAGTATATCAATATTTATCCCAATAACTTTAATATCATTAACAGACCGTATTACAATGTGATTATATACAATTTCTACTTTCAAACTCTTCACAACCGTATAAATAATTATTAATTTATTTATTAGAATTATAACTTATTAATCCTGATTTCTTTAATCCACCGCCTAATATTTACTCGATATTTAGATAATTCACCAATATTTTATATTAAATCTAGAAACAAATTATATTATTATTTCATTGGATAGGTTTAGAGAGCAAATCACGCATATTCTAATTACAGTGTGTTAGCAATAATTACAGTTTATTAAATAATATTACAGTGATTCAACGATAATCACGATTTATTAAGTAAAGCAATCAATTGATTTCATTCAACATGATAAAATATAATTTATAAAAAAAGAACAGTTATAATTATTATTACAGGATTGTAACTCTTCTTTCTACGATCGCAATGACTCGAGAATCATCCAAATTGAACTTCGGATGATTAAGATATCGCCATAATACTGAATAAATAAAAATAGGTCAAATATATAAGAAAAAAGACTAAATTGAAAATATAATAAATTGTCAGGGAGTTTTATGAAAATTTTACCTTTATTTAGTTTGGAAGCGAGTTTGGGTTGCTAACAAGTCGGGTTGAGACCCAATAATCCAAACCCAATAGACTTAAGTGAATATGGGTATTGTATTGGGTCATGGGTTAACGGATTTGAGTTTGGATAATTGGGTTTGGGTTTACTAGAGAAAGAGAGAGAAGGAACGAGAGAGAAAGAGGAGAAAGGAGAGGAGGTGGCAGCAGGGGCTAGCCTTACCGGCCTGCCGGCTCTAATAAGCCGACGACGGCGACGGTCTGAACGCCGACAATGGGGGGAGGGGGAGAAAATAGGGGGGAGAGAGAGAGAGAGGAGGAAATAAAGAGGAAGGGGGAGAGAGAAGAATAAGAGGAGGAGAACGAGGGTGGGGCTCAGTGCTAGGTGCGGCGATGATCGCCCGCCTGACAGTGGTAGCCGGCATTGGTCTGGAGAAGGAGTTAGAGAAGAAGAAGGAGATAGAGAAGAAGGATAGAGAGAAAGAAAAGAAGAGAGAAAGTGGGAGATGGGCAGAGCATAGAGAAGGGTGGTGGTTGGACGGCCTGGCTGGCCCGCACGTGCGCGACGTTGGCCACCGCCGGCGGGCGGTGTAACCCCCTAATCCCTAATGTACGTATCACAGTATCAGTACTCGATACAGCGTACAAAATTAATTTAACCTCTATGGTAGTTAGATTGAGCTGATTTCAGTTTCAGATATTATTTTTCAATATTTTAGATTTTTCAGAATTTTCTGAAATTTTCTGAATTATTTTGGAAAATCTCCGTAGTCGATGCCGACCGGTACTGATAATCGGCTTTACTATTTTTAATTTACAAATGGAGTAGAATTTGGGAATCTGATTTCACCTTGTGTCTTAGAATCATATAATCTACGTTATGGTATTTTGAAAATTTTTGAATTTATCAAAAATCGGGCCAAACCGATGTCGCCTAGTAGCGACGACATGTTCCAGGATGTTTAACTTGCAAACCGGATAATATTTCTAGAATCTGATTTCACTTTCCTCCTCCGCGTAATATTTTCTATTTTATAAAAATTTTGGGAACTGTTCGGAACTAGCCAAATTTTTACCAAAAAATAATCTTAATTAAATAATATAAAAATCTTTTTCTCTTCCTTTTCTTTTTCCATCATCTTCTCCATTTCTCTGGATCCCTTTCCACCGCCTTAACCCCCACCGCCTTATTTCTCTCTCTTTCCCTCTCTCTAATATACTCTCTCTCTCTCTCTCTCACCATAACTCTTCTATCTCTATTTCAATCTCTTTCCCTCTCTCTCTCTCTCTGTGTGTGTGTGTGTGTGTGTGTGTGTGTGTGTGCGTGCACGTGGTGTGTGTGTGTTCAGGGGGCACCACAGCCGGTGCGCCACCAGTGGCCGGCGCCCCCAGCCAGGTGCCGCCACGCCCTCCACGGGCGCCACCACCACTTCCTTTTCCTCCCCTTTCTTCTTCTTCTTCTTCTTTTCTTTCTTCTTCTCATTCTTCTTCTACTGAAAATCTCTCTCTCCTCTCTCTTTCTCTCCCACTCTCCTCACCCTCTCTCTCCGCCTGACCCACCGCCGCGCCGCCGGCGGCCAGGACCACCGTTGGTGGACCCCCTTCGCCGCCGGCCAGCAAGGCTGGCCGGCTTGCTCGTGTGGCAGCAGCAACAGCTGCTACTGCTGCAATTATGGTTTCACCGCTCTAAATGGGTGTGAACCCAATTCAACACCCACTTACCCATTACCCTATAAACCCAAAACCCAAACCCGTTAGACCTATAACCCAATAAGCCATCACTTATGTTAATGGGTATGGGTTGTGGATCTAAACCTGACCCGGCTAGCTACCCAAACCCGCTTCTAAACCCAATAAAGGTAATATTATAGAAAAACCCCTGCTAATTTTTATTATTTGCATTTGAGATATTTATATTACATATTTAACCTATTTCTCTTACTTTTAGTGTTCGGGCGATATATGGAGCATCCAGTGTTCGATCTGGACGATTCTGGAACCGTTGCGATCGTAGGAAAGAGAGCTACCTTCTCATGGCCAGTTTGTGAGTATTTTTCTTTTTTAAATTATAGTTATCATGTTTAATTAAATTGATTAATTGCTTTCATAAATAAGTCGTGTTTATCGGTTAATCACTGTAACTATTATTTAAATCGTAATTCTCAGAATATCATCGTAAATAGAATTAAATAGAATTCTTGGTTTATTATAACATATACATGTCTTGTCTAATCTTACTAAGTAAATGAACTAATAAGTTGATAATTAAAATAGATAAATATATGTAATCGTTTTGTGATCTTGATCATATTAATAATATTGTAATACTTATTACAAATAGGGATATCTAATGCTTGATTATATGGTATGATCACCATTACTTGACTTACACTGGAAACCATTAGTACATGCACTTGAATATCGTTACATAAACATTCTAATACATTCGACATTGCATGTGGATAATTACCCATTACCCTAGATATTGTTATTCCAAGTACAAGTATCATTGTTACTCAGACACTTTCATGAATCACTGATATATGTATATGATATTACACGTACCACAACTCTTTCTTATCCATGTCTCACTGATATATAGATACATCAATTCACTGGACACCGTCATTTCATATATTGGTATCATCATTATATGGATGCTCGGTACACAGTTATATCATGTTCACACATCACTGTTACATATGTTCACCGCACCGGTATACATGCATGTATTGTTTCTATATTCTTGTCATTGAAAGTACACCTAGAGGGGGGGTGAATAGGTGTAAATGCTAATCTAAGGCAAAATGCAAACTCTAATGCTCTAAAAGCGGAAGCTAATGCAAGTGTTGGACAAACAAATACAATTCAACAAGTGTAGCCGAATTCCCCTTGCGAGGCTCTGAACTAACTCCTCTTGATTCCCCTTAAAATGGGTTGAGGTGCTATGTGAAGCTCTTGTTGGATGAGTATAAGTTAGGCACACACACACAAGCAATCCAAGCAATCAAGGATATAGCAATACAATGCACACAATTAAGCCAAGCAAGTATAGATGAAAAGCAATAGAAATATATGCAAGGCAATATGAAACAATGCTCAAAACACAAGCAAGTATATATGATGATATGAATGGATGATGCTTGCACAAATGTAAAAAGAGTAGAGTTGAGAGAAATTGGATCAAACGCAAAGACCAAGATGTGTTTCGAGGTTCGAGCCCCTAGCTCTACATCCCCGCCTACACCACCGTGTAGGATTTCTAATCCACTATAGGAGCCCCTAACTCCTCTCTCAACTTACAATGCCACCGAGGCAATACAACACACAATCCACCTCTACCGAAGAGGGATACGGCCCGTAGCCAACCACAACAAATGCCTCTCCTAAGAGGCTCACAAACCAATCACCCGATCACCTCTACCGAAGAGGGATTCACAAATAAAAGGGTGTTTACAACAAGTGGTTCCAAAAACCACAAACTCTCTTTTCTTTCTCTTTTCTTTTTTTTCACAAAAACAAAGATCCTAATAGTTTAGGATAGAAGATAGCTCAAGTGTGGAAACTAGGTGTTTTGGAAAACAAGCAACAAAGAAAAACACTTGGGAAATTTCTTGTAAAAGATAGAGAATGAATGCCAATACAAAATCCCAAATTCCAATTTCTTTGATTTTTCCAAAACCCAAATCAATAAAGATGAGAAGTTAAAAGCACTAAAAACTCTTTTTAAAACTCTTTTAAACTCTGCTGAAAACCAGAAATTTTTCTCTTAAAAACCTTGGCCAAAATCCTAAATGAATAGGGTATATATAGGCCAAACCAGAAAACTAGCCGTTAGGCTGATGTGGCAATTCTGACAGCCACCGGTCGACCGGCCCGGTCGACCGGCAACGGTCGAAAATATGACCGTTGGGGCTTCGGTCGACTGTCAGTCGACCGACCAACAAGGAGGAAACACAGTTTCCTTCTATCGGTCGACCGACCCAGTCGACCGAAAAGATACAGAGAGCAGACTCTCTATATCGGTCGACTGGGTCCGTGACCCGGTCGACCGACGGACATGCACAGCCTGTGCATATCCGGACACAGCAGCCGGTCGACTGTCCCGGTCGACCGGTCTGCCTGAAATACAGGCTGTCCTGGATTTTTGAGATAGAAAATTTGTAAAAAATCTTTTAACACTTCTAAAAAATCCACAAAAATATGTTTTATCATTTTACTTGAAAACTAAACTTGTGATAAAAATTTCAAGACATATATCAATCATATCAATTCATTTTTGTGTCCTGCCAATTTTATCATAAATAAAACTTGTATTTTTATCAAACTAGATTTTTCCAAAACATGAATAGGAATGTCAAAATAAGTTTGTTTATAAGTTAAGCATGTATGTATAACTAGAAAACATCTACTATACATATAAATCATGAAAACTTGTTTTGATTCAACTATTCATAAAATCACACATTAAAACATAAAACGTGTGTGTTTGTGCACTTGAGCATATCAACTAAACTAAGCTTTACAAATGGATCTAAAACACACTAAACTAAACTAAGATACCTAAGTCTTCTCTTGATGATCTCCATCTTCAAGTAGACTAGCTCCCAAACGCGATCCACCGAGTGCAAAGGTATGATCTTTAAGCTTTGGCACCGGAATCACCATGATAAGCTTCTAAACACCTTGTTGAAGCTAATCACCAACACTAATATCCTGCTAATGATCTGAAACTTAGAAACACAAGAATATTAGTAAATATAACTACATGAGTTGATCATCATCAAAACTAGAGTGGAAGGCCATTGGGCCAACAATCTCCCCCTTTTTGATGATGACAAAACTCATGGAGTTATATATGCATGGATTAAAGTTAAGCTTCAAAGAAGCTCCCCCTTAACTCATGCATAAAAAATATTAAACAATATAAACATGTTATAACTCTAGATACCAATGAAGTAAGACAAACTCTAAGCTCTAGATACCAATAACATAAACAACACATTCTTAATAAAACTTATTAAAACAAATACATGCATATAAAAGCCAAATTCTTCTCCCCCTTTTTGTCAATCATCAATAAAGGGGTAAAATTATAAAAACAAATTATTCTCCCCCTTTTTGTTCTAAATCAAGAACCAATAAAGGGTTAAACATCAAAACATTGATATCAATTAAAAATATGTCAATGAAGTGCATCTAGATACCAATAGAAATTCAACATGGATCAATAAATCGTATGTGAGATAGACATTCATGAAGAGGAAGACGTTAAGTTAGCTTCCCTACATATATGAATTACATGAAGAAAGGAAGACACGCCCTAATTCACATAACACAAAATACGTAATGCATAAAAAGAGATGTGAAGCTCTCCTTACACACGTGTATCTCATAAAGAAGAGTTGTCAAGCTCCTCAATATAGGATACACTCAACATGAATCTATACACATATAGGCAATGTAAGTCAAAACTATTGAAACTTTCATAAAAACAAAATTTTGAAATACCAATTAAAAATACTCAACATAAACATCTTGACATCATTAAGAGAAATATGTTCTTTTAAACACCTGATACCAATTTGAAAACTTTTGAGATCAATAATATTAAAATATAGTTTCAATTTTAACATAAAGCAAGGGAGTGAGAGTCAAATCCCAATTGAAAAGACAACATCAAATTTTCTCCCCCTTTATGAAATACCAACTAAAATAATGCATAGTCTTGATACCAATTTAAAGTAATCAATTTAAACACAATTGAAACTCAAGCACTAGCATAAACAAAAATATATGTATGAAAATTAGATACCGATTGACATTGATATTCTTGAAAGAGTAAGCATACATACACAAAACTTATATGAGTATACAAGAAGATCAAAATTGACACCAATTGAAAGAGTTCAATGATACCAATTGAAATAACAAGCATGGTATATCTCATATTACAAAGAAGAATTCGAACTAGTTAAAAATGGAAAGTTTTGTAAACTAGTACGAAATCCTTCAAGCAAGGAATAAAACAAGATTATTTTTCATAGAAATGAAAATCACATAATAATCATTCACTCTAATCAATAAAGCACAACTCATGAGAAACAAAACATGAATAAGGTAGTAATTACGAGTGTATAACTAACATGTGAAAATCAATTATGAAAAATATTTCATTAAGCTCTTTTAATTCTTTAAACAATAATACTTATCTAAAACAAAAGATCATAGAACTACTTAATCTTCAAGGCATATGTATGTCTAGTATAAACTAAGGTATACATACATATCCAAAATACAAACGAGTCCACAAAGTATATGCATGAAGGCACGTGGCTCAAAAAGGAATGTATATGTATAGGATTAGTTTGAACTAGATGGACATATACATGAAGTAAAACTTAAATATGAAACACGAAAAACCAATTTTCATTAACTAATTTCATTTCAAGGTATATGTATAAATTGTCAACACAATAAGTATACATACATATCCTAAACACAATCGAGTCCATATATAAGGATTTGCATGAAGGGCAAAAGACTCAAGGATTATACATGTATATCTTAATGTTTTGGCAAAATAAACATATACACGAAATTAAAACTCATATAAATTAAAAAATATGAATACAAGTCTAAAATATATGAATCATCAAAACTAGACTATACTCATACAACTAATGGGAACAAATAATCATTCAACCCAATCATATATAGATTTATTTGTGTCCCACTATATGTATAGGTATATAACTAGTCTTAATGAAGACTAATACTTAAACAAGTAATCAAATCATTAAGCACAAGACAAACACGAATATCATTTTGTTAAAACAAAACACATAAATTCATCAAAATTCTTTTATTTTGTGAACCAACTTCTAGGTATATGTATGATCCATCCAAATCTAACAATATGCATACATATCCCAACCATAAACGAGTCTATTAAAAATATTTGCATTGAAGGCAAAAGACTCATGGGTATACATGTATATTTATTAGGTTTGAATTTAAAATACATATACATGAAGTAGAATCATAAAAATAGGTATGACAAGTATAAATAAAGGAATCATCAAAACTAGCCTATACTTGTGCACATAGTGGGTACAAATGAGCATGAAGGGCAAAACATATATAAGTCAATTTGTTCTCACTAAGTGTACATGTATACATGCAAGTTTTGATAAAATCTACATTTAAACATGTATATACCACATGAAGCACAAAACACATATAAAACAACATGATACAACTAAAACATGAAACAAACGTTCATATGATCAATATGTATATGCATATGCATTAGATCTAGGATATATATATTAGATCAAAAGTGAGATCACACAAATATAAATCTATATTGAGCATGGGTGTCTCTAAACAACTAAGCATGTATATCACTAATCTAATGAACATGATATAACATAGTGAACATTAAACAATGACATGCTATAAAACAAATGATATGAACATGTAAACAATAATAAGGAGTTAGGAATTGTTACCAAAGCCTTAGAAGGCAACTTTCCTTGTCTCCAAAACATGGTGGTCCTTTCCACCAAATCTTCTCCCTTGAAAGTGATGCATCCAAAAAAATATTCTTTAAGCATGGAACACATCCACTCCAAGGTGCCAACACTCTCACGTCATGTGAGAGCCCTCACCTACATCAAAATTGGAGGGGTGGTCTTTGGTACCCATTGTCTTTTGGGTCCATGGGGGTTAGTCCCTTCTCTAACCCAAACAAACTTATTTGCTAAATTTACATTATTTAATCTATCAAAGCAAAATTTAGCAAGGTGGCCATTACGACCACAATGTGTACATGTGTACACATGAGCATACATGTGTTGATGGTGTCCGTGAGGAGCATGTGTATGCCGTGGAGGGTGTGCATGCATAAAAGTTGGAACTTGTTTCATACGAACCAAGGTTTCCAAGCGAGTGTGGTTCATGGCACATTGGCTCATAGTGGAGCCCAAACAATCTACTCTCTTCTTAAGCATGGATATATCATTGTTGATTGAAGAAGAGGTGTGGCATGCAATAGGTGAAGTGTGTGATACTACCCTAGCATGGCAAACATGAGAAGACATATCATTTTTCAAAGAATTATTTTTACTTAAACAAATTTCTAATTCTTTTGAAATGAAATCAATTTCTCCTTTTAAAGTCTCATTTTCTTTTAAAACAAATTCTACCTTTGAAGATAAAGTATCATTATTTTTCAAGGCATTTCACAATTATTTTTAGACTTTAAAAAATCATTTTCTTTAAGTGCAAGACTTAGTTGAGATCTAAGTGAGTTACATTCACTAGAAACCTCATCCTTCTCTTGTAAAACATTATCAAGTCTAGAATGCAAACACTTGTTTTCATTTTCAATTCCTAGACTTTTCTTTTTCAAAATCTTATACTTTTCAATTAATTTTTCACACACAATAGAAAGTTCTTCATTTAAGGCATGGGAATCAATATTATCATCACATGAAGAACTAGCACTATCATCACAATCTAAGTGGGGTTCCGAATGTACCTCAAGGGAGTCATTCCCTTGGACCATGAAGCATTGAGAATCGGATTCTCCACTAGATTCCTCTTCCTTTTGGATTTGTTCTTGAAGCCCGGAGGTAGCGGTTGTGGTTGTCAATAAATTCCACACTACAAAAGCGGAATCAATATTAGAAACATGTAAAAGATAATCTTTAGGCAATGTGTTTCTAATAGCCTCTAGGGCTAGTGCATTGGCCCTTATATGAATGAGGTTACCAAGATAGCATTTCTTGGTAGCCGCAAGATAAACATGTAAACCTAGGGTTTGTAGGTAAATGGACATCCTAGTCTTCCAAACAAGAGTGTTGGAAGCATCATACATAGGTGGGGTCATGAAGTCCATGGTAAACTATATGTGTGCAAATGAACAAATGCAAATGTAGATTAGCAAGCAAATGGATCACTCCTAGGATGTTAAGCCTAATATCAGGAGCACTAGCTCTGATACCAATTGAAAGTACACCTAGAGGGGGGTGAATAGGTGTAAATGCTAATCTAAGGCAAAATGCAAACTCTAATGCTCTAAAAGCGGAAGCTAATGCAAGTGTTGGACAAACAAATACAATTCAACAAGTGTAGCCGAATTCCCCTTGCGAGGCTCTGAACTAACTCCTCTTGATTCCCCTTAAAATGGGTTGAGGTGCTATGTGAAGCTCTTGTTGGATGAGTATAAGTTAGGCACACACACACAAGCAATCCAAGCAATCAAGGATATAGCAATACAATGCACACAATTAAGCCAAGCAAGTATAGATGAAAAGCAATAGAAATATATGCAAGGCAATATGAAACAATGCTCAAAACACAAGCAAGTATATATGATGATATGAATGGATGATGCTTGCACAAATGTAAAAAGAGTAGAGTTGAGAGAAATTGGATCAAACGCAAAGACCAAGATGTGTTTCGAGGTTCGAGCCCCTAGCTCTACATCCCCGCCTACACCACCGTGTAGGATTTCTAATCCACTATAGGAGCCCCTAACTCCTCTCTCAACTTACAATGCCACCGAGGCAATACAACACACAATCCACCTCTACCGAAGAGGGATACGGCCCGTAGCCAACCACAACAAATGCCTCTCCTTAAGAGGCTCACAAACCAATCACCCGATCACCTCTACCGAAGAGGGATTCACAAATAAAAGGGTGTTTACAACAAGTGTTCCAAAAACCACAAACTCTCTTTTCTTTCTCTTTTCTTTCTTTTCCACAAAAACAAAGATCCTAATAGTTTAGGATAGAAGATAGCTCAAGTGTGGAAACTAGGTGTTTTGGAAACAAGCAACAAAGAAAAAACACTTGGGAAATTTCTTGTAAAAGATAGAGAATGAATGCCAATACAAAAATCCCAAATTCCAATTTCTTTGATTTTTCCAAAACCCAAATCAATAAAGATGAGAAGTTAAAAGCACTAAAAACTCTTTTTAAAACTCTTTTAAACTCTGCTGAAAACCAGAAATTTTTCTCTTAAAAACCTTGGCCAAAATCCCAAATGAATAGGGTATATATAGGCCAAACCAGAAAACTAGCCGTTAGGCTGATGTGGCAATTCTGACAGCCACCGGTCGACCGGCCCGGTCGACCGGCAACGGTCGAAAATATGACCGTTGGGGCTTCGGTCGACTGCCAGTCGACCGACCAACAAGGAGGAAACACAGTTTCCTTCTATCGGTCGACCGACCCAGTCGACCGAAAAGATACAGAGAGCAGACTCTCTATATCGGTCGACTGGGTCCGTGACCCGATCGACCGACGGACATGCACAGCCTGTGCATATCCGGACACAGCAGCCGGTCGACTGTCCCGGTCGACCGGTCTGCCTGAAATACAGGCTGTCCTGGATTTTTGAGATAGAAATTTGTAAAAAATCTTTTAACACTTCTAAAAAATCCACAAAAATATGTTTTATCATTTTACTTGAAAACTAAACTTGTGATAAAAATTTCAAGACATATATCAATCATATCAATTCATTTTTGTGTCCTGCCAATTTTATCATAAATAAAACTTGTATTTTTATCAAACTAGATTTTTCCAAAACATGAATAGGAATGTCAAAATAAGTTTGTTTATAAGTTAAGCATGTATGTATAACTAGAAAACATCTACTATACATATAAATCATGAAAACTTGTTTTGATTCAACTATTCATAAAATCACACATTAAAACATAAAACGTGTGTGTTTGTGCACTTGAGCATATCAACTAAACTAAGCTTTACAAATGGATCTAAAACACACTAAACTAAACTAAGATACCTAAGTCTTCTCTTGATGATCTCCATCTTCAAGTAGACTAGCTCCCAAACGCGATCCACCGAGTGCAAAGGTATGATCTTTAAGCTTTGGCACCGGAATCACCATGATAAGCTTCCAAACACCTTGTTGAAGCTAATCACCAACACTAATATCCTGCTAATGATCTGAAACTTAGAAACACAAGAATATTAGTAAATATAACTACATGAGTTGATCATCATCAAAACTAGAGTGGAAGGCCATTGGGCCAACAGTCATATGGATCACCTTTAATATTACATGTATTATTGTGCCATGTTATCCCTATATACGTGTTACATGATTATTGCCCGTTACTGATATTGATATTCCCGTTACTGGACATGTGATCTGTTGATATGCGATGTGTGGAATTCCACATCTATTGTTTCCTATTTCCCGTTATCATGTTTCTTGCTATCAATAGAGCTCATGTCATGTTATCGTGTTACATGTATCATGTACTGTACTTATTCTTAATATACTGTGTAGTTAAAGATAATAAACATCACTTAGGGATGGGGGGACTTGACGGTTGACTAGGTCTTGTCGGGTGGATGTCTGGATCCATTGTTAGTCCCACTGCAGAGGACATGGTAGTGTTGGCTACCTTCTCGTTTCTCGTTTCCCGTTACTTGTATCATCCTAGCGGATTAGCCCTGGTCTCAGCAGCCAGGGAGTCTTGGTAAGGCCATGATCTTGGGTATGCACGGGGTACACCCACCTGACTAGAGCTCCTTGACCATTGGATTTCCAATTAACATAATAAAATGGTATAAATAATAGTGATATTGGGAACATTTATTATTTAGTCACTCTCTCATTTGGATAATGGTACCTATATGTCATGTCCGGATGGGTTCGACTGGAGTGCGAGCTCCAGTATGAACAGTGGTATGGGACACTGAAAGAGATTGATTAAAATATCAAGTGGTACTGATTGTTATTATTGTAAATAACTTGACTTGCTCTGATACATGTATCCTATTGTGTAGTTGTACTTGTAACTATTCCTGATAATTTATCCACTATCATGTTACATGTATACTTTGCTACATTACCTGATACTTGTTACGCTTCATGTGGTGACACGCTATTCATGTACACGTATACCTTGCATTGCATGCCTTTTGTTCCTGTATATCCTATAGACACTATTTTCGTTTACTCACATCATTATAGAATGGTGCATACTTCATCTACATGTTCACATGCATTACGTCAACAATGTCTATTATATATAAAACTGGAGACTATTGTAGACATGACCCGATGATAACAGCTAGTTGGTGATGATATTAAAATATGACATTGTTATATTCTACTGCTTAGTAAATTCCTGTTATATAGTATCACTGATACATAAACATGTATTATATATTATTATCGTGCTTGTATTACTATAGTACATATTACGGCCTCCTTTATTTTACCACTCACTAGCTCACTTTCTGACGACCCTGGTTTGCGTGCCAGGTTGGAGATCTCAGATATCGTATTGTCAGATATTTCATTGGATTCACATAGGAGACTTATCATCGAGACCATTCATAGGTATCTTTGTGATTTATTTCTGTTATCTTATTTATCCCTGTTTTCATATCTGTTATGATTACTAATCTCTTTCTGCAGGTATTCTTGTACTTATATAATACTGAAACTCTTGTACATATGGAGGTTATATCCTGTACTGAGGCTTAGCGTACATACGTGAGGGTATCTCTACCCTGCGTATGTATGTTTGTTAACACTCGAAAAAGGCAGAACTCCCACATTCATCTCCAACCAGTCTGAAAGACGTCTAACTTATCGAATCTACAAAAGATAAGTCGAAGACAAGCTAATGACCAAAGATAAGGCAGCAACATAGACATTACTAATCCAGTAAAGCAGATAGTAAGCCACAGTTGCCTTTTGGAGAGAACCAAGCAGGTCAAGATGCTAAGTTAGCTCAATACTTAGCCTGGCATAAGCCCAAGGTAAGCTTCATAGCTCCGCATGGAACTAACAGCTTCACCTAAGCTTGGTTGGTAGCCTCGCTTTGAGGCTAACTATTAGCTCCGCCTGAAGCTTCCCATTTAGCCCCACCAGAGGCTAATCCAGCCTTATCCCTAGCTGGTTTAGCACTGCTATCGGCCGTGTCATAGCTCCGCCATGAACTGAGTCTTAGCTTTGCACGAGGCCCTGAAGGAAATTTCGCCTGAAGCTATAAGCTAAGTCTTAGCTTCACGTAATCTAGCTTCGCATGATCCAGCTCCTCAGTGAGTTTTGTCAGGTCATCAAATTGACCGTTTCAAAATCCTACGAGGGATTAATGGGTGAATCTCACTAATTTAGTGGGATTAACACCACTTTAAGTGGGCGGTTACACCCGCCCACTTCGTCCCACATTAAGTGGAGATAATTAAGCCATAAACGACAAGAGGGCGTTCGCACGAACCCTCCAACTTCGCCAGAATCTCGCAAAGAGCTTCACGACAAGGCCATTTGCAAGTTTCGCACGAAGCTAATGACCGATCAGCTTTACTGAATTCAAGGGGACGGTTACACCCACTTTTGACTATAAATAGTCCCTTACTGAACACAAAGAAGAGACATGGATGGACGGAGAGGAGATTGGCTAAAAGAAAGAGTAGAATTCTCAGCAAAAGGGATATAATGATCTTCTGTTCTCTGATTCCCCAAACCAAGCGAGAAGGGAGTCTTATAAGGAGGCAGTTCGATCACCTGATCAATTGCATCGTTAAAGGGATAAAGTGATCGCGTGCTGATCAGATTCCTACCGGCACATTTCCTTAGAAATCTCAGAGGAGATCTACTTGTAATTCTTCCTTTTATTACTTGTAATTTTTCTCCTCAACCCTTTTTTTAAGTTTTGCCAAACCAATATTTTCGATGAAAATAAGATGGCGACTCCGCTGGGGAGATCCGTCTTCTGGCGTAACAAGGAGACAGTGTCGCAATGCAACGATCAGAGTCTTGAGCCTGTCATTTTTGAAAACTTGGTCATTCATTTCGACCAAGAAAGATTTGAATCGCTCTCTGAAAGCAGTCCAGTGTTCCACGCTCAGAAGCATAGGAAGATCTCGGTGGCTAATGCTTCAGAGCAAAAGCCAACCTTAGACTGGCGAGCAACTGGACGAGCCTTATCCCAACTCCTCTCAGCCTCCTCCACAAGGGCTAAAAGTGCCTTATGCAAGGTCAGCCAGGTTCCGTGCGAACCTAAAACTTCGCTTCCCAAGCAGATGTGGAAGCCGAAGAAGAAAGCTCCGTGTGAAGCTTCAGGCGAAGTTCCATCAGGCGAAGCGCCACCGCAACTTCGCCTATCACACGAAGACAAAGGTAAACTGCCTATCCAGTTTGGTAGCTTCGCCGAGGCTATTAGCCGCGAGGCTAGATTGGTAACTCTGCCTTCGCCTAATCTAGGAGCAGTAATTCCTTGCGCCAACCTCATTCTCACGAGTGAAGTTACCGATGACTTGGCTAACACAGCGCCAGTACCTCAAGGTACGAGCGAAGTTCTCAGCCGCAAGACTAAAACTAAAGCACTGAGCAGTGCTAGCCACCTTCGCTACAAAGGTGCGAATAAAGCACCACAGCGTGCTTTGCTCTCAAAAACTTCCAACGCTAAGTCCGTTCTTCAGAGCAGAGTTAGGGGATCATCCCTGGGTGCTGATAGCGGTGCTTATGCAGCTTCAGCGCCTAATAGTGTTACCGGAGTTCTTAGCCGCGAAGGTAGAACTAAAGCACTATGCAGTGCTGATCACCTCTATGGTAATGCAAAGAATGAGGTCTCGTCCTGAGCTTCGCTTCCAAAGCCTGCGGGTGTTAAGTCCGCCCCTGAAAATATGGCTTTAAGCAAAAAGGTGATTTCAAAATCACCTGAACAGTCCTGTACGCGCTCCATCCGGATCTCCGCACTGGATCGCTTAAACTCGATTAATCCTGACCTACGAGAGTTCTTAACTAACTAACGGAAGGTAGAACTACTCCAAACTTCTCCCTCTTGTTATGAACAAGTGGGATGTCAGCTGGTGATGATCCATTCAGTCCATTGCCGACTAGGACCAATGTCCGCCACTTTTCCAAACTGACAGTCAGTTTTTAATCGACTCTCGGTGCGAGCTCCTACGAAGTATCACAAAAGGAGCAAATCGTGAAATCTACCAGATTTGCCCGCTGCATCTGTCAACATGATAGGAAGGGGACGTGAGTGCCGCGTGGTGCTAACTCCCCTTCGTTCAGTTCTCCAGACCCGGACTATAGCCCTAATTTAAGCCAAGTCTTGGTAGACGAAAAAGATGTGTTCCGAAGCACCAGATCTAAGATGGCAATACCCTACAATTATGAGTAGCTATCCTCCTCGACTAGAGTAATATCACCAGAACCACTGAGAAGTTTATTCCAATGGTCTGATGATGGGGGAAAAGATAGTGGGTATGCCTCTTCGGCAACAATCAGCTTGATACGAACGGATAGAGTGTCGATGCATATGGCTGATAATGGTAATGATGACCTCCGTCGACGGTTGGAAGCTCGGGAGCAAACCTCCAAGGCCTAGCAAGAAGACTTGGACAACATTCAACAGATACTTACTCAACTCCACACTAACCGAAATAACAAAGATATCGAGAGTAATCATAATGAGGAAGAACATAATGATGAAAATTAACCTAAGACTGAGAAGTCAAAGGAAAGTTCTTTTATGGATGCTGAAGTTCTTAAAGGCATCCAAGCTTAGATCGCATCCCTAACGCAAAGGGATGAACTGAAGAAAGTAAACGCAGTCCGTCCTTACCCCTTGGAATGGGATTCAGTACCAAACCCGCCAAAGTTCAAGCCACCAACATTACATATGTATGGTGGTAAGAGCTCACCAAACCAGCACATCTATTACTTCCGGTCTCAGACTGGTAAAGTTATAGATAACAATATTATTATGGCCAGACTATTCATTGGCACCCTGAAGGGGGTAGCATTTGACTGGTTCCGAAGCCTTCCTCCAGGCTCTATCAATTCTTGGATTGACTTAGAGACTCGATTTCTTTCTTGTTTTTACGAGGATGATACTGAGGTAACCATGGACAAACTCCTCTCCACTATACAGAGGAAAGGAGAATCTGCCTGTGAATACATTGAGCAGTTCAGAAATTGATCGCTGATGTACCCAGCAGGGATGCCATTGTCCATGCTCTTGCAGACATGTAGGCATAATTTCCTGGACCAAGTAGAGATTCGTATGGGAGCTGTCAAAGCCCATACGTGGAAGGAATTAGTCGAGCAAGCTGAAATAGCCGAAAAGTTGGCTAAAAAGTTTGAACCATCTACTCCTAAAGGCAAATGGAGTATGAATAATAAGGGCGCGGCGACATAGCACAATCTTCCCAAGTCAAAGGGAAAGAAACCATGTTCATCGAATTGTCAGGGGACGTTCCTCCAAAGACCAAGAAGAGCGGCGTTAATAATCAGGAGTTTAAGTATCCTCCAAAATAATACTCTTTCAAAGACGAACAGGTGGTTACAATATTCTATTTACTCCACAAAGGGAATAAATTAAAACTGCCAGAGGCTCGACACCCTAACAAAGTAGGATGTACAAACGATCCCAACTATTGCCTCTTTTATAGGATGGTCCATCATCCTACTAACAAGTGCTTTGTCCTCAAGGACAAAATCAGGGTTTGGTCGATGCAGGAGTTCTGACTCTAAAGTGAGAATAAAAGAAAGTCACTGCAAACATGGTGACCCTTGTGTTCAGCAAGACCCCAAAAGTCATAGTTCCTGATGGGTCCTTTCCAATCCCTGAAGCACAGCTGGAGATAACGATCCTTCAGCTAAATATCAGGAGATTAAGGGTCTCGTTCCCTTAACATTAAAAACGGGGGCGATCATGTGGATACACCCAGACCTCGCCCAAGACGAACAGTGGGATTCAAAGAAATCCAGGTCAAAAAGCAAATCTTGCAACGTTATCTCTGTCTTGCCGGATAACGGCAATGTGACATCAGCTTCTCTTAGTGATTCTGAAGAAGAAAGGCACGCTTGCACAGCACAGGCTGATGTACCTCAGCCAACAGGTACTCGATCCAAAAAACCATACTTGAAATAGTATGAGAGAATTACTGATGAGACACAACAGCAAACGGCGTCAATACAAGTACCCATGCTAGCCCCGGTCCCAACCTCGGGAAAAGAGAAGCAGAAAGAAGTCCGGTTTGACCATGTCCTGAAGAAACCTTCAGACCCAGGACTTAACATCCCTTTTCGCTTTGACATATTGGCCCAGCTGGCTAATATCCCTACTCATATCACCATACACGAGTTGCTTCACCTCTCGAAAGAGACAAGAGAAGCACTCAGGGATGCACTGGATAAATCAGAATCATTTCTAACACATATGCCAGAGATCCCTAGGGACGACACTCAACCCTCGTGCTCTGAATGTCATCATGTACAGTTGAAAGTACCTACTATTACTTTCACAACTGAGGACATGCTCCTTAAGGATAACAAACACGATCGACCTTTGTACTATACCGGATACATCGGTTCGACATGCATTGAAAGAGTACAGGTTGATCCAGGGTCTGCACTCAACATTATCTCCAAAAGACTCCTCTACTTCCTAGGCATACCACTGTATCGGTTATCCACAACCATTACTATGATATATGATTTTAACGCAGGGGTAGCCATCCACTCAGAAAAATTCGACTCTGTTGCCAAATCAGGAATATGAAATCAGAAGTGACGTGTTATGTCATTGACGCTGACACTTCATATAACTTGTTGTTAGGATGACCTTGGATCCATGCTAACTGAATTGTTCCCTCTACTCTGCACCAATGCTTCAAATACATGGAGGATGATACAACGGTACAAACGGTGTTCACTGAGAAATAACTGCTCAAGGGGGTAGAAAACTACTTTACTGACGCTCTCCTATATCAGGACATTGGTAAAACATCAAAAGACTCATTGCCTGACAACGACGACAGTGGCAATGAGGAAGATTCAGAGTCTGAAGTAGACACGCCAGCTACTTTGGTCGGTGAGCTAATTGTAGTATGTTTCAGTAATCCTCAATGTAATAATCCCTCTGAGGACGATGATGAATGGGTGATTAATGACAATGTTTGCTTTGATTATCCAGCGAGTGTCAGATTGTTTGAATCTATCGCCAATAGCTCTCTACACATGCCCTTGCATAAGCCAAGCATGCCAAGCACATCTGTGAAATGTGTGGAAGGGTCCATCTTCGTGATCCCTCCATCCAAAAGGAGTCAATCACCAATAATATTCAGTAGAGCCCAACTACAAAGGTCTACGGTCACAGAGTCAAGTTCAGACTCAGAGCCCCTGCAAATTTTCCATTATGCACGATTAGCACAGCATATGATGAGAAAAATGGGATACAACCTGCAGCGTGGGAGTGGCCTGAATTTCAGAAAAGGACGAGGTAGTTTTCTACATAATTTCGTGCCGAAAGGAAAACCGACAAATTACTATGATAAAACACGTAGGGGTTGGAGTATGTTACACCTCCACCTTCTACATCGATTCGATTCGAAGACAACAAACCAATCCCATCACGCTCTGCCTCTTCCTCTGAGTGGGAGTCAGATGTCAGTATGGGAATGATGTTCGAGAATCTCTCCGTTAATATGACTTCAAGTAGTCAATTGGATCCTGCGGAAGCTATTGATATTAAACCATGGGCTCAGCAACTGGATTTCCAATGGGAAAAGCGATTCGAATAACGCGAACCACCTACTGAAGACAAGGAGATCCAGGCTAACTTGGGTAGTCAAGACCACCCTAAACTCATCTTTATAAGTGAGAGCTTATCACTTACGGAGAAAGAAGAATTGATTATACTCGTAAGAGAGTATATCAATGTCTTTGCATGGAACTATGAAGACATGCCCGAACTTGATCCGCAAGTAGCCATGCATCGTCTGAATATCCAGCTTGACGCCAAGCCAGTCAAGCAACAATAACGACGATTTCACCTGAACATTATAGAAACTATTGAAGCCGAAGTCCATAAACTCATCGCATGTGGTTTCATACGGGAGGAGCAGCATCTAGATTAGATCGCTAACATTATTCCTGTTCTTAAGAAGAATGAAAAATTTTGGATCTGTATTGACTACCGCGATCTCATACAGCCTGTCCCAAAGACGAATTCCCATTGCCCATCACCGATGTCATGATTGACAATACCCGCAGATTTGAAAGAATGTCTTTCATGGACGGCTTTTCAGGGTATAATCAAATTAATTTGTACCCAGGGAATGAGAAGCATACCTCATTCTGGACACAGTTGGGTGTATGCTGCTATACCGTGATACCCTTCAGATTAAAGAATGTGGGAGCAACTTATCAACGTACGATGAGTAAAAATTTCCGCGACTACCTCCGAAAGACAGTAGAATGTTGTGTCGACAACATTGCTATCAAAAGTCACGATAAGAATAATTATCTTCATGAGAGAACAATGTTCGATATAATGTGAGCTTATCGACTGAAAATGAATCTGACAAAATCCTTCTTGGGGTTTCGAGTGGCAAGTTTTTAGGATTCATTGTCACGTCAAAAGGGATCCATCTTGACCCGGATAAAGTCCAAGCTATTCAAAACGCGCATCCATCTAAGAATCTCAAAGAACTTAGGGGCCTGCAAGGTAGACTGGCCTATATCAGGAGGTTCATCGTAAATCTCTCAGGCCGTTGTCAACCGTTCACTCAGCTCATGAAAAAGAGTGTCTCTTTTGTATGGGATCAAACTTGTCAAGAGGCTTTCGAGGATATCAAGAGATACCTCACTAAATCTCCGGTCTTAGTGGCTCTAACATCAGGAAAATCTTTCCTGTTTTATGTGAAAGCTATGGACCATTTTCTCGGTGCTTTGCTTGCGCAAAAGAATGATGACGGTCATGAACATACTATTTATTATCTGAGCAGGACTCTGATAGGGGGATGAATCTCGCTATAACCCTGTTGAGGAGGAATGTTTAGCTCTTGTCTTTGCTATTCAAAAGACGAGACATTACTTGGTTGGCCAAATCATACATGTCATTTCTAGAGTGAATCCTTTGCGTCTCCTCATGACGAAATCAGGATCACTAAATTCAAGAATAACTAAGTGGGCCCTCCTTCTGTCTCAGTACCACATACTCTTTGTTCCTCAGAAGACAGTTAAAGGACAGACACTTGCAGACTTTCTAACTGCTCATCCAGTTCTAAAAAGCTTAAAACGTTATGAAGATATTCCAGATGAGGTTTTCGAATCTAATATAACTTCAGAGGATGAAGTATAGCAGATGTTCTTTGATGGAGCATCAAGAATAGGCCTTAAAGACAAGATCATTGTTGGTGTAGGGGTTGTATTTATCTCATTACAAAACCATGTCCTTCCTAGGGCGTTTTCATTGATGGAACCATGTTCCAACAATGTGGCAGAATATAATGCTCTACTCATTGGCCTTCAGCTTGCCCATGAAATGGGGGTACGCTACCTCAAATCTTATGGTGATTCAAAACTGAATATTAATAAGTTAAAGGAGAATACGAGGTCCGTCACGGAGATTTGGTACCTTATTATCATGCAGAAATCAAAATAGCTAATTTATTTGTTGGCTTTTACATCGGTCATGTATCCCGATCCCAAATACTATGGCCGATGCTCTGGCTGCACAAGCAGCGACATTAGCCTTATCGATCGACATGATGTATCATCTTACAGTGGCTACTGACACCTTGTTTGTCCTAAACATGTGTTGAAAACCAAGGAGGTCCATATCATCTCGACGGGTTGTGAACCGATAGATTGGCGATTTTCCCTTATTGATTATGCTTTGCATGATATATTGTCGGATGACCCTAAAAAAGCAGCGTCTATCAGATGGTCTCTTCGTTTCTACTATGATTCAATAGTAAAGACACTCTATCGTCGCTCATATGATGGTATCCTCCTCCGTTACCTTTCTAATTTAGAGGCGCAGGAAGTGCTTAAAGAGGTGCACGATGGTATATGCGGAGCTCATCAACCAGGTCCGAAGCTTAAAGATCGATTGCATAGGCTTGGATATTATTAGCCAACCATGATAGTCGATGCCATCAAATATGCACAAAGATGTAAAGCCTGCCAAATCCATGCAGACTTATACATCAACCTCCAGAATTACTTCATCCCACTATTTCTTCGTGGCCATTTGAAGCATGGGGAATCGATGTCATAGGGCCTATCAGTCCCTCATCAACAGAAGGTCATCGATTTACTGATCGGGGCGAAACTAGCACTCAAAAAGTGTGTTTTATGAAATCAATGTGAAAGCTCGTATATGTGCTAATGTGCCCTCGATACTTCCGTTATAGCATTGGCTCAACGGGTCGAATCCACAGGGACGGGAGGCGATAGAAACATTAACAGTTTTTATTCACGTTGTTATGTTAACAGTTCTTCTTTGTTAAAGAATTAGAAAAAGAAAAGAAAAGAAAAGGAAAACAACCATGTGGTAGGTGGAGAAGGCGATGAAAACATCGATGTTAAAAAAACCAAAGAGAAATGGTTTGGAAAATAAAATAGAAAAGAAGATGAAACTTGTAGTAAAGAAAATGAAAACAAGGGTGAACAAAGAGGATGGTGAAAACAACGATGAAAATGATAAAAAGAATTGCTTTTTAAAACAAGATAAAAGAAAACTCATGGCTACTAACTACCAAGTGATCCGCTAACCATGCTAACCTCTTAGTGATAGTTGCCTCACATGGATCCTTGACCATCACTAATCCTTGGCTTCAAGAGACGATACAGAGCATGATTCATAAGAGTGGTCTTCTACATTCAAACAACACATCCATACCACTAACGAGTTGCAAGCTACTTATTAAATCATCAAAATCGGTTAGAGGTTAGCATGAAATAAAGAATACATTGCAAGTTAGCAAGTTAGTGGGTTAGGTGTTAGAATGTTAGAATGTTAAAATCCATCATCATGAGCCATCAATGGCTCTTACAAGAGCAAGGCCTTGTGAGGCTATTAGATTCATGTGGATTATCAAGTAAATGGTTAGATGGTTAGTGATTAGTAGTTAGATTGCCATGAGAAGAAGAAAAGTTAGCCAAGCAACATGTAGAAGATGGAGGAGATTATATTGGAGAAGAAAGGAGGCACCTTTACATAGATTGTCACCATCTATTACATCAATACCTCTCTAGCTCTCTCTGAATCTCTCAGCCCTACTACATGATCTAAAAACGAAATAACATAACAAAATATAAGAAATGAAGAACACCTACCTACACTACCCTAAAGCATAGAAAAAATTAGAAACTACTCCTAAAAACGAAACTGCTTCGTTCTGGACCTATACAGGGGTTTTATAGGCATAAGATCCTTCTGGAAGACAAGACGGGGCCATGCGTCGAAAATCGACGCGTGGCCCCACCAATGGGCCACGGATCCGCGACCAAACCAGGGAGTTAACTCCCTGGTTTTGGTGCGGGGATCTGAAAGATCACCTAGAGGGGGGTGAATAGGTGATGGCTAATCTAAAGGTCACTTATGAACAAATAATGCGGAATTAAAACTAAGTTGACCAAATTAAAATTCTTTTAATTTAACACTTATGTATAACCAAGAGTGTTGCCGAATTCCCCTTGCGAGGCTCTGGACAAGCTCCTCTAGATTCCCCTTGAATGGGTTGAGGTGCCGCGTTGGCTCTCTTGGTTGAATACTAGTGTTAACAACAATCCCACACAATTATATATCAATTAAGCACAAGGGTATATATCATGCATATATAAGATGAACACAATGAAAGTAAATGCAAGATATAAAAGAGACGAAGAGAGAGAGAGGGAAGAGTAAGCAATCGCAAACACAAAGGGTTTGTTTCGAGGTTCGAGCACACTTGCTCTACATCCCCGCCTTCGACACACGAAGGATTTCCACTATATAAGATCCCACCGGATCTCTCCTCGGTGCCGTACACCTACAAACCCTCGGACTCCCAAGTCCCGTACACACGCAAGTCCACCGACTCGCCGAGGCCGTACCTCTACCACCAAGAGTTCACAACCGAACTCCAACCACCAACAACGAGCACACTTGCCCGTTTCCTCAAATACAAAGAAAAGATCTCTTTGATGATCACAACACTTGATCACCTAAAGAGCACTCTCACTACAACACACCTATAGGAATATCTAGCAATGGATAGCTCAAGTGTGGTGTGAGAAAATCAAGGAAAGAAAGCTATGGAGGAAAACTCAAGAATCACTTTTACACACTCAATAAAAACTCTTCCTTTTGATTGGAAGTATTTGCACTAAAATCTTGTAGAGAAACTCCTCTAAAAGTGTCTGAAAACAGTTCAAGAAGTCTCCTAAATGTTAACCTCAAAACAGATGACAAAATCCCAATTTATAGGCTTCAGAAAAATAGAGCCGTTGGGGTTCTGTCAGAGCTGGCGGTCGACCGCCGGTCGACCGGCCAACGGTCATTTTTCTGACCGTTGCAGCCACCGGTCGACTGGTGAGTCGACCGCTCTTCTGGAATGAACTGTCGGTCGACCGATCCGGTCGACTGGCATTTTCCAGAGAGCAACAGGTTTGGGTCGGTCGAGTATCGGTCGACTCCGGTCGACTGATACGCACATGCACAAAAACTGTGCATGTCGGTCGAGTGCCGGTCGACTGCCGGTCGACCGGTCACTGAGAAATTCTGAAAAATCAGAACTTCCAGGACCTGGAAAATTTGGATTTAGGTTTTGGGTCTTGGATAAAATATTTTGGTCTTGAAAAATCATAGAGTATGAGCATGTGTCATACTACTATCAAGGTAAAATACTTGGTAAAAATTCTTTTGATAAAAACTTGATTTTCCATGAAATGTTTTTCCAAACCTTTATCAAATACAAAAACAAGATATTTGAGTCCATTTAAAAGCATAGTGTGTATGGATATGATCCACTCCACAATCAATATGAAATATCTATGTTTTTGAAATCTAGTATACAACTTGGTTTTGGTTAAAGAATATACATGATAGAAATACCAAAAACCAACAAATATTTTGTCTTAAAGAAAACTCTTTTTCTAAAATAAAAATTCTTTTCTAAACATAAAAATCTTTTATGAAAGCACTTTAAATCAAGAGTTCTAATCAAGAGTGTGTGTGTGTGATATAACTTGAGCAATCCACCAACTATCTATCCTTTACATTTTTACTAAAACAAAAATACAAATTCTATACCTAGACACAAGTCTTCAACTTCTTGAAGTCTTCACTTGAAGCTTCACATCATCTTGACTTGGTCCAAGCTTGATCCAAAGCTCCTTGGATCACAATATGCAAGCTCCAAATCTTGATCTTTTAACCTTTGTTGAGCTATGCACCTACTAAGATCTTGATCATGAATCTGTCACTAATTAAACACAAGATCATTAGTAACTATAACTACATGAGTTGATCATCATCAAAACTAGGGTGAAGGGCCTTTGGGCCAACAATCTCCCCCTTTTTGATGATGACAAAACTCATGGAGTTATATATGCATGGATTAAAGTAAAGCTTCAAAGAAGCTCCCCCTTAACTCATGCATACCAAATAAATAAAAGATATGTCAATAAAAGCACATGACATGTATGCAATGTAGGAGATGCAATCATATAAATCAAATCATAAATCAAATCGTTTGCTCCTAATTGCAAGACAACATATATACATAAATACAAATCTTACTCCCCCTTAAGAAAGGAACCAAATACTTCTCCCCCTTAAGTAAGGAAATCATGAAATCATGCATATAAAATCACAAATTCTTCTCCCCCTTTTTGTCAATCATCAACAAAGGGTTCAAAGAAAAATACATCAAACAAATTTTCTCCCCCTTTTTGTTAAAAACAAAGAGATCAAGGAGGGGTAAATACAAATCAATCAATAAAATTTATATGCGATATAAATTCATGAAGAGGAAGACGTTAAGTTAGCTTCCCGGCACATATGCATTACATGAAAGAGGGATGACAAGCCCTAATTCACATAACGTATAATATGTCATGCATAAGAGGAGATGTGAAGCTCCCCCTACACACGTATATCATATAAAGAAGAGTTGTCAAGCTCCTCAATTTATAATATACTCAACATGAACCTACATATGGAAGAGATGTTAAGCTCTCCTTGCATATAGACAATACAAATCAAAAATTTTGAATTTTTCTTTTTTTTTTTTTTTTTTTTATCAAAACAAAATTTTAACTTTTTCTTAGTAACAACAAATTTTGAATTTTTGATACCAATATCAAAACACAATGCATAAGCTTATTATGAAATACCAATTTGAAATCTAATTAAGCGTAGCATCAACAATCTTTGTGCTTTAAAGGAAATACCACTTGTAAAATAAGCACAAATAGATAACATATATGTATGACAAGATAATACCAATAGAAATTGATATAATTTGAAGGCATTCATACATACAATCAAATATGGATATACACAACATGAAGTCATATTGATACCAATTGCAAATTGAAAAGTAAGCATAAGTGTATACATCACATAATCTACCATATGAAGAATTCGAACTAGTTAAATGAACTTGTTTTAAGAACTAGTACGAGATCCTTCCATCAAGGAATAAGTTAAAAGGTTTTTCATGGAATATGCATAAATCACAAGGCACTAAAACACTCTAATCCATAAAGTCCATATAATATTTTCAAAAGAAGTGAGTGTACTAATGTTATGTGAAACATGGCATCATGAAAGTTGCAATAAAACTCAATATTCCTTAAAATCATAAATTTTGAAAATACGAAAATCATCACAAATTTTAATATATGAAAATCATCAAAATTATATTTCATAGCATATGTATGTTTTGACAAGACATTAAGTATACATACATATCCCCAAAATACAATTGAGTCCTTATAAATAGATTTGCATGAAAAGCAAATGACTCAAGGGTTATCCATGTATATTTTAATGTTTTGGCAAAAGAAACTTATACATGAAATGAAATCACATGATCAAAACATAAGTCCAAATGGGAATACAAGTTTAAGAATGTAATGATCATCAACATAAGGCTATACTAGTACATCTAATAGGCACAAATAAGCATTCAACCCAATCATATATAGATTTATTTGTGGTCCATAAGGTGTACAAGTATAAATCCAAGTGTTGACAAATACTAACATCTAAACTAATATTCAATACAATGAAGCATCAAAATTTTGAAATCACAAAAGAATTTATCCATAAAAATAGAATCATGTGCAATACTTGAAGAATAGATAACTAGTTTAAATGGATTTTTGACAAACTAGTTAAAGATCCTTAAAAAAATATAAGATCATATGTATTTCATGAATACTACTAAATACATAAAAGTTCAAGCACTCATATTCCATAAAGCTCCAAATTATATATTTTCTTAAAGATAGAGTGTTCAAAGGTTAAGTAAATAGTGTCTACATGAAAATAGTCATTGAAGCCCAAAACGATCATAAGTCAAATTTTTAACAACAAATCATGAAAAATCATTTTTCACTAAAATCAACAATTTTCATGGTATATGTATGGTTTATACAAATCTAACAATATGCATACATATCCCAAATATTAAAAGAGTCTATTAAATGTTTGCATGAAGGTAAGAGACTCACGGGTATACATGTATATTTATTAGATTTGAATTAAGCACCCATATACATGAAGTAAATCACTAAAATAGGTAAAACATGTATAAAAGAGAATCATCAAAACTAGATTATACACATGCATAGAGTGGATACAAGTGAGCATGAAGTTCAATCATATATGAGTCAATTGTAATTCACTATGTGTACATGTATAGATACAAGTTTGATATATTCTACATCTAAGCATGTAACTATCACATAAAGCACAAATCAAACAAAATCATGAACATGCTATGAATGTATGAAATAAGTAAAAGCATGTATATAAAAATAGGAGTTTAGAAATTGTTACCAACTTCAAAGCTCCAAGCATGGTGGTCTTTCCCACCAAGATTCCTTGATAGCAATGCATCCCAATGTTTGTCCATCATGTCCATTGCATTGGCTACCAAGGCACCAATCCTCTCACGTCTTGTGAGAGCCCTCACCTACATCACAATCAAAAGGTGGGGGTTTTGGTACCCATGTTTTCTTGGGTCCTTTGGGGTTAGCATTGTTGTAAGGAACCCAAAATCTATTATACTTAGCAAAATATAAATATGGTTTCTTATCAAAACAATATCTTGCTAGATGGCCTTTGCGGCCACAATGTGTACAAATGTACACCTTAGCATGATGCTTATGAGTGTGATTGTGATCGTGATGTGCACCATAAGCATGAGCATGATGAGTATGTGCATGAGCATGGGGAACTTGTTTCTTTTGAAACGAGGATTCCAACTTAGAATGATTAAATGCACACGAGTTCAAAGTTGAACTCAAATTATTCATCTTATTTTTCATATTCTTAATCTCATTAGATGTGGCATGAAAAGCATGATGAGATGAAGAATCATTTTTCTTTTTCTTCTTAGCAACAAAATCTTTTTCTTTTTCAACAAATTTTCTTTTCAAAGTAGTATTTTCTTGCAAAATATCTTCTTTTTGTTTTTCCACCAAATCAATCTTATCCTTCAAAATAGTGTTCCCTTCACATAAATCATTTAATTTAGACATAAGGGAAACATTTTCATTTTTCAAATCATTATTTTCTTTTTCTAAACATGCAAGTTTATTTTTCAAGGAATCATTTTCTACATGCATGCAATCAAATTTCTTTTTCAAAATATTGTTATCTTTTTCTAAGCATGCAATGTTATCTCTAAAAGAGTCATGTTCTACATGCATGCAAGCAATTTCCTTTTTCAAGTTTTTATTATTCCTTTTAAGCATGTCATATTTTTCAAGTATAAGATGACAAAAGGTAGTGAGCTCATCATATGACATGTTCTCATCATCGGATTCGGAATTTACCTCAAGGGGGTCATCCCCTTGGACCATGTAGCACTTGTTGGAGGTGTTGCTTCCAACATCCGAATCGCTCCCCGCAAGGTATTGTTCATTTTCGCCAAGGGAGATGAGGGTGTTCCATACTACAAAAGCCATATCAATATTAGCAACCCTACATAAATAATCATCATTTAGGGTGCTCTTTAAAGCATGTAGGGCTTTTGTATTAGCCTCAAGATTCTTACCATCTATACAATAAGCATTATTAGTAGTGGCAAGATATACATTATAACCTAGGGCTTTGAGGAATAATGACATCTTAACTTTCCAAATGTGGATGTTAAGAATATCAAAGGTGGGTGGTGACATAAAGTCCATGGTGAGGTGTGTGTGTACAACAAATATTGTGATTAGCCCAAATGTAGGATCTTTAACTCTTAGGTTGTTAGACCCTTATCAAGAGCACTAGCTCTGATACCAATTGAAAGATCACCTAGAGGGGGGGTGAATAGGTGATGGCTAATCTAAAGGTCACTTATGAACAAATAATGCGGAATTAAAACTAAGTTGACCAAATTAAAATTCTTTTAATTTAACACTTATGTATAACCAAGAGTGTTGCCGAATTCCCCTTGCGAGGCTCTGGACAAGCTCCTCTAGATTCCCCTTGAATGGGTTGAGGTGCCGCGTTGGCTCTCTTGGTTGAATACTAGTGTTAACAACAATCCCACGCAATTATATATCAATTAAGCACAAGGGTATATATCATGCATATATAAGATGAACACAATGAAAGTAAATGCAAGATATAAAAGAGACGAAGAGAGAGAGAGGGAAGAGTAAGCAATCGCAAACACAAAGGGTTTGTTTCGAGGTTCGAGCACACTTGCTCTACATCCCCGCCTTCGACACACGAAGGATTTCCACTATGTAAGATCCCACCGGATCTCTCCTCGGTGCCGTACACCTACAAACCCTCGGACTCCCAAGTCCCGTACACACGCAAGTCCACCGACTCGCCGAGGCCGTACCTCTACCACCAAGAGTTCACAACCGAACTCCAACCACCAACAACGAGCACACTTGCCCGTTTCCTCAAATACAAAGAAAAGATCTCTTTGATGATCACAACACTTGATCACCTAAAGAGCACTCTCACTACAACACACCTATAGGAATATCTAGCAATGGATAGCTCAAGTGTGGTGTGAGAAAATCAAGGAAAGAAAGCTATGGAGGAAAACTCAAGAATCACTTTTACACACTCAATAAAAACTCTTCCTTTTGATTGGAAGTATTTGCACTAAAATCTTGTAGAGAAACTCCTCTAAAAGTGTCTGAAAAACAGTTCAAGAAGTCTCCTAAATGTTAACCTCAAAACAGATGACAAAATCCCAATTTATAGGCTTCAGAAAAATAGAGCCGTTGGGGTTCTGTCAGAGCTGGCGGTCGACCGCCGGTCGACCGGCCAACGGTCATTTTTCTGACCGTTGCAGCCACCGGTCGACTGGTGAGTCGACCGCTCTTCTGGAATGAACTGTCGGTCGACCGATCCGGTCGACTGGCATTTTCCAGAGAGCAACAGGTTTGGGTCGGTCGAGTATCGGTCGACTCCGGTCGACTGATACGCACATGCACAAAAACTGTGCATGTCGGTCGAGTGCCGGTCGACTGCCGGTCGACCGGTCACTGAGAAATTCTGAAAAATCAGAACTTCCAGGACCTGGAAAATTTGGATTTAGGTTTTGGGTCTTGGATAAAATATTTTGGTCTTGAAAAATCATAGAGTATGAGCATGTGTCATACTACTATCAAGGTAAAATACTTGGTAAAAATTCTTTTGATAAAAACTTGATTTTCCATGAAATGTTTTTCCAAACCTTTATCAAATACAAAAACAAGATATTTGAGTCCATTTAAAAGCATAGTGTGTATGGATATGATCCACTCCACAATCAATATGAAATATCTATGTTTTTGAAATCTAGTATACAACTTGGTTTTGGTTAAAGAATATACATGATAGAAATACCAAAAACCAACAAATATTTTGTCTTAAAGAAAACTCTTTTCTAAAATAAAAATTCTTTTCTAAACATAAAAATCTTTTATGAAAGCACTTTAAATCAAGAGTTCTAATCAAGAGTGTGTGTGTGTGATATAACTTGAGCAATCCACCAACTATCTATCCTTTACATTTTTACTAAAACAAAAATACAAATTCTATACCTAGACACAAGTCTTCAACTTCTTGAAGTCTTCACTTGAAGCTTCACATCATCTTGACTTGGTCCAAGCTTGATCCAAAGCTCCTTGGATCACAATATGCAAGCTCCAAATCTTGATCTTTTAACCTTTGTTGAGCTATGCACCTACTAAGATCTTGATCATGAATCTGTCACTAATTAAACACAAGATCATTAGTAACTATAACTACATGAGTTGATCATCATCAAAACTAGGGTGAAGGGCCTTTGGGCCAACAGGATCCATTTTGGCTCTAGGAGCTTCCTGGTATATTCCATTTCTGGTAATTTCGCCCGAATATTCGTCTGACGTGCGCAAGAGTCTAGGTTCGACGTATCTTCTAGATGATCCCTTACTTGGCCTCCACGAAATTTGAATTTAATTACCCTAAAAGGGGTTTAATTAAGCTCTTATTACTCCTTTGCCCTTGAACTCTTGATTTACCTGCAATAGAGACTAAAACACGGTTTAGACCGACAATTTATTCATAAATCGGTGAGAAAATGCGATATAATAATGCATAATCGTAGATTAATCGCACCCCCACACTTATCTTTTGCTCGTCCCGAGCAAAACAAGAAAAGAAAAACTATACTACAAATGTTATTATACCACTTTCGCAGGTGACGCGATTGCACTGAGCGTGTGCAACAAGCCGTTTAAACCTCTAGGTTACCCCTAGAGGAGGAGTTTGGTCTCCTGAGGGTTTTCAGCGGATTGTACCCACAAAATCCATAAAGAAAGAAGACAAATGTTAGTATTTTGAAAATGCATTTTGAAAGAGAGACAAGTTTATGAAATATTTTTGCAAAAATATAAGTGATCTTAAGGTCATAAGTCTACCAAAAATCATTCTTCCTTAAACTTAGTCTCTATACAAGATCTTGTCTTCAATTAAGGTAAGAATTCAAAATTAGATTGAATATTTTATCTTTCATAAAACCTAGATAATATGCACTTTGTGATAGTGAAGATTTATGGGATTTCAACTCTAACCATCAAGCCATTTATTTTTATATATTTTTTCTTTTTCTTTTTTCTTCTCTTAGTTTTCTTAGGCTTTCTAGTTCACCCATGCAGCGAGCCTATAACCGATGGCTCCCAGACCAGACGATTTTAGGGCACCAGATGAGAAAACATCCCTCGGGTTTAAGGACTCGAGTAAACAAGGCCACAAAATTAAGAGGGATTTATTTGTTTCTTTTGACCACCGTTAGGCGTGAATAATCATGCTTCTTGACGCATAATTATCCAGCTTAATAACTGATGATTTTTTTATTTATTTTTCTTTTTATTTATGGCATTTTAGGTCTTTGTTTCTATCCCAAAAATTGTGTAAGTGTGAAGTGCATACTATATAAGGTAAAAAAATTCAAGATAAAATTTTCTCCCCAATCTTTTATACTTAACCTATAATTTTAAACAAGATCTATTATTTCGACTAGGTTTAAGATGTCATAATTGAGGCTTTCTTAATTTCTAAGATCATCTTAATTTTCTTAAAAATAAATCCAAAACTTTGTCTCTTGTTTCAAAAAGTTTTTAAAGAAAGAGAAAATTCCTATACAAAAGGAAAAATTTCTAAAAGTATCCTAAAAGAAGTGTAAAAGAAAGAAAATCTAAAAACTCTATGTTAGTAAACCCTCCCCATACTTATCTCATGCATTGTCCTCAATGCATCGTGATGTATGTATGCATGAAACAAATAGAGAGGGAAGGAAAAATCACCTCAAGGTGGTGGTTCCGGTGGTGGTCTGATTGGTCCACGAAATGCGGCCCAATCCAACTTGCGTGGAATCTGGAGGAACCCACCAGAGACCTCTAGAATACAACCCACTAAAAAGATGTATATATTTATGATTTTTATTAAAAATTTAACCCCATCCAATTTTCAAATTTTCAAAATAATTTCAGAGTCAAATTTATCAAGACCCTTGTCCCAGAATGGAATGATTGATTTGGACTCAGGAAGTACAGGAACTAATATCGACTCAGGAAAAAGACTTAAATCAAGTAGAGGTTCGGGAGTCGAGATTGGTTCAGAAAGTGGGTCCAAATCAGGAAGTTGAAACTCAAGTCCACATTCATTTCCCCATGATGGAATGTGACTTCATAAGATTGGTGATTCAAGTTCAAGAATGACGGGTATGGGAATCAAAACTGACTCTAAAACGTTGCTCAAATTGGGTAACATAACAGGAGTTAATATTGATTCAGGAATTTGAATTGGATCACAAATTTGATGATCAAAGTCACATTCCTCATTGAGTTCAATTCCATAAAAATGAGAACTTGCCAATTTATCAATGGGAGTTTCAAAAGTATGAAATTGGTCAAGTTCAATATGATCATCATAAAAGATTGGTGATTCAATTTCACAATAGACTGGTACAGGATCCAATACTGACTCGGGAAAAGGCCTGAATTCAGGTAAAAACACCTCAGTAATATTGAATCAGGAAGTGAAATTGAATTACTAAGTGAAAGTTCAGGATCATATTCTTGCTCAAGTTCAATCTCAAGAAAAGAATAACTTGCCAAAATGTCAATGGGATTTGAAGTTTGGACAAGTTCAGATGGGTGTGCTGAAATTGAATCTTGGTTTCCAAAACAACATGATTTTTTGGCTCTAACAGAATGTTTAGTGACATCAAAAATGGTCAAAGGATGAGAATGGAGAGTTTTGACCATCATATCTATGTCATGATTATGAGCAATTTGAGCTTGAGTCATGATTTCAAGCATCTTTTCATAGTCGATTGGTTCATCGTTTTGTTGTGATTGGTCTTGAAAAGATGAAGATTTGTTTTGGAAATTGTGGTGAAATCGTGAGTCTATCAGATTTGATTGTTGTTCGAACTCACACAAGAATTCCTTACTCGTTCCCTAGGCAGATGGTTGTTCATTATGAGAAGGTGGAACTGAGTAAGACTCTTGAAAATATTGTGGAATTGGAGAGGCCAACATTTCCTGACGTTATCGCTCGGCCACTTGTAGGTTGGCTTCTATACTCTTTTCTAGCTCGGATTTTTCTTCAATGGGAGGTCTAGAAAAAGGAGTATAGGAAGCGAAATCGGGGAATGAATATTGTGTAAATTGTGAACAAGGTGGACAAGGAGGTTGAAAATTTATCTCGGGGGAGGTGAATCCCCATTGACTCTGTGACGAGTTGAAATTATTTTGGAAATTATAGTCATAAGAATGTAGGTATGGGTTGTATTGATTCAGATAAGGCCAACCCGGAGTGTTTAGTTGGTTCATATTGTGAAAAACCGGGTTGAAATTATCTGAATCGAATGGGGTCGGTGTGAAATATGGATTCATATTCAGATTGAAAGAATTATTATTGTTGAATTCCATTTCACAAACAATCACAAACAAAAAAGAAAAATCAAACTACAAACAAAAAGAGAAGAAAAAATCAAAACCAAGCCTATAGTAGGGTTGACCTAGACCTAGACGACTCTTAACTGGTCGATTACCTGGGGGAGGTTGTTGCTTGAATCCGACCACAAGCTAATCGGCCAGGTAGGGGCAAAATACGGTGGGAGATATCCATGCGTAAGTAACGGGCCTTAATTACGCCAAATCACGGTATCTTCGAGGCTTAACCTCTTAATCCCCAACCTTAGACACTGATTTCACAAGAGTAAGATTCAAAATAAGTTCCACCCTCGGTCAATCTCTTAATGAGTCCGTGTAACGCCCCGATTCCACGGATACGGGGACGTCACTGCGACGTATATACGTAGGCCAGAAATTGCCCCACACGTATATACGCTAAGCAAAAAGTACAACAAGAAACAGAGTACACGACAAAGCGTGGTATCAATACATATGCCAACACAAGAAGTACACATACAAAGTTATCACAGGATATTATAAAGTATTACACAATACATGTGTATTACATCATAACCAAGTCCAAAAGAAATATATACAAATATGTATACAAAAAGCTCACAAGTAGAAAGAGGATCTCGTGAGTCAAAAGGTAAGTCTGGCACGAAGGGACTGGAACTAGTCCGCTTGCTCGCTAAAGTAAGCTTGGTCCTCTGTGGATGGCTCCACTTCGTTCGAAGCTTCGGAATCTGAATGTGCAAATCCAAGGAGTCAAGACATATAAACAATAACGGACTACAGCCAAATGGCTAAGAGACATGAATAAGTAGTATGAAACCATATAAGGGATATCAGCTAACAAGTATGAAAAGCATGAAGAGATAAAGTCCTAATACATTAGATTTACAGTTAACATCTTATTATTATTACTTGTCTTACTGGGATATCTAGCTATGTGACCCAGCGTCCCAGAGCACATAGATCCATATCCTAGTAAAGCAAGGTTGTTATTGGAAATCAGCGGTTGTATCGACGAACTATGTTTACAGTGGACCCCGTACATGCCCGGGATAACGGTCCAGGATTGTTCCGTTGCTTGGTGACGAAAGCCAGCCGCTAGGCTAAACAGGAGGGACTTATGTATGCCCTTATCATGATGGTACCAGTAATAGAGGGAGCAAGCACTCCCCTCGGTCCCCTGGAGGCCCACAGGTCAGACCGGAACATGAGTTGCACAACATTCCTAAAAGCCACTGTAAACACGAACACATATCGATATCCGCATGTTTTCTCCCGACCCATGTGTAAGTTGGTCCATTTTATGCAAAAGTCAAGTGTATCATGCTTGGTTTAAGGGATGGCATGATAAGTGGTGATATTCACATTTTAACAAGTTATAGAGCGATGATATGCAATAACAAGTCATGAAGTAATATGAGATAATGTCTATCAAGTAACATGTCATGTAGTACCAGTTAAGAAGCAAGAACAAGAATAATATGCCACATGTGTATCAACAATAAGATCCAAATCCAGAACAGAATCAACCAAGTCAAACAGTCAGAATTAGTCGACTAGGTGAGAGGGCTAGTCGACTATAGGGGTCTTAAGTCGACTACTAGTCTGGATGAGTCGACTAAAACTGGGAAACAGAGAGTTGGGTTCTGTTTCAGGGAAAGTTAGTCGACTAGGGTTGTAAGGGTAGTCGACTAACAGGGAACTACTAGTCGACTAATGGACACCTAAGTCGACTAAGTCGGAGATACAGAGAGTTGATGTTTTATTTCAGGAAAACAGGAGTCGACTGGAAATCTGGCCTAGTCGACTAAAACTGTGAAATCAGAAAGGTTAAGTTTCAACTACAGTGGATTAGTCGACTAGTCCCTAGGTCTAGTCGACTAATCGTGGGAAAACAGCAAACAGAACAGATTTCTAGGGTTTTGTTTGAGGGTCTAAAAATGTGATTTTTATGGCTCAAGTGAACATGAATTGTCAACACAAGTACACAAAAGAGTTCACAAGTCTTGGTGAGTAGATATACTCACTAGGAAAGGTTCGATTGAAGCTTTACGAGTCCGGGAAGAGTGTGGTCGTCAAATGGCACCTATGCGATCCTTGGCGACGAAAAGAGCTACGATCCAAGCTCCAAATCAGTTGCTTGAGGTGGGGATGAAGTCCTTGAGGTGGCTCTTGGAGCTAGGGTTGAGGTTGAGAAGGAGGAGAGGTCTCTTGGTGAGGGCTAGCACTTAGGTGAAATGAAGAAAAAAAGGAAAAGAATGTAAAGAGATTGTTTATATAGGTGTTAGATTTTTGTAAAGGAGATGCAATTGAAGGAAATGAGAGGGGGTTTTGTGTAAATAGGGGGGTGAGATGAGTGTCCTTCTCCTTAGCCACTTGGCGGCCATGGGGAGAGAGAGAATGAGTGGGATTAAGTGGAAAATTGGAATTATGGAAGAGATTTGAATTTTTGGAAAAATGGGAAAAGTTTGTGGTTGTGGAGAAAGAGAAATAAAGGAAAAGGGAAAAAAAAATGGAAAGGAATTTATAAAGGAAGATATTTACTCTAACTTGGAAATTGAAAATATTGAAAACATGGATTCCTAGGTTTAAATCAAGTATGCGGAAAACATTTCGGAAAATACCGAAATCGTCCGAAATTCAAGTATCTCGGAACGACTCGTAAATTTTACCAAAAATCAATAATAATATATGAAGACTAATAGTGAAATCCTTTTTAAGAAATACTTTATAGTTTTAAAACTAAAAATCCCGGAATCAGTTATCTACCGACTCCGTTGGAGTTTTCATAAATTTATAAAATTCTCAGAAAAAGTATTTAAGTAGGGAATATGATTCTAAGAAATAAAGTCTAAAGGACCATCTAGAAATTCCTAACTGTTTGAGAATTAAAATTCTAGGAATCGATCAGCGACACTGGTCGACACCGGTTTTGAAGAAATTTATTTTAATTCAGGAAAAATCCAGAAAATCATAGAAAATCTAATATATTGGAAAATGATATTTGAAATTGAAATCGGTCAAATACAGGAAGTAAATCGAAAAATACGGTCGAAAAGCTGAATACGCAACTAAGTACGTATTCTGGGAACAGGGCATTACAATCCACCCACCTTACAAAAATTTCGTCCTCGAAATTTCATAAGGTGAAAGGTAACAGGAAAGGTAACAGATAGATAAGGAAAAGATGAGAGATAACAGTAGAAAAGAATAGAAGGAAAGAGTTTTTACCAAATCAAGATGTGAAGAGTTGAGGGTAACGGTCTCGGATAACATCCTCTCGTTCCCAAGTGGCTTCTCCTGGCGCATGCCGGTTCCAAGACACCAACACTAAAGGTATAGCCTTGTTCTTCAGTGTCTTCACACTCTTATCCAAAATGGCCATCGGCTCCTCCTGATATGATAAATCTGGCTGCAGTTCCAGTTCGGAATGATCCAAAATATGACTATCATCCTTTACATACTTCCTCAACTGCGATACGTGGAAAACATTGTGCACTCCCTCCAAAGATGGAGGTAAAGCCAATCTGTACGATACATCTCCCACACGGTCCAAGATCTCGAATGGGCCGATGTACCTCGGACTAAGCTTTCCACGAGTACCGAACCGGATAACTCCCTTGGTAGGTGATATCTTTAAAAACACATGATCTCCTGCCTGGAACTCCAATGGCCTTCTCTGCGTGTCAGCCCAACTCTTCTGACGGCTCTGTGCTGCCCTGAGGTGGTCTCTGATGATTCTGACTTTCTCTGTGGTCTGAATCAGAATCTCTGGCCCCAAAGTCTCCTCTCACCGACTTCATCCCAACAAATCGGTGACCGACACTTCCTTCCATACAGTGCCTCAAAAGGTGCCATCTTGATACTTGCCTGATAGCTGTTGTTATAAGAAAACTCAGCCAAGTGAAGATGATCTTCCCAAGATCCCTTAAACTCAATCATGCAGGCCCTTAGCATATCTTCAAGAATCTGGATAGTCCTCTCAGATTGCCCGTCTGTCTGAGGATGATATGATGTACTGAATTTCAGACGGGTTCCCAAACTTTCTTGGAGACTCTCCCAGAAATGGGATCTGAATCTGGTGTCTCTATCTGAAACAATACTGACTGGAACTCCATGCAGACGAACTATCTCCTTCATGTACTTGTCTGCCAAGACCTCTGTTGACTGTCCCACCCTGAATGGTATAAAGTGAGCTGACTTGGTGAGACGGTCAATGATTACCCACACAGCATTATTACCTTTAGGACTTCGAGGTAATGCCGTGACAAAATCCATGGTGATGTGCTCCCACTTCCACTCAGGTATCGGTAAAGGTTGCAGAAGTCCAGCTGTCCTCTGATGTTCTATCTTTATCTGCTGGCACACCAGGCACTTGGATACAAACTGAGCTATCTCCCTCTTCATAGCATTCCACCAAAAATGCTTCTTCAAGTCCTGATACATCTTGTTTCCCCCTGGGTGGACGGAATATGCTGAACTGTGAGCTTCTGCCAAAATCTTCTGTCTAACTTCCCCTTGAGGGACACAAATCCTGCTACCGAAATATAAGGCACCATCTGGATGAATACAGATATCAGTCCTCAATCCAGCCTCTACCTAAGCTCGGAATGTCTGTAATCTGGGATCTTCCTTCTGAGCTTCCTTGATCTCATCAATCAATGCTGACTGAATCTGCAAAGTCATGAACTGTCCTGCCTTCTCAGTCCTTCGAACTAACATCAAGTCCAATCTGATGAAGTCTCGAATCAACTCCTTCTGCTGAGTGAGCTGGACGAGCACTCTATTCTCTGGCATCCTGCTCAGTGCATCTGGAACTGTATTGACCTTGCCTGGATGATATTGCAAGTCAATATCATAGTCCGCCATCAATTCAAGCCATCTCCTCTGCCTCATATTCAACTCTTTCTGTGAGAAAATATACTTGAGGCTCTTGTGATCAGTGTATATCAACACTTTATCTCCCAGAAGATAATGCCTCCAGATCTTCAATGCAAATATCACAGCTGCTAGCTCCAAGTCATGTGTTGGGTAATTCCGCTCATGAGTCTTCAGTTGCCTTGATGCATATGCTATAACATGACCATGTTGCATAAGCACACACCCCAGGCCTTTACCTGATGCATCACTGTAGATGACCATCCCTCCTCTACCTGAGGGAGTCCTCAAGATTGGAGCTGAAATGAGCCTCTGCTTCAATTGCTCAAATGCTGCAGTACACTCCTCTGTCCATATGTACCTTTCCCCTTTCCTGGTGAGCCTGGTCAATGGAGCTGCAATCCTAGAGAAATCCTGGACAAAGCGTCTGTAATATCCGGCTAGTCCAAGAAAACTCTTAATCTCAGTCACTGTCCTCGGAATCTGCCAATCCCTCACTGCCTGGACTTTGCTGGGGTCAACTGAAATCCCTTCTGCTGAAACTATGTGTCCAAGGAAAGCTATGCTGTCCAACCAGAAATCACACTTGCTCCTCTTAGCATGAAGCTGCTCCTGCTGGAGAGTCTGCAACACAATCCTCAAGTGTTCTGCATGCTCCCTGTAACTCTTTGAATAGATCAGGATGTCATCTATGAAAACAACAACAAACTGATCCAGATAGGGCGAGAACACTCGGTTCATCAAATCCATGAAAACTGAAGGGGCATTGGTGACTCCAAAAGGCATAACTAGAAACTCATAGTGGCCATAACGGGTCCTGAATGCCGTCTTCGGGATATCCTCCTTCTTCACCCTCAGCTGATGGTAACCCGACTGCAAATCTAATTTAGAGAATACACGGGCTCCATGAAGCTGATCAAACAGATCATTAATCCTGGGTAAAGGATACTTGTTCTTGATGGTAACTTTGTTCAACTCCCTGTAGTCAATACAAAGTCTCTTACCACCATCCTTCTTGTTTGCCAACAGTACTGGAGCTCCCCATGGTGAAGTACTCGGCCTAATCAATCCCCTGTCTGAGTATTCTTGTAGCTGCTTCTTCAAAATCTCTAACTCCGTCGGTGCCATCCTGTATGGAGCCTTGGATATAGGAGCTGCTCCTGGAACTGTGTCAATGGAGAACTCAATCATCCTTTCCGGTGGCAGTCCTGAGATCTCAGCAAACACCCCTGGGAATTCTTCCCACACCGGTACCTTCTGCTTCTGAACCTCCGAAGTAGTCAGCCGAGTCTTCCCTTGGTAGACTTCACCTCTCCGCTGAATTGGAACTCCGGTTGAAGAGGGATCCTGAAATTAATCTTCCTCTCCCTACAATAAATTACTGCATAGTACTGACTGAGCCAGGTCATGCCTAAGATCACGTCGTACCCTTTGGTGTCTAGTACGATCATATCTATGGCCAAGATCTTATCACAAAGTTCTACTGGACAATCGGCACAAACTCTAGAAGACATGACTACCCCATTCCCTGTACTAATCTCCCATTGGTGGTCTAAAGATTTAACAGGTATAGAATGCAAAGCCACAAAATAGTCTGAGATATAACAATGGGATGCACCTGAATCGAAGAGAGCGAGAACAGGTTTTGAATAAACTCTGATGGTACCTGTTATCACTTCCTCTGAAGCCTCAGCCTCTTCTGCTGTAAGAGTGTAAGCCTGACCTCTACCATGCCCTGCTGCAGTCCTGGCTCCTCTCTGGACTGGGCGAACAACATGCTGTGGCGGAAGGGGAAGAGCTCTCCTCATCACTGGTCCCTGATTCCTCTGCCCAAGTGGCCCTGGTAGCCCTCTCTGTCCATTGGGTCCTGGAAGTGCTGGCAAAGTCTGGTTGGCTATCCCCAATCTCCTGTGTGGACAAGCCTCTATAGAATGATCCCGTGATCCACACACCAAACACAACCCATTTGCCCTCCGGCAATTCTGTCGGATATGCCCTGGCTTCTGACAATAACTGCAGAAAGAAACTGGTTGGGCCGTCTGGTAAGGAGCTGGCCTGAAAGGTTGCCTCTGAACTTTCGCTGCTCTATATGGGCCTCCTCTTCCCATTGGTACAAATGGCCTCTTCATGGCCTGGTTCCCCATCTGGTCAACCTTCTTCTTCTCAAGCCCACGCTCAACTTCTCGAGCTATGGTGAGAACCTCCGAATAAGTCTTCAACTGCTGGGGCATCAGGAAAACTTGTATGTCCATCTGCAGACCCTGCTGGAACCTGCTTGCCCGCTTCTCCTCATCCGTCACCATGTACGGAGCAAAGCGGCTCAATCTAAGAAACTCTGCAGCATACTCGTCCACGGACTTGCTCCCTTGCTGGAGCCTGATAAACTGCTCTTCCATGTCCTTCTGAGCAGTAGCTGGGAAGAATCTGTTGTAGAAACTCTTGGAGAACGTGTCCCAGGTGACAGGCTTCTCCAGTCTGGCCTCTTCAGCAAGCCACCAAGTTCTGGCTATATCCTTCAACTGAATCTTGGCGACCTCAACTTGGTTCTCCTTTGGTACCCTGGCTGCATTCAGCAGATCTGTGGTATCTGTCAACCACTGTTCAGCATCCAATGGTTTCTCGCCTCCCGTGAAGATGGCTGGCTGCAGCCTCCTGAAGTCTGAAATGTTCCCCGGTCTCTGTTCCTTCGGTGCTGCCAATTCTTGCCTGAGGAGTTCAGTCTGTTGCTGCTGGTTTTCCATCATGGTCTGAATGACCCTCAAAATATCCACATTCTCCCCTGTGGGTCCATTCGAAGCTTGCCCCGAGTGGTTACGGCCCGTCCTTCGCTCCATACCGAGTTGGGGAAAGATAACTGGAATTTGGAAACAAATGGAAGGAGTTTAGGATACAAGGGAAGGAATCAAGAAGGAATCAAGGAGGACTTAATAACTTTGTATATTATAGTTGGCATCAGCAAATTATTAAAATTTGCCGCTCGATTGTACTTCAGGTGTGAGAGCCTAGGCTCTGATACCAACCTGTAACGCCCCGATTCCACGGATACGGGGACGTCACTGCGACGTATATACGTAGGCCAGAAATTGCCCCACACGTATATACGCTAAGCAAAAAGTACAACAAGAAACAGAGTACACGACAAAGCGTGGTATCAATACATATGCCAACACAAGAAGTACACATACAAAGTTATCACAGGATATTATAAAGTATTACACAATACATGTGTATTACATCATAACCAAGTCCAAAAGAAATATATACAAATATGTATACAAAAGCTCACAAGTAGAAAGAGGATCTCGTGAGTCAAAAGGTAAGTCTGGCACGAAGGGACTGGAACTAGTCCGCCTGCTCGCTAAAGTAAGCTTGGTCCTCTGTGGATGGCTCCACTTCGTTCCAAGCTTCGGAATCTGAATGTGCAAATCCAAGGAGTCAAGACATATAAACAATAACGGACTACAGCCAAATGGCTAAGAGACATGAATAAGTAGTATGAAACCATATAAGGGATATCAGCTAACAAGTATGAAAAGCATGAAGAGATAAAGTCCTAATACATTAGATTTACAGTTAACATCTTATTATTATTACTTGTCTTACTGGGATATCTAGCTATGTGACCCAGCGTCCCAGAGCACATAGATCCATATCCTAGTAAAGCAAGGTTGTTATTGGAAATCAGCGGTTGTATCGACGAACTATGTTTACAGTGGACCCCGTACATGCCCGGGATAACGGTCCAGGATTGTTCCGTTGCTTGGTGACGGAAGCCAGCCGCTAGGCTAAACAGGAGGGACTTATGTATGCCCTTATCATGATGGTACCAGTAATAGAGGGAGCAAGCACTCCCCTCGGTCCCCTGGAGGCCCACAGGTCAGACCGGAACATGAGTTGCACAACATTCCTAAAAGCCACTGTAAACACAAACACATATCGATATCCACATGTTTTCCCCCGACCCATGTGTAAGTTGGTCCATTTTATGCAAAAGTCAAGTGTATCATGCTTGGTTTAAGGGATGGCATGATAAGTGGTGATATTCACATTTTAACAAGTTATAGAGCGATGATATGCAATAACAAGTCATGAAGTAATATGAGATAATGTCTATCAAGTAACATGTCATGTAGTACCAGTTAAGAAGCAAGAACAAGAATAATATGCCACATGTGTATCAACAATAAGATCCAAATCCAGAACAGAATCAACCAAGTCAAACAGTCAGAATTAGTCGACTAGGTGAGAGGGCTAGTCGACTATAGGGGTCTTAAGTCGACTACTAGTCTGGATGAGTCGACTAAAACTGGGAAACAGAGAGTTGGGTTCTGTTTCAGGGAAAGTTAATCGACTAGGGTTGTAAGGGTAGTCGACTAACAGGGAACTACTAGTCGACTAATGGACACCTAAGTCGACTAAGTCGGAGATACAGAGAGTTGATGTTTTATTTCAGGAAAACAGGAGTCGACTGGAAATCTGGCCTAGTCGACTAAAACTGTGAAATCAGAAAGGTTAAGTTTCAACTACAGTGGATTAGTCGGCTAGTCCCTAGGTCTAGTCGACTAATCGTGGGAAAACAGCAAACAGAACAGATTTCTAGGGTTTTGTTTGAGGGTCTAAAAATGTGATTTTTATGGCTCAAGTGAACATGAATTGTCAACACAAGTACACAAAAGAGTTCACAAGTCTTGGTGAGTAGATATACTCACTAGGAAAGGTTCGATTGAAGCTTTACGAGTCCGGGAAGAGTGTGGTCGTCAAATGGCACCTATGCGATCCTTGGCGACGAAAAGAGCTACGATCCAAGCTCCAAATCAGTTGCTTGAGGTGGGGATGAAGTCCTTGAGGTGGCTCTTGGAGCTAGGGTTGAGGTTGAGAAGGAGGAGAGGTCTCTTGGTGAGGGCTAGCACTTAGGTGAAATGAAGAAAAAAAGGAAAAGAATGTAAAGAGATTGTTTATATAGGTGTTAGATTTTTGTAAAGGAGATGCAATTGAAGGAAATGAGAGGGGGTTTTGTGTAAATAGGGGGTGAGATGAGTGTCCTTCTCCTTAGCCACTTGGCCGGCCATGGGGAGAGAGAGAATGAGTGGGATTAAGTGGAAAATTGGAATTATGGAAGAGATTTGAATTTTTGGAAAAATGGGAAAAGTTTGTGGTTGTGGAGAAAGAGAAATAAAGGAAAAGGGAAAAAAAAATGGAAAGGAATTTATAAAGGAAGATATTTACTCTAACTTGGAAATTGAAAATATTGAAAACATGGATTCCTAGGTTTAAATCAAGTATGCGGAAAACATTTCGGAAAATACCGAAATCGTCCGAAATTCAAGTATCTCGGAACGACTCGTAAATTTTACCAAAAATCAATAATAATATATGAAGACTAATAGTGAAATCCTTTTTAAGAAATACTTTATAGTTTTAAAACTAAAAATCCCGGAATCAGTTATCTACCGACTCCGTTGGAGTTTTCATAAATTTATAAAATTCTCAGAAAAAGTATTTAAGTAGGGAATATGATTCTAAGAAATAAAGTCTAAAGGACCATCTAGAAATTCCTAACTGTTTGAGAATTAAAATTCCAGGAATCGATCAGCGACACTGGTCGACACCGGTTTTGAAGAAATTTATTTTAATTCAGGAAAAATCCAGAAAATCATAGAAAATCTAATATATTGGAAAATGATATTTGAAATTGAAATCGGTCAAATATAGGAAGTAAATCGAAAAATACGGTCGAAAAGCTGAATACGCAACTAAGTACGTATTCTGGGAACAGGGCATTACAGTCCGAGATGTCCCTAGGGGCCAACGTCTATCAATTTTTATTAAGGCTTGGGTTGTATGAGTAGGGAGGTGATTTTTGGGCTAAGGAAGGGTGATGAAACCCCCACCTTATCTTGTATAGGTTTTGCCCTTAATTTCAATTTGTGCAGTGTGCAATATAGACAAGAGTATAACACAAAGCGATAAATCACCCACGTGTTTGTCCTATGCTATATGCAATGTCATATGTACACCTCAATTCAGATCACAACAACAGAACAAAATACAGTATATTGGAATTGAATTGACACGTGCCTAAATGTAAATGTCTAAGCCGTTTTAAAAGCGTCCAAAATACCGTATTTTAGTTCTTTAGTTTATTGCGGTGTTTAGGCAATCAAAGCAGGAAAATAATAGTACAGATCCACTATCTATTACAATGAACACATCCCAGCACAACAAGATTTACAATTATCACAAAATAGCCGCGTTGGCGCGGCAAATGTCGCGTTTGCGCGGCTTTTCTTTAGAAGCTGGGTCCCTGCTTTCTAGAGCAGGGAGATGCAAAATTAGTGTTTATTCTTTAATGTTAAAATCCTATAAAGAATGTCCTACACACCAAAACAAAGAAGACAATGTTAACAAAAAAGTTAAATCAAAACCATTCCCGTTCCCCGGCAACGGCGCCAAAATTTTGATCGGGGCGAAACTAGCACTCAAAAAGTGTGTTTTATGAAATCAATGTGAAAGCTCGTATATGTGCTAATGTGCCCTCGATACTTCCGTTATAGCATTGGCTCAACGGGTCGAATCCACAGGGACGGGAGGCGATAGAAGCATTAACAGTTTTTATTCATGTTGTTATGTTAACAGTTCTTCTTTGTTAAAGAATTAGAAAAAGAAAAGAAAAGAAAAGGAAAACAAGCATGTAGTAGGTGGAGAAGGCGATGAAAACGTTGATGTTAAAAAAAATAAAAGAGAAGTGGTTTGAAAAATAAAATAGAAAAGAAGATGAAGCTTGTAGTAAAGAAAATGAAAACAAGGGTGAACAAAGAGGATGGTGAAAACAACGATGAAAATGATAAAAAGAATTGCTTTTTAAAACAAGATAAAAGAAAACTCATGGCTACTAACTATCAAGTGATCCACTAACCATGCTAACCTCTTAGTGATAGTTGCCTCACATGGATCCTTGGCCATCACTAATCCTTGGCTTCAAGAGACGATACAGAGCATGGTTCATAAGATTGGTCTTCTACATTCAAACAACACATCCATCCCACTAACGAGTTGCAAGCTACTTATTAAATCATCAAAACCGGTTAGAGGTTAGCATGAAATAAAGAAGACATTGCAAGTTAGCAAGTTAGTGGGTTAGGTGTTAGAATGTTAGAATGTTAGAATCCATCATCATGAGCCATCAATGGCTCTTGCAAGAGCAAGGCCTTGTAAGGCTATTAGATTCATGTGGATTATCAAGTAAGTGGTTAGATGGTTAGTGGTTAGTAGTTAGATTGCCATGAGAAGAAGAAAAGTTAGCCAAGCAACATGTAGAAGATGGAGGAGATTACATTGGAGAAGAAAGGAGGCACCTTTATATAGATTATCACCATCTATTACATCAATCTCTCTTTATCTCTCTCTGAATCTCTCAGCCCTACTACAAGATCTAAAAACAAAATAACATAACAAAATATAAGAAATGAAGAACACCTACCTACACTATCCTAAAGCATAGAAAAAATCAGAAACTACTCCTAAAAATGAAAACTGCTTCGTTCTGGACCTATGCAGGGGTTTTTATAGGCATAGGATCCTTCTGGAAGACGAGACAGGGCCACGCGTCAAAATCGATGCGTGGCCCCACCAATGGGCCGCGGCTCCGTGGCTTTTGCCGCGGATCCGCGGCCAAACCAGGGAGTTAACTCCCTAGTTTTGGTGCGGGGATCCATCTTGGCTCTAGGAGCTTCCTGGTATATTCCATTTCTGGTAATTTTGCCCAAATATTCGTCTGACGTCCGCAAGAGTCTAAATTCGATGTATCTTCTAGATGATCCCTTGCTTGGCCTCCACGAAATTCAGATTTAATTACCCTAAAAGAGGTTTAATTAAGCTCTTATTACTCCTTTGCCCTTGAACTCTTGATTTACCTGCAATAGAGACCAAAACACGGTTTAGACCGACAATTTATTCATAAATCGGTGAGGAAATGCGATATGATAATGCATAATCGTAGACTAATCACTTATCTTAACAATAACCGATTACTTTTCAAAGTGGGCAGAGGTTATACCACTTGTTGAAGTTAAAACTGCCAACGTGGTTAATTTTATCAAGCACCATATCATCCATCGATTTGGTGTCCCTAGGCGGATTATCCACGATAATGATCCCCAATTTATAAGGCAGGTATTCTATCAGTTCTGTGATAAGTACCGGATTCAGAATGTGGCATCAACTGCTTATAACCCTGCTGCATATGGCTTGGCGGAAGCATTCAACAAGATAATTATCATGCTACTCAAAAAATTCGTTTCATCAAATAAACGAGACTAGAATGAAAAGCTCGGTGAATGTCTTTGGGCCTACCAAACCACAGTTCAGACTTTGACAGGTAATACGCTTTTTTCTCTGGTATACGGGTGTGAAGCAGTCATACCGTTAGAAATTCAGATGCCGTCATTACGAGTCGCCTTGATGACTAGAATGACGAAAGAGGATAGTGATCGTTACATCTTCAAGAGCTCGAAGCCCTGGATGAGAAGCGACTACAAGCTCTGAAAGATCACCTAGAGGGGGGTGAATAGGTGATTATGCTAATCCAATGAACTCAATGCGGAATTTAAAAACTTAATGCAATACACTCAAATGCAATCAACAAGTGATGCACACACAACCAAGCCAAGCAAATATGAATGCACAATATGAATAGTTGCAAGGCACAAAGTAAAGAGAGAGATAGAGAGAGAGTCAATGGATCAAGCACAAACAACAAGATATGTTTCGAGGTTCGAGCACCCAGCTCTACATCCCCGCCTTCGACACACGAAGGATTTCTAATCCACTAGCTAGTCCAAAAAGAACTCTCACAAGGAGTACCCAACTCCTCTCTTTACAACCACAACCTCCTCCTTGAGGCAAGCTCCAAGCCAACAAACAATCACCTCACAACCCGAGGGATTAGCACAAAGCAAACACAAGGATCACCTCACAACTTGAGGGATACAACCCAAATGTACAACTTCCTCAACACAATGAGGGCAAGGCACAAAGCAAAGATTGGGTTTTTAACTTGGTGGTCTAAACAACAACCACAAACAATTTCTTTTTCCCACACAAAGATCCTATAGAATAAGAAAGTAGATGTTGCTCAAGTGTGGAGAAAATCAATGGAATGGAAATCAAAATCACAAAGAAAATCCTTGGGAAAAACTGAAACTAAGATATAGAAGTTCAATCAAAACTCTTTTTCCCAAAAAAACTTTTCTTTGAATTTCCAAACCCTAGCAAAAACACAAAATAGATTGTTCAATTTGAATCCAAAAACTCCTTTTGATTGCTGTGAAAACACTAGAGAGTAGGAAAAAATTCGCACTGAAAATCTTAAGGAAAACAGGCTATTAATGGGGTATTTATAGCCCCCAGAAAAATGTAGCCGTTGGCAGCAGAAAATGTCAGAAATACACTGCCGGTCGACCGGCCGGTCGACCGTCTAACGGTTAAATTTTGCCCGTTGCCAGTTACCAGTCGACCGCCCCGGTCGACCCAAACAAACAGAGAGCTCTGCTCTCAGACCCGGTCGACCCAGACGGTCGACAGTCCAGTGTCTGCCAAACGTGCACAAATCTGTGCACGTCGGTCGACCGACCCGGTCGACCGACTTCAGCCAAGTCGACTTGGTCAGAAGATTAGTCGACTGGTTGAAGCCTGGAACAGAAAACTGGGTTGGAAATATGTTAAAAATTCTTTTATCTTTTCTAAAAATCACCAAAAATAGTTTTATCATTTTGCATTGATATATAAACATGTGGTAAAAAGTTTAGCTCAAATATCAATCAATATGAACTATTTTTGTGTCTTATCATTTTTACCAAAAACCAAAAACTGTATTTTCTAAAACTTGGATTTTGAATAGAAAATACGTTTTGTCCAAAACTCTTCCAAATACAAAAACATGATATTTAAACAACATTTAGGCATGATGTATATAATCCTATATACATGAAACATATATATATCCATGTTTTTGACAATAATTCCAAAATATGTTTTGTTAAAAATACCAAAACATAAAACACATGAATAAGTAAGTCAAAACTAAGTTTGTCTAGGAAATTAAAGCATGCATGTATATAGAACAAATCATATATACATTAAACCATGTAAACTTGTTTTGATCTATCTATTCATGAAAACCAAGATCGGTTAAACCTAAAACCGAAAACCAATATTCAAAACATGAAACGTGTGTGTTGTGAACTTGAGCATATCATACTATTCTAATCTTTACAAATTTGGATCTAAACACAAAACTAAACTATGGTACCGAAGTCTTCTTGTAGAGCGCAATCTCCAAGCCGACTCGATCCAAAACTCTTTTGATCCACCGAGCAAGTGCTATATGTGATCTTTGACGCTCGGGCTCTTGAATCAATATGTGAAAGCTTCCAATCATCTTGTTGAAGCTAATCACCTACTAATAACTTGATTAATGATCTGAAACTAAAATCACAAGATTATTAGTACACATAACTACATGAGTTAATCATCATCAAAACTAGGGTGGAAGGCCTTTGGGCCAACAATCTCCCCCTTTTTGATGATGACAAAACTCATGGAGTTATATATGCATGGATTAAAGTTAAGCTTCAAAGAAGCTCCCCCTTAACTCATGCATAAACAAATAAACAATAAATAATATGTAATGAATATCAAACATGAAACATGAAACATGCATATCTATGCATAAACAATAAAAGGTTCTAGATACCAATGAAATGTTTAAAACAAAACATGCTCTAGATACCAATTACAAAACATCCAATTACAAAACATGCTCTAGATATCAATTAAAATTAAACTAAATTAAACTTAATATATGCAAAACATAAACATGCATATAAACTCAAATTCTTCTCCCCCTTTTTGTCAATCATCAACAAAGGGGTACAAACCAAAACAAAACAAAATCTTCTCCTCTTTTTAATACAAAGAATCAATCTTCAATAAGGGGTAAAAGCAAAACCAAATCAATAAATTTTTCTCCCCTTTTTCGTTCGAAACAACGAAATAATATTTTCCCTTTTTGTCTAAAACAAAAACAAAGTCAATTAGAGGTGACAATCAATTAAGGTACCAATTGAAAATATGTCAAAGAATAGCATCTTGATACCAATTGAAAGGAAACAAAAAATGATACCAATTTTAAGCAAAAACACATGAAACATCTTGATACCAATTGAAATTAAACATAATAAATTTTGAATATCTAAACAAAAATTTTGATACCAATAGTAAATATTTTTCATTTTGAACATATGATACCAATTTGAAATTTTCAATCATAAAGTAAGGGAGTGGGAATCAAATACCAATTGAAAAATCACCAATTGAAAGACAAAATCAAATTTTCTCCCCCTTTATGAAATACCAACTAAAATAATGCATAGGCTTGATACCAATTTAAAAGTAATCAATTGAAACAAAGTTAAACCTCAAGCACTAGCATAAACAAGATTTTATGCTTAAAGATATAGGGATATAATAAACACAAATAAAACATATATATATGTATGAAAATAGATACCAATTGAAATTGATATTCTTGAAATAGAAAGCATACATACATACTAAATATATGAGTATACAAGAAATGTCAAGATTAATAGCAATTGAAAGAATTCAATGATACCAATTGAAATAACAATAAGATCAAGTGTATATCTCATATAACTACCTCCCAATCATGGTTCAAGATTTAAATGATTTTCATTTTAAGGCATACATGAACATGATCTCCCATCCATCCTCCCATAGAAGGTAGGGGTTTTCAAAAATAGATTTGAAAATGTAGTGTTGGCCCAAAGGCCCTTCACCCTAGTTTTGATGATGATCAACTCATGTAGTTATAGTTACTAATGATCTTGTGTTTAATTAGTGACAGATTCATGATCAAGATCTTAGTAGGTGCATAGCTCAACAAAGGATAAAAGAACAAGATTTGGAGCTTGCATGTGGTGATCCAAGGAGTTTTTGGATCAAGCTTGGACCAAGTCAAGAAGATGAGAAGCCTTCAAGGGAAGACTTCAAGAAGTTGAAGACTTGGGTCTAGGTATAGAATTTGTATTTTTGTTTTAGTAAAAATGTAAAGGATAGATAGTTGGTGGATTGCTCAAGTTATATCACACACACACACTCTTGATAGAACTCTTGATTTAATTGATTTCATAAAAGATTTCTTTTTAGAAAAGAATTTTTATTTAGTAAAAGATTTTCTTTGAGACAAAATATAAAAACTTTGGGTTTTGGTATTTCTATCATATATATATCTTTTCAAACCATAACCAAGTTTAGAGCTTTATGATCAAAACATAGATATTTTATTATGAGTGTGTAGTGGATCATATCCATACACACTATGCTTTATAAGTTCAAAATATCTTGTTTTTGTATTTGATAAAGATTTAGAAAAACAAGTTTTGGAAAAACATGTTTTGGAAAAATACATTTTGGTTATTGAGCTAATATTTCCAAGTTACAAAAATAGACCAAAACATCTATAACATGTCTTGATTTTGTGCAAGCATGTTTGTTCTTTCAAGTATATTGGTAAAACTATTTTTGTAGAATTTCTATGTATTTTTAGGATTTTATAAAAAGATTTTAAATCCTGTTTTCAGACCTGGACATTGGCTGACAGGCCAAGTCGGTCGACCGGACCGGTCGACCGATGTGCACAGCCTTGTGCACACTGCCAGCACAGTGGCCGGTCGACCGGGTCGGTCGACCGACCAGGAGAGCTTTTGCTCTCTGGAAATATCAGTCGACCGAGCCGGTCGACCGATAGAGAGTTTGCTCTCTGCTCCAGGAAGTCGGTCGACCGGGCCGGTCGACCGGAGGCTGCAACGGTCGGATTTTTGACCGTTGCCGGTCGACCGGACCGGTCGACCGGTAGCTCTGACAGAACCCCAACGGCTCTATTTTCTGTCAGCCTATAAAAGGGGGTCTTGTCAACTGTTTTTGGAAGAAGATTTTGGAGATTTCTAAGCCAGTTTTTCCTAGACTTTTTCAGAAGTTTTCTCCACAAAATAGAGTGCAAATACTTCCCATCTAAAAGGGATTTTATCAAGAGAGTGTAAAAGTGATTTCTTGTGTTTTTCACCATAGTTCTTTTCCTTGATTTCTCACACTACACTTGAGCATCCATTGAGCTATTCATCCTATAGGAGAGTTGTAGTGAGAGTTTGTAATTGGTGATCAAGTGTTTAGATCACCAAGAGATCATTTCTTGTTCTTTGAGAAGGCGGACGGTTGTGTTCGCGGTTTGATTGAGGGTCCTAGTGAGGACTTGGTGTTGTTGGGTCCTAGTGAGGACTTGTAGCTTGAGGTGCGGCCTCGACGAGCCGGTGGGCTTGTGGTGTGTAAGGGACTAGAGAGTCCGAGGGCTTGTAGGTGTTGCGGCACCGAGGAGAGATCCGGTGGGATCTTGCATAGTGTAATCCTTCGTGTGTCGAAGGCGGGGATGTAGAGCAAGTGTGCTCGAACCTCGAAACATACCCTTGTGTTTGCGATTGCTCACTCTTGCTCTCTTTCTCACTTAGTCTCTTTTATATCTTGCATTACTTACATTGTCTTTACTTTACATGCTTGATATACCCTTGTGCTTATATTGTTACATACTTGCGTGGGATTGCTTGTTAACACTAGTATTCAACCAAGAGAGCCAACGCGGCACCTCAACCCATTCAAGGGGAATCTAGAGGAGCTTGTCCAGAGCCTCGCAAGGGGAATTCGGCAACACTCTTGAGTTATACATAAGTGTTTAATTAAAAGAAATTTTAATTTGGTCAACTTAGTTTTAATTCCGCATTATTTGTTCATAAGTGACCATTAGATTAGCCATCACCTATTCACCCCCCCTCTAGGTGATCTTACAATTGGTATCAGAGCTAGTGCTCTTGATATTGGGTCTAACAACCTAAGAGTTAAAGATCCTCCTTTTAGGCTAATCACAATATTTTTGTACACACACACCTCACCATGGACTTCATGTCACCACCCACCTTTGATATTCTTAACATCCAAACTTGGAAGGTTAAGATGTCATTGTACCTCAAGGCCTTAGGAATTCATGTCTATCTTGCCACTACTAATAATGCATATTGTATAGATGGTAAGAATATTGAGGCTAATGCTAAAGCCCTTCATGCTCTTAAATGTACCCTAAATAATGACTATTTATCTAGGGTTTCTAACATTGAATCGGCTTTTGTAGTATGGAACACCCTCATCTCCATTGGCGAAAAGGATCTATATTATGCCGGGAGTGATTCGGACGTTGGAAGCAACACCTCCAACGCATGCTTTATGGTCCAAGGGGATGACCCCCTTGAGGTAAATTCCGAATCTGATGATGAGGACATGTCATATGATGAGCTATCTACTTTTTGTCATCTATTGCTTGAGAAATATGACATGATTAGAAAGAAAATAAAAATTTGAAAAAGAACATTGCTTGCATGCATAAAGAACATGACTCATTTAGAGATAACATTGCATGCTTAGAAAAAGATAATAAAAGTTGGAAAAAGAAATTTGATTGCATGCTTAAAGAAAATGATTCTTTTAGATCTAAGATTGCATGCTTAGAAAAAGAAAATAAAGATTTGAAAAATGAGAATGTTTCCTTATTTTCAAAATTGAATGATCTTTGTGAAGGGAACAATATTTTGAAAAATGATATTGCTATGGTGGACCAACAAAAAGAAAGTATTTTACAAGAAAATAAATCTTTAAAAAGAAAATTTGTTGAAAAAGAAAAGGATAATGTTTTTCAAAAGAAAAAGAAAAATGATTCTTTATCTCACCATGCTTTACATGCCACAACTAATGAGATTAAGAATTTGAAAAATAAAATGGATGGTTTGAGTTCAACTTTGAACTCTTGTGCTTTTAATCATTCTAGGTTGGAGTCAATGTTTTCAAAGAAACAAACTCTACACATTCATGCACATCATAACCATGCATTTGCTTATGTTGCACAACATGATCACACTCCTACACATAAGCATACTAAGGTGTACGTATGTACACATTGTGGCCGCAAAGGCCATTTAGCAAAATATTGTTTTGATAAGAAACCTCATTTATATTTTGCTAAGTATAAAAGATTTTGGGATCCTTGCAATAAAGCTAACCCCAAAGGACCCAAGAAAGTATGGGTACCAAAACCCCCACCCTTTGATTTTGATGTAGGTGAGGGCTCTCACAAAACGTGAGAGGATTGGTGCCTTGATAGCGGATGCAATGGACATGATGGACAAACTTTTGGATGCATTGCTATCAAGGAGATTTTGGTGGGAAAGACCACCATATTTGGAGCTTTGGAGTTGGTAACAATTTCTAAACTCCTATTTTTTTTGTTCATGCTTGTTCATCCATAATATTCATAGCATGTTCATGTTTTAAGATTTTATGTGCTTCATGTGGTAATTACATGCTTAGATGTAGATTTGTCAAACTTGTATGTATACATATACAAATAGTGAACTACAATTGATTCTTAAATAATTTGAACTTCATGCTCACTTGTATCCACTTTATGCATATGTATAATCTAGTTTTGATAATTCTCATATATACATGTTTTGCCAATTTTTGTGATTTACTTCATGTATATGCATGCTTAATTCAAATCTAATAAATATACATGTATACCCGTGAGTCTCTTGCCTTCATGCAAACATTTAATAGACTCTTTTATTTTTGGGATATGTATGCATATTGTTAGATTTGTATAAACCATACATATACCATGAAAATTGTTGATTTTAGTGAAAAATGATTTTTCATGATTTGTTGTTAAAAATTTGACTTATGATCGTTTTGGGCTTCAATGACTATTTTCATGAAGATACTATTTACATAACCTTTGAACACTCATCTTTAAGAAAACATATAATTTGGAGTTTTATGGACTATGAGTGCTTGAACTTTTATGTACTTAGTAGTATTTATGAAAAACATTTGAATTTGATGTATTTGAAGGATCTTTAACTAGTTTTTCAAAAACAATTTATACTAGTTAGTTATTCTTCAAATAGCCTTTGAGATTTACACATGATCCTATTTTACAATTGGTATTTTACAATTATATGGATAAATTCTTTTATATCCTCAAAATTTATTTGATGCTTCATGATTTGAATATTAGTTTGAATGTTAACCTTTATCAACACTAGGATTTATACTTGTACATATTATGGGCTACAAATAAATCTATTTATATTTGTGCTTGAATGCCTATTTGAACCCATTAGATGTGCTTGTATTGCTTAGTTTTGATGATAATTACATCTTCAAACTTGTATTCCCATTTTGGACTTGTGGTTTGACCATGTGCTTTTCATTTCATGTATATGCTTGTCTTGCCAAAACATTAAGATATACATGGATACCTCTTGAGTCATTTGCCTTTAATGCAAATCTACTTATATGGACTCAATTGTATTTTAGGGATATGTATGTATACTTAATGTCTTGACAAAACATACATATATCTTGAAATATAAATTTTGTTTTTAATAAAATTTTGTGTTTTTAAAATTGGTACAATAAAATTTTTGTGATGGATTTCAAGAATTCAAAATTCATGATTTGAAGGAATATTGAGTTTTATTGCTATTTTTCATGATGCCATGTTCCACATAACACTAGTTCACTCATTTTTTTTAATTTGGACTTTATAGATAGAGTGTTTTTAGTGCCTTGTGTTTCATTGATCTTTCATGAAAAACTTTTTAACTTATTCCTTGATGGAAGGATCTCGTACTAGTTCTTAAAACAAGTTCATTTAACTAGTTCGAATTCTTCATATGGTAGATTATATGATGTATACACTTATGCTTACTTTTCAATTGGTATCATTGGTTATTTGCAATTGGTATCAATATGACTTCATGTTGTGTATATCCATATTTTGATTGTATGTATGAATGCCTTCAAATTATATCAATTTCTATTGGTATTATCTTGTCATACATATATGTTATCTATTTGTGCTTATTTTACAAGTGGTATTTCCTTTAAAGCACAAAGATTGTTGATGCTAAGCTTAATTAGACTTCAAATTGGTATTTCATAATAAGCTTGTGCATTGTATTTTTTTAAAATTGGTATCAAAAATTCAAAATTTGATTATTTTACAATTGGAACCATGCAAAATTGTGTTATTTGATATCTTATAATATGATCTCTTTCTAAGATATCTCAAAATTTGTTGTTATTAAGAAAAATTCAAAATTTATTTTATAAAGAAAATTCAAAATTTTTTTATTTGTATTTCCTATATGCAAGGAGAGCTTAACATCTCTTCTACATATAGATTCATGTTGAGTATATTATAATTTGAGGAGCTTGACAACTCTTCTTTTCATGATATACGTGTGTAGGGGGAGCTTCACATCTCCTCTTATGCATGACATATTATACGTTATGTGAATTAGGGCTTGTCATCCCTCTTTCATGTAATGTATATGTGTCGGGAAGCTAACTTAACGTCTTCCTCTTCATGAATTTATATCGCATATAAATTTTATTGATTGATTTGTATTTACCCCTCCTTGATCTCTTTGTTTTTAACAAAAAGGGGGAGAAAATTTGTTTGATGTATTTTTACTTTGAACCCTTTGTTGATGATTGACAAAAAGGGGGAGAAGTATTTGAGATTGTATTGTATATGCATGTTTTCATTGCTTAAGGGGGAGAAGTATTTGTCTTTCTTACTTATTATGCATATATGTTGTATTTTGCAATTAGGAGAAAAAGATTTGACTTAAGATTTGATTTTTGTTATGATTGCATCTCCTTACATTGCATACATGTCATGTGCTTTTATTGCCATATCTATTATTTCTTGTCATGCATGAGTAAAGGGGGAGCTTCTTTGAAGCTTTACTTTAATCCATGCATATATAACTCCATGAGTTTTGTCATCATCAAAAAGGGGGAGATTGTTGGCCCAAAGGCCCTTCACCCTAGTTTTGATGATGATCAACTCATGTAGTTATAGTTACTAATGATCTTGTGTTTAATTAGTGACAGATTCATGATCAAGATCTTAGTAGGTGCATAGCTCAACAAAGGATAAAAGAACAAGATTTGGAGCTTGCATGTGGTGATCCAAGGAGTTTTTGGATCAAGCTTGGACCAAGTCAAGAAGATGAGAAGCCTTCAAGGGAAGACTTCAAGAAGTTGAAGACTTGGGTCTAGGTATAGAATTTGTATTTTTGTTTTAGTAAAAATGTAAAGGATAGATAGTTGGTGGATTGCTCAAGTTATATCACACACACACACTCTTGATAGAACTCTTGATTTAATTGATTTCATAAAAGATTTCTTTTTAGAAAAGAATTTTTATTTAGTAAAAGATTTTCTTTGAGACAAAATATAAAAACTTTGGGTTTTGGTATTTCTATCATATATATATCTTTTCAAACCATAACCAAGTTTAGAGCTTTATGATCAAAACATAGATATTTTATTATGAGTGTGTAGTGGATCATATCCATACACACTATGCTTTATAAGTTCAAAATATCTTGTTTTTGTATTTGATAAAGATTTAGAAAAACAAGTTTTGGAAAAACATGTTTTGGAAAAATACATTTTGGTTATTGAGCTAATATTTCCAAGTTACAAAAATAGACCAAAACATCTATAACATGTCTTGATTTTGTGCAAGCATGTTTGTTCTTTCAAGTATATTGGTAAAACTATTTTTGTAGAATTTCTATGTATTTTTAGGATTTTATAAAAAGATTTTAAATCCTGTTTTCAGACCTGGACATTGGCTGACAGGCCAAGTCGGTCGACCGGACCGGTCGACCGATGTGCACAGCCTTGTGCACACTGCCAGCACAGTGGCCGGTCGACCGGGTCGGTCGACCGACCAGGAGAGCTTTTGCTCTCTGGAAATATCAGTCGACCGAGCCGGTCGACCGATAGAGAGTTTGCTCTCTGCTCCAGGAAGTCGGTCGACCGGGCCGGTCGACCGGAGGCTGCAACGGTCGGATTTTTGACCGTTGCCGGTCGACCGGACCGGTCGACCGGTAGCTCTGACAGAACCCCAACGGCTCTATTTTCTGTCAGCCTATAAAAGGGGGTCTTGTCAACTGTTTTTGGAAGAAGATTTTGGAGATTTCTAAGCCAGTTTTTCCTAGACTTTTTCAGAAGTTTTCTCCACAAAATAGAGTGCAAATACTTCCCATCTAAAAGGGATTTTATCAAGAGAGTGTAAAAGTGATTTCTTGTGTTTTTCACCATAGTTCTTTTCCTTGATTTCTCACACTACACTTGAGCATCCATTGAGCTATTCATCCTATAGGAGAGTTGTAGTGAGAGTTTGTAATTGGTGATCAAGTGTTTAGATCACCAAGAGATCATTTCTTGTTCTTTGAGAAGGCGGACGGTTGTGTTCGCGGTTTGATTGAGGGTCCTAGTGAGGACTTGGTGTTGTTGGGTCCTAGTGAGGACTTGTAGCTTGAGGTGCGGCCTCGACGAGCCGGTGGGCTTGTGGTGTGTAAGGGACTAGAGAGTCCGAGGGCTTGTAGGTGTTGCGGCACCGAGGAGAGATCCGGTGGGATCTTGCATAGTGTAATCCTTCGTGTGTCGAAGGCGGGGATGTAGAGCAAGTGTGCTCGAACCTCGAAACATACCCTTGTGTTTGCGATTGCTCACTCTTGCTCTCTTTCTCACTTAGTCTCTTTTATATCTTGCATTACTTACATTGTCTTTACTTTACATGCTTGATATACCCTTGTGCTTATATTGTTACATACTTGCGTGGGATTGCTTGTTAACACTAGTATTCAACCAAGAGAGCCAACGCGGCACCTCAACCCATTCAAGGGGAATCTAGAGGAGCTTGTCCAGAGCCTCGCAAGGGGAATTCGGCAACACTCTTGAGTTATACATAAGTGTTTAATTAAAAGAAATTTTAATTTGGTCAACTTAGTTTTAATTCCGCATTATTTGTTCATAAGTGACCATTAGATTAGCCATCACCTATTCACCCCCCCCTCTAGGTGATCTTACATGTAGTATGTTTGAAAATCTCTACCATAGTGAAGAATACGAGCTACTTATAGGAAAAACTGTTAAAACTAGTACGAAATTCTTCAAGTAAGGAATAAAACAAAATTGTTTTTCATGAAACACATGTAAATCACATGATCACTAAACACTCGAAGTCCATAAAGCCCATATCATAGTCTCATGAAAACAAATCATGAGTAAACTAATAAAGTGAGTGTACAAGAAAAATGTGACACATATCAACATGAAAGTAATCAATTAAGCTCATATGAAATTCCTTGAAAACATGAAATTCATCTAAGATGTGAAATCACCAATTAAAATCATCTTAAAAATATGAAATTCATTATAAATGTGAAATCACCTAGCAAACATGAAATTCATCCAAACGATTTAAACTTCAAGGCATATGTATGTCATGTCAAACTAAAGTATACATACATATCTTAAACACAATGAGTCCACAAAAGTATATGCAAGAAGGCACGTGGCTCAAGGATGTATATGTATAAATGATAGTTTGGACAAGATGGACATATACATAAAGTTAAAATAAGTAAAATGATGAATACAAGTCAAATGCAAGAATCATCAAAACTAGACTATACTAGCACATCAAGTGAATACAAATGAGCGTTCGAGCACAAACATATATAAAGGTCTATTTGTAGCTCACTAGTTGTACGAGTATAAATCCTAGTCTTAATGAAAACTTATCATTCAAGCAAGTAGTCAAAACATGAAGCATAAAACGGGAATCATAACCCAACATGATAAACATAATAATCAAAACATGAATTATTAAAACAAAAAGTCATAGTCAACCATATGATTAGCATGACAAAGACATGTGCATTAGATCTATGATTAACATGATAGCTAAAACATAAAGAGAACACAAAATATATTCTATACTAAACATGGGTGTCTCAACAACTAATCATGTAAAGCATAAGTCTAATAAACATGGCAAAAATCATACTAATCATGAAACAATAAAACATGATTCAACAAAACAAAAATCATAAACATCCACATGGTCATAATGCATATGCATGTGCATTAGATCTAGGGCATACATGTTAGTTTAAACAAAGTGAGAACACTAAATATAGATCCATATAAAACATGGGTGCTCAAGTAACTAAACATGTATAACACTAATCTAATCAACATGACATAAGCATAATGAACAATAAACCATTGCATGCTATAAATTGATGAACATAAAAACATGCATAATAAAAACGGGAGTTAGAGAGTGATACCAAAACCGATGAAGGTGCATCTCTAGTTCTCCAAACCACGGTGGTCCTCCCACCAAATCTCCTTGAGAGTGAAGCATCCAAATGGTTCTCTTTTAAGCTTAGAACGCATCCACCTCAAGGCACCAATACTCTCACGTGATGCGAGAGCTCCCACCTACATCAAAAAGCATAGAGGTGGTCTTTGGTACCCATTTCCTTTTGGGTCCACGGGGGTTAGTATCTTTTCTAACCCAAACAAGATTAGTTGCTAAATTTTCATGATAAACACGATCATAACAAAATCTAGCAAGGTGGCCTTTTCGACCACAATGTGTACATGTGTACACATGAGCATACGTGTGAAGGTGGTGACCGTGAAAAGCATGTGTATGCCGTGTAGGGTGTGCATGCAAAGATGGACCTTATTTCTTGCGAACCAAGGTTTCCAAACGTGAATGATTCAATGTGCATTGGCTCAAAGTGGAGCCCAAACATTCAACACTCATCTTCAAAACATTTATATCATTTTCAATAGTGGAAGATAAAGTGGAGCATGCAATAGGTGTGCAAGAAGAATAAGAAGCTATACTAGCATGGCACACATGAGAATCAATTTCAATTTCAAAGATTCATTTTTCTTTAAAACTAAATCCAATTCTTTTGTAATTGAATCAATTTTATTTTTCAAAACAAGGTTATCTTTTAAAATAAAATCCAATTTAGAAGATAAAACCTCATTGTTTTTCACAACATCATTACAATCATTTTTGTTTTTCAAAATCTCAATCTCATCAAGGGCAAGGTCTAGTTGAGATCTTAGTGAGTCACGTTCACTAGTGATCTCTTCCTTCTCTTGCAAAACCGATTCAAAATTAGAACACAAATCCTTTAATTCATTTTTCAAAACAAGGTTGTCCTCTTTCAAAAGATTGTGTTTTTCCAATAAATTTTCAAGCTTTTGAGCAAGTTCCAAATTCAATGTTTGAACTTCAAAACAACCATGGCAATAGGAACTAGAGCTATCATCTATTTGAGTGTCCGATTGTACCTCAAGGGAGTTATTCCCTTGGACCATGAGGCAATGCTCTTCGAACTTTTCTCTCTTAGATCTCCTCATCTTGTTGATAATCCTTGGAAGCTCGGGAGACGTCAATAAGCTCCAAACTGCAAAAGCCGAGTCATAACGATCAAACACCGGTAAAAGATGTTCACTAAGAGATGCTTTAAGTGCTCTAAGTGCTAATGCATTAGCCTTTTATGCTTGCTACTATTAGGGAATGATTCCATAGTGGAGGCTTGATAAACTAGATGTCCTAGTTTTTTCAAATGGCTACTCATATTGGCCTTCCAAGCATCAAGTCTAATATGGTCAAACATAGGAGGGCTATCCATGAGAGCAAACTAAATGAGTGCAAATGAACAATGCAAATGAAGATTAGCAAACCAAGATCTCACTCCTAGGTGGTTAGCCCTAAATATTAGGAGCACTAGCTCTGATACCAATTGAAAGATCACCTAGAGGGGGGTGAATAGGTGATTATGCTAATCTAATGAACTCAATGCGGAATTTAAAAACTTAATGCAATACACTCAAGTGCAATCAACAAGTGATGCACACACAACCAATTCAAGCAAATATGAATGCACAATATGAATAGTTGCAAGGCACAAAGTAAAGAGAGAGATAGAGAGAGAGTCAATGGATCAAGCGCAAACAACAAGATATGTTTTGAGGTTCGAGCACCCAGCTCTACATTCCCGCCTTCGACACACGAAGGATTTCTAATCCACTAGCTAGTCTACAAAGAACTCTCACAAGGAGTACCCAACTCCTCTCTTTACAACCACAACCTCCTCCTTGAGGCAAGCTCCAAGCCAACAAACAATAACCTCACAACCCGAGGGATTAGCACAAAGCAAACACAAGGATCACCTCACAACTTGAGGGATACAACCCAAATGCACAACTTCCTCAACACAATGAGGGTAAGGCACAAAGCAAAGATTGGGTTTTTAACTTGGTGGTCTAAACAACAACCACAAACAATTTCTTTTTCCCACACAAAGATCCTATAGAATAAGAAAGTAGATGTTGCTCAAGTGTGGAGAAATCAATGGAATGGAAATTAAAATCACAAAGAAAATCCTTGGGAAAAACTGAAACTAAGATATAGAAGTTCAATCAAAACTCTTTTTCCCAAAAAAACTTTTCTTTGAATTTTCAAACCCTAGCAAAAACACTAAATAGATTGTTCAATTTGAATCCAAAAGCTCCTTTTGATTGCTGTGAAAACACTAGAGAGTAGGGAAAAATTCGCACTGAAAATCTTAAGGAAAACAGGCTATTAATGGGGTATTTATAGCCCCAGAAAAATGTAACCGTTGGCAGCAGAAAATGCCAGAAATACACTGCCGGTCGACCGTCCAATGGTCAAATTTTGCCCGTTGCCAGTTACCGGTCGACCGCCCCGGTCGACCCAAACAAACAGAGAGCTCTGCTCTCAGACCCGGTCGACCCGGACGGTCAACCGTCCAGTGTCTGCCAAACGTGCACAAATCTGTGCACGTCGGTCGACCGACCCGGTCGACCGACTTCAGCCAAGTCGACTTGGTCAGAAGACTAGTCGACTGGTTGAAGCCTGGAACAGAAAACTGGGTTGGAAACATGTTTAAAAATTCTTTTATCTTTTCTAAAAATCACCAAAAATAGTTTTATCATTTTGCATTGATATATAAACATGTGGTAAAAAGTTTAGCTCAAATATCAATCAATATGAACTATTTTTGTGTCTTATCATTTTACCAAAAATCAAAAACTGTATTTTCTAAAACTTGGATTTTGAATAGAAAATACGTTTTGTCCAAAACTCTTCCAAATACAAAAACATGATATTTAAACAACATTTAGGCATGATGTATATAATCCTATATACATGAAACATATATATATCCATGTTTTTGACAATAATTCCAAAATATGTTTTGTTAAAAATACCAAAACATAAAACACATGAATAAGTAAGTCAAAACTAAGTTTGTCTAGGAAATTAAAGCATGCATGTATATAGAACAAATCATATATACATTAAACCATGTAAACTTGTTTTGATCTATCTATTCATGAAAACCAAGATCGGTTAAACCTAAAACCGAAAAACCGAGAACCAATATTCAAAACATGAAACGTGTGTGTTGTGAACTTGAGCATATCATACTATTCTAATCTTTACAAATTTGGATCTAAACACACAACTAAACTATGGTACCGAAGTCTTCTTGTAGAGCGCAATCTCCAAGCCGACTCGATCCAAAACTCTTTGATCCACCGAGCAAGTGCTATATATGATCTTTGACGCTCGGGCTCTTGAATCAATATGTGAAAGCTTCCAAATCATCTTGTTGAAGCTAATCACCTACTAATAACTTGATTAATGATCTGAAACTAAAATCACAAGATTATTAGTACACATAACTACATGAGTTAATCATCATCAAAACTAGGGTGGAAGGCCTTTGGGCCAACAAACTCAACAACATATTGAGTTGTATCAAGCTCGAATCTTGAGGGCCTTCAATAAGAAGGTTAAGCAAAGGGTTTTCTAGAAAGGAGATTTAATTTTAGCCGTCAGACGACCAATGATCATGACATACAAAACCAAAGGTAAATTTCAACCTAAATGGAAAGGACCGTTCATGAAAGAGACAGTCTATTCAAATGGAGCATATCGCCTTATGACCCCAACCGGTGATATGCTCATGATGCCGATCAATGGCAGGTTCTTAAAGAACTATTATCCTTAATAGGATCCTTCTTATGATCAAGTTATCATTACACCTCTGATCAAGACCTTCAGACCCAAGATATTTGAAAGAGCGCTCCTCTTTTTCTCTAACAGGATCATACTACCATAAACCAGTTTCGAGCCGATCGAACACCGGTTGCATCAAAGAAGAATCAAGGTTATGAACTTCAGTTTTAGCCTTATCACTCTTCTCTAATTCATTGTCGACTAGTGTCAGCCTATCGAACACCAATAACATTGAAAAAGAAATAAGGGGTCAAGTTGTTTTAGCCTTGTCACTCTTCTCTAGTATATAAATATGTACTTATCTTGAACTTAGAAGAATAGGTCATATTTTGAAGTCAAGTATGCCTAAGCAACAGTTTCAGGCAGATGGCTTATTCAGCCTGACTTTTTTGTGTATAATGGGGGCATACCTCACTGCTCATGTTCGATCGATCAAAGCTTGACCCAACGACCAAAGAGTCCCAACGATCAAAATAAAATGAGTTTATCTGATAACTTATCAAACCAAACTCATTAAAGAAGGTTCGTGACGCATTCTTTTGCAGAACATTTTCACTGTTTCCACGTTCATATCAAAAATATGGTGACCGATCGAATGAAAGATAAAAAGAGTTTAGCTGATGACTTGTCAAGCCGAACTCATTAAAGAAGGTTCGTGATGCATCCTTCTGCAGAATCTTTACAATATGAAAACGAGGTAATGATTGACGGAGGGTCCACGAGGAAGGATAATCTTTAGATAAAGATCTCGCGGAATTCATCCCCAACTCACCTACAGAGCAAAAATCCAGAGGAGGCATTACATTACTCAAAGTAACCAAATGATCCAATGCCTCTAACGGCTAAGAATAGAGGAAAATGTTGGCTCTTAAGCCCAACATAAGTCCTCGATAACTCATTATGCTGAGGAGAATAGAATGGCTAGCCCAACTCAAACGGTAGTTGGTAAAAGCATATCAAATCCGTTGACAGCTGAGGATTTGCTAAAAATCGTAAGGGACCTGTTCCCATTTGATTCCTCTTCAAAATCACTTGCCAATTCCCGTCTATGGAATGGTACGACCACATAAGAAGGTATTCATTTCCTTAGTGGAATGATGAGTCAAACCTATCATGTTAACATTAAACCTCTGATAGTAAGTCTCTAACTTACTCCCTGGTAGATAAAACCAACATCCCTGCGAATCTGGTCAATATCCCTAGCAAATTAAAACTCCATCCTTGTCATGTTAATATTACACCTCTGACAGGATGTTTTACAAATCTCGTTCTAAATCCCCATGGACTTCTATGACATATAATCTTTCATGAGATTCATATTCTTAGCTCCCCAGCGAGTCTCCAATAGACCCTTTTCAGAGTCTATTATTTTCCTCTCAGTCCCCAATGGACTTTCTTGGTTGTCACGTTAACAATACACCTCTGACAATTTCTTCAAAAAAAATATATCCAAAGGAGATATTAATTTTCCACAGAATTGATGATCAAACCTTATTCCCCCCGATGGGATTATTTTATTTACTGTTATATCCAGCGTGTCATCTCTGAACGACAAGGCTTCGTGTCTGGTGATTCCTTATCAGTTATGTCCATTTTGTCACCTATGAACTGAGGGATATCCAGATCTAACTTTTCAGTCCAGTAGGGACTCTTCTGGCTGTCATGTCCAGTCAACCACCTCTGAACAACGAACCATCTTTTCTAGCAATTCCTAACCTGTTATGTCCACATTACCTCTGAACAAACAGATTCTTAGATCTCTCCCCTTATTATGATACTCTAACTGTCATGTCTAGTCAACCACCTCTGAACAGATGAGTCCATAACTCTATTTTCCTTTCCTCTATTAAGGTCAGGAGCTATTACTGTCATGTTAACGTTAAACCTCTGAACAGCAGATTGTGAATCTGAGGTCTCTTAGTTGGTCATGTCCAGTCAACCACCTCTGAACCAACAGGAGTCCAGATTCAATTGATCTCTGCAGTCCCTGGTGGACTAGCTGCCAAGTTAATATGACTACCTCTGACAACGGATCCGAAGTTTAGTGCATCTTAGTCTATCATGTCCAGTTTATCACCTCTGAATAGACGGGTCCCTGAAATCGGGTTCACCTCCACTTTGTCATCGTGTCCAGTTCATCACCTCTGAATGATAAAATTTTGACGAATCATGTCTAGTTTGTCACTGTTAACTGGCAAATCCTATGCCTCATTTGTCTTAGTTCAGTAGGAACTATTATAGGTTGTGGTATCTAACTTATCATAACCTATTCATAAATCTGATGGTCTTTAATCTGTTATGTTAATATTTACTTCTGAACAGTAAAGATCGTCAAGCTCACTCTTTTCTATCCTCATCTCAACATGTTTTGAGTCGAGTCATTTTTCAAATTTATAACTAATTCCATCACTTCATCACCTTTGTCTAGATTAGTTATACCATTATTTTTATACCATTATTTTCTTTTTTTTTTTGAAGATTGTGGTACAACTTGAAAGTAAGAATTGCAAACGCGGAAGACAAAACAACTTGGAAGCACAACAGAGGAGTCAAATAAAATTACTTTTTATTGATTCAAAAAAGGGGATACATGGATTACAAGTTACGAGGGAGCTTCATAAGACTTGATCCGTTCTTCAATGATGGCCAGCCTGTTCTTCCTCTCCTCAGCAGCTCTGATGAATGCTTGCGATCTCAACTTAGCCTCATTAAAGTTCACTATCTGGGACAGATAAGCCTCAATTTCAGCTAAAGTTGCCCTCTGTGTTAGCTCATGTTACAGGACTTCATCATTCTGGGCTTTGAGCTGCTCTAACCGAGCGATCTCCTCAAGATGCACTGGTTTAGCCTTGAACAGAAGAAGGTTGGCTCTCTTGATCATCTCTTTGACCTTCTCAATCTTATCCCCAGCGTCAAGAAGAGCACTATTAGAAGCATCTATGGCATCTCCAATTTCTACTTTCCCTGTCTCTAAAGATTTTAAATATGAAGATATTGCCTTAGCTGCTTCCTGTGCTGCAAGATGAGCTTCACGCATTTGAGCAGCAAGGCGTTCAAGCTGTTCATTAACTGTGGAGTGCAAATCTGAATTGCTGAGGTGACGCCACTCACCCACGTCTCTCTCAAGCCTTTCTACCAGAAGCTCCAATGCGGCAGCCTGGTCATCCCCTATAAAATCTCGAATGCTGTCGATATTTCGGGAGAGAACCACCTTTAAAGCAGAAAATGAGGTGGGTGAGCCCTTCAAAAACTAAGCAACAGATCACTTCAGACTTTTATAAAAGCTATCAACCATCTCGGCTACAAATTCTTTCTCGGCTTCAACTACTCTCGGTGAGCGAATAGTACCTGAAGACAAAACTTCCACCAGTTTCACTATCATAACAGTAGAGGAAATGATAGAAGCACTGGCTGGAGAAAGATGAGGGATCATCAGTGATCTAGGAGGAGTCCTCATTGAAACCAGTACACCAGCCACGATAGAAGTAGGGCTGGTGACTATCTCCGGAAGAACTAGCTCAACAACCAGTGTCAGAGACATAGGGCTGGTAATTTTCTTTAGCCCAGCGGTTGTCAGGATTGGTAGCGTCAAAGAAACCACTGACATCTCACCTATCGATGCAATCGGGAGCGAGATTGGTTTTGTAACCACCATCTCCTCAGCCCTCTTTAACTCCACCAGCAGGGCTTTGGTCGATAAGAGGGCAGGTCGTGATACAAGATATCCAACTCGGCAACGTCCGTTGCGGCTGAAGTACTTGTGTCACCCCTGATTCTCTCAGGAAGATCAGCAGGTCCCCTTGAAGTCCATGCACCCAAAAGCGGAACATCTGTGAAAAGACTTTGTTGAAGCTAGGCATAACGAATATCAGGGGAGAATTGCCTATAAGAGATCAAAGTATTAACAAGAGGAGATATCGCCTCAACTGCCTCAGCAACAGTCTCTCTCTAGACTTCCTCGATGGCAACGCTAATTTTGCCGGGCTCCATAGAAAAGGCTTTGGCAGATGCAGGAGGGACGTCCGGCTCCCCCTCGCTCGCCAAAGCCTCTGTAGTCCATCCTATAGAGCTCGAGGCCATTGGACTCTCTTTCAAGGTCCCAGCATCCGAAGGACCGACATTAGCCGCGTCACCTCCGGAATCTTCTGAGACGACGAAGTAGCTAGCTTCGTCACCTTCCTTATAAGTAAATAGGGGATCATAATAATCCCCCCATTCTCCTGCAGCCTCGACTTCTGGTTCTCTTGCAACCTCGGTTCCTAAATCATAGGATAAACAAATGAGTTGTACGAAATATATAAGTACATGTCAAAAAGAAAATGAGTGAAACTGGTCTTACCTAGGCTGGGAATAGCTTTATCAGTCATCTGCTTTTGCGCTGATAGTTTAATAACTAACGGGGCAAGAGGAGGAGGCACTGCAGCTGATTAGCCCTCTGCAATAACGGTAGGTGTAGCGATAAGGCCTCTTCACCACCCTCTTCCCACGGGATCCACCTTGCCGCTTTCGTTTGAAGTGGACATCGGAATCTTCTTCTTCCACCTCTTCCACCTTCACGTCTTCCATAGGGGTTGTGCCTACCCCACTAGGAGCATCCGGTGGAACCTCAGCGCCTGCGTCTCCTTCAAAGTGGGGACTTTCCGCGTTCGAAGCCTCATTATCGGCAGTGGCGACCCTTCTCGATGACTTTCCGCTTCAGCCGCTGAGAGATCAACTTCACGTCAAAAGAGTTAACAGAAAATTCAGTTGGCGTGGAGTTTGAAGTTCTATACCACTGACAGAACCCCAAAGTTGTTAGTAGGTTTGGGGTCCTCAATGGCATGCACAGCCGTGCCTTAGTACAGCCAGCGATGAAGAACCGCCAGCCGCGAGCACTGTCAATAAGGCTCCCCATGAAGGCCAGGCTGGTATTCGGATTACCAACATAAAGTTGGTCATACCTGAACTGACGAGCAAATCGACTCGGGACATAAGACTCCAAATAGCAGGTATCCCTGTTCATGTAGACCAGATGAGATGGTCGGATGCTAGCCAGCCATTCGAAGATCCCCCGGCTTAGCGACTTCTTACCATCTCCCACATCCTTGAATTCTTTGCCATAGCCCACATCGCGAATGTAGAGGAAGCACCGGAAGAGACTATAGACGTCATACCGACACAGCAGCTTGCGGACTGCGATCACATAAGTCCGTAACCATGAAGATCCCTCAAATCGGCGGAGAAACTCCATTCGAACACCTTCTGGAGGTTCTTCACCAGCTTGAATAATAGTTGGGCAGTGAAAAGTGAACCATGCCATCAAATAGGTGTATGGCAAGCCGATCCTGGGGTTTGGCCCATCACGGGGCAAGATAGTGCCCTTCTCCCTTTTCGTCGTCGGTGGTCTGCAGAAAGCCTCTGTCAATACACGAAGGCCCCGTTGATTACAACACACCATTGCCAGGAGAAGTCCAAGGGAACGACCGTGAACTAGACGAACAGCCGGCAATAAGATAGTCTGACGTCGCTAGAAGGAGATGGCACCACACATCTCTTCAACCAAATGGATAAAAACCCGGCCAAAAGTGCTTTTCGGGCATCGGTCGACGGGCCTGATGATGGAAACTCCTAAGAATGTCACCCTTCTCTTAGATACCATCATCTTCTTCTAAGAACTTATCTCCCTGAGAATGTTCTTGCATCCTCCGAAAAATGTCTTCATCTGCAACCCCACAGTGAGCCGCTTTAGGAGCATTTTTCAGGTTGGGGAACAGATAATTCCCCCACCTTTTCGAACTTCTTGAAGCTCCCTTATGGCTCCCATGCATACTCGAGCAGATGTAAAAATGGCACACCAATTCTCGATAGGTCTCGAACAGGGCGGGGTCCTATTTCTCCAGAAGTGCCAATTCAGCTTCACATGGGAAGTATTCTTTATAGGGGAGAAACCCAAGTAGTAGAGCAGAGACTTCTCACATCTCGTGCAAGGCCATACCCAGTTCGCCTACAAGGGTAAAGAAAGTCCCTGTAGCAGGGCAGTATAATTCAAAGATGGCGTAGAAATTCGCTACGCTTATCTGAATACCATAGTAGGTTGCTCTGACAGCCTCATAAAGTCCCAGCCTCCTTAATCCTCCTCAAAGTGGGCCAAGACATATAGGGTCAAATCCCTCCACCAGGCCTTGGGAGGATGAATCCAGCTGGGGTCCTGAAATCAGTTGCTGGATAGTTACCGTGGACTTTGAAGAACTAATTTCCAAAGGTTTGAGCCATAGCGGGATTTTCCCCCACCGGGATGTCTTGGAGAACGTTTCTAGGATGAAAACCCAATATGCAGCAAGGAGGATCTGCCATCGTATAACCGGGAAACGTAGCTATCAATTTACCCACATGAACGGAGTCAGTAGTCCGAGTCACTTGCCACTTCATCTTCCGAGACCTTGTCCACACTGAAAGAAAGACAGTGGGAAATGACGCTTGCTAGACGGGAGGTAATACTTCTCACCGTCTTTGAAGATCCACTGCCCTTCTCCGGCCAGCAGCTGATGATGGTGTCAGGCGCTGCATCCCCAAACATGAAGCCGGGCGCCCGGTAAATTTTCCGGTCACAATCCTCAAGGGAGATAGTAATTAAGATGCTCCTCATGGTACGCTGATTTCCGGCATAGATCAGGGCATCCCGGCCAGAAGCGCTCAGCTCGCTGAATAATAAGGCTTGCCCCTGGAATTGAAGGCTAACATTGCCATCCAGTCCCCTGACTGTTCAACAGAGGCTGTTCAAAGGTCCCGGAATATAGTGTACTGCAAAGTAAGAAGAAACTATATTAGTCCATTGGCCAAAGCAAAAAGAAAATTGCTAAGGCATAGCTTCGCTCTACAAGCGAAGCTAGCCTAGCATTAGCTTCACCCTGAGGCTCAACTCCACATCCTGCACGAAGGCAGAGTGCAGAAAATCTCCAAGTGTTAGCTTCGCTCTGGAAGCTTAGTTTCACATTCTGTCGCTGAACAGAATGCGGAAAAGTCCCGAGGGCTAACTTCGCTGGAAAGACACTTGTGCCTAAAACTGTTCAAAGGACTTTAAAGTCCTCTTCCCAGCTACGCCTCTAGAGCTAGCTTCTCATCCTGTCATTTGATAGAATGTGAACCACCCTAAGGGCTAGCTTCGCATAAAAGCTGAGAGAAGAAACCATTGGTTTCTAAATTTCAAGTTGAGAAATTAAGGGGAATTAAATCCCCTAAAATTTCGGCAAGGTTAAATTAAGGGAGAGCGACTCCCTGAGATAACTGGATCATGGTGAATCACTCCTGATTCACCATGCAATAGCTAGTAAATGGCTTCGAAAAGAGTTAAAAATCTCTAAAAAAAAGGAAAAATTTCCTACCCGCAATGAGGCGTTCGATGACCAGAGGAGGAGAGGGCGCCTCCGTAGCAGAGGTCGCTGCCTCTTTGCCTGCTCGTCTTTTGGGAGCCATGAAGAACTAAAAAGTTCTGAAAATCTAACTGAGGAAGAAGAAGAAAGAGAGAGAGGGAGTTTCGCTCTCTGAAAATTTGATTTTAAGGGACGGTAATATTCTCTTTAAGCCCATCGGGCTTTTATAGACATAAAAATGTCTAACTTCGCCTCCTCAAAAAGAGCGCAGGCGGTCGTTTCAAATTAATTTGAATCGGCACCTAAGCGCCTTCCCTGAGAAGCCTTACTCAGCCACCCAAGGGCTAGCTCCGCTGCGAGTGCAGTCCTGACTTCGTATGACGCTTGATTAACTTCGCTAAAAGCTCATCTTTACCTTTGCGAAAATTTCGTGCTAGCTCCGCTGGAAGCTCGTCCCTGACTTAGCTGGAAATCCGTCTTCAGCTTCGCGGGAAGTTTGGCTCCGCTAATAGCTCAGGAAAAGGCTTACCTAAGCCAGTCCATTCCAGTTGCTTTCAAAATTCAAAGTGAAAAGAAGGGAAGCAAAGTAGACGAGCAAAAAGTAAAATTTTTATTGATTCAGAAGGGAAGATACATTGGTACATTAAAATTGTCTTTCATACAATAGAATCATTACTCCAAAGGCAAATAGTTATCCTATCAACTTTCAGGGTGATAAACCATCCCAACTGGACACGAAAGATCTTCCTCCCGCACAAGGCCGTAATCCTTCACTTAATGACAGATTTTGCCATCAAGAAGCTGGATCTTCTTTGAGAAAATAGGCAAGAGATTGGTTGCCATCAAGGAGCTAGATCTTCTTTGATCAAAATTGGCAAGGGATTAGTTGTCATCAGAAAGCTGAATCTTCCTTAATTAAAATTAGCAAAGGAAGGATCCGAGACCTTACTGGTGACGTCCACTTTCTCGAAGTGGATCATCTCGGATAAGTGACTATCAGCCCCTTCCTGAAGTGGATCATCTCGGATAAGTGACCGCCAGCCTCTTCTTGGAACGCGCATCAGCTGCTCCAGTATGTTCCTCCTGCTTATGATCAAAGTTTCAACTTGAAAGTCAAGAGGCATACTTCTATTCTCCTTCATCAAGACGAAAAAACTAGGAGCACCGTATACTGCAATGCAAATGAAGAATGAGTTAACATTAAGTAAAGAGAAAAATGTTGAATCAGAGTTTTGTTCTCTACGTGACGTTAATCCAAGACCCATCCCTGTTATGCACTGAGGATAAATTTCAGATAAGCAGAGGGTAGCCTCGCTTACACGGTAAACCGGCCTAGCAAAAGCCAAGTCTTAGCTCCGCCTAGATAGCTAGGCCAGACAAGCCTTAAAAAGGTCAAGTCCTAGCCTCGCCTATATGGCTAGGTTAGACTGGCCCGAAGGGCGCAGTCTTAAACCCACCTATATGGCAAGACTGGCTCAACCTTGAAGAAGCCAAGTCCCAAACCTCGCCTATATGACAGATTTAACAGATCTAGATAGGAACTTCACGTGGAAAGCCAAATCAGAGATCAAGGGAATTCAATCCCTAAGATAGCTGATAAAGCTAAGAAAATTAAGGGAGATAAACTCCCTAAAGTCACTGGATGGCCGAGGCTCACCAGTTCTTGATCGGGTAATAATCAGAAAAAAGTTCTCACTACTTCAGGGACCTCAGTCTCCTTACTTGAGCAATGAGGAGGGGTCATAAACAAACCTCCTAGAAAGAGAGGAGTATGTTTCTCTGAGAAGGACTATAAGAGTCCTATTATAGGTCTCATGGCCTGACTACGCCGCTACCACTTCAAGCTTGGGAGCACGGACAAAATTAAAGCATTCAAATGCTTGACCTGGAGAAAGGGAATAATCTCCCTCCGGAATACACAAGAAGTTATTTAAACTTCGGAAAAGGGAATAATCTCCCTCGTAAATGCAAGGGGAGTTATTCAAATCTTGAAAAAAGATGCAATTTCTCTCGTATTTCGCAAAAGCGGTTAGCATCGGGAACGGAACGTCGCTCCATCACAGCGAGCCAAGGCTAATGCTCATATTCCAATTCGATTGGAAACGAAGCTACTTCAGGGGGCCCAAAGGCGAAGTTACCCAGAAGCGCGAAGCCACCAAGAAGCGCGAAGCTACATGGAAGCGGATTATTGCAATTTCCCGACAAATCTATTCCAGCCCGAGAGTGGGGCTAAAGGCAAAATTGAACTCAACCACCAATGCGATGTCCACATTCATATACCATCAATCAAAGCAGTTCAAAGTATTTCAAAATCTGAACCATTCAATTGCAGATTCACGAAAACTTTGAAGGAGTCTTGTTGACACTCGAAAAAAGTAGAACTCTCGCATTCATCTCCAACCGGTCTGAACGTCTTCTAACTTATCGACATTTACAAAAGATAAGTTAAAGACAAGCTGATTACCAGAGACAAGGGAGCAAGGTGGACATTACTAATCCAGTAAAGCAGATAGTAAGTCACAGTTGCCTTTTGGAGAGACCCAAGCAGGTCTAAGATGCTAAGTTAGCTCATACTTAGCATGGCATAAGCCCAAGGTAAGCTTCATAGCTTCACATGGAACTAACAGCTTTGCCTAAACTTCGTTGGTAGCTTCGCTTTGAGGCTAACTATTAGCTCCGCGTAAAGCTTCTCATTTAGCTCCGCCAGAAGCTGATCCAAGAGCGTCGCGCCAGAAGCCTTATCTCTGGCTGGTTTAGCACCGCTATGGGCCGGGTCATAGCTCCGCCATGAGCTGAGTCTTAGCTTCGCACGAGGCACTGAAGGAAACTTCGCCTGAAGGTATGAGCTGAGCCTTAACTCCGTGTAATCTAGCTTTGCATGATCTGCATCACATGATCCAGCTCCGCAGTGAGTTTTGCCAGGTCATCAAATTGACCGTTTCAAAATCCCACGAGGGATTAATAGGTGAATCCCACTAATTTAGTGGGATTAATGCCACTTTAAGTGGGCGATTATACCCGCCCACTTCGTCCCACATTAAGTGGAGACAATTAAGCCATAAACGGCAAGAGCGTTCGCACGGACCCTCCAGCTTCACTAGAAGCTCGCAAAGAGCTTCACGGTAAGGGATTTAGCTTTGCTAAATTCAAGGGGGCAGTTACACCCCACTTTTGACTATAAATTGTCCCTTACTGAACACAAAGAAGAGACACGGATGGACAGAGAGGAGATTGGCTAAAATAAAAGAGCAGAATTCTTAGAAAATGGGCTATACTGATCTTTTGTTCTCCGATTCCCAAACCAAGTGAGAAGGGAGTCTTATTAGGAGGCAATTCGATCACCTGATCGATTACATCGTCAAAGGGATAAAGTGATCGCACGCTGATCAGATTCCTATCGGCACATTTTCCCAGAAATCTCAGAGGAGATCTACTTGTAATTCTTCCTTTTATTACTTGTAATTTCGCTCCTCTACCCTTTTTGTAAGTTTTCCCCGAACCAAGATTTTCGATGGAAAACGTCACCGCCATAACGTCCTCGTACCTGCGGGTTCGGGGCGTTACAGACGGTAAGAATATAGGGAGAAAGTAAGAGGAAGATATGGAAAGAGAGTGAGAGACAGTGAAAGAGAATGAGAGAGAGATTGAGAGAGAGAGAGAAGATAGAGAGGATTGAGTGAGATTGTGTGTGAGAGAGATAAAATGAGGATGAGAGAGAGATTAATAGAGAGAGGGGATGAGAAATAGAAGGCGGTGGAAAGAAAGAGAAGGAAAAAAAAGTGTAGAAGGAGAGGGAGAAAAAGAAAAGAAAAATGATTAAACATTATATAATTATTTAATTGGGTAAAATTTTGACAAATTTAAAAAAACCCCCCCAAAAAATAAAATATTATCCTGAATAACAATGTGGAGTCAGATTCTTGAAATAGAACCCCGTTTGTTAATTAAAAAATATGGAATCAATTAGCAGTGCTGGTGGACACCGAATTTTAGAGATTTTTCCAAATAATCTTGAAAAATTCTAGAAATTTTAGAAAAATTTAAAATATTGGGAATTGATATCTAAAACGGAAACAAGCCCAGTCTGACTACCAGAAAGATTAAATCGAGTATTATCACTATATCAGATAGCTGTACTGTGATACGTACATTTGGAAGCGGTGGTTACACTTATTATCCATAGATAGGGACCAAATTCACTTTTAACATATTAATTCAATTCTTAATAGGGGCCACTTGTAATAATGAATACCAAGTCCATGTATAATGGATTCTTGTTTTTTTTTTAAACACCATATATTGGATTTATATTACTGAAAGGGGCTACTTATTTTCTATATCATCAAACAAGTTTATAAACTTGGTTTCAGCTCCACCTCTAGGGTTTTGATTTCTATAGTTTCAGTTGTTTTATATTGCTTTAGCATAAACTTGAAGCCATACTTCAAATGAAATCATTAATGCTTTAGGAGTTAATGGTCAATCCTGTTCATGCTTGGAGGCCTAAAATTTTGAAAGAAAGATATAGTATCCTTTTGTAGATAGGAAGTTTCTCTAGAATGATAAATAAATTTGTCATCTTTACCACTTATTTTTGTTCGGTAATTTTCTTTTATTCCTTCTTAGACCAAGCACTTGTTTGAAAGAGGTAGTTTGAAGCATTTTTTTTTTTTTTTGTATTATGTCTCAAATATGGCTGCAAATTTAGCTCTTTATGTGTAATCCTTCAGTGCGTTTTGAATAATATAATATTTTCTTTTTGTCTAACCATTAACTTTGTTATATATGTTGCAATGTTTTGATTAAATATAACCTTTGATGCCTTTGTCCTAGATTCCATTTATTCTTCTCCCCCTAGATATACCCAATAGTTTGTGATTTGAGCATCTAATTGGGAGCATATTTTCTATATTTGCAGCGAAAGAAAATTTTTCTAACCCATATATCTGTTTTAATAATGATTTGTATAGCTGGTATGTTCATAAAAGACATCATAACCTAGGAAAAGAGGATAATTTCATGATAATGCATATCGTGTTTTGAAAGAACTTAGGAAGGTTAATTGAAATTGGGTCTCACCATGGGAAAATAAGGTAGTATTGGCTACCTAGTTATTCAGTTCTTGGGCTTCGCCCTGATTGCAGCTCCACATCAATTATTAGGGTCTTACGGTTCGTCCTGATTCAACGTCACGGTGTTAAACTATGGTCCCGGGCATGCATGAGACCCTTTTACAACATATGCACTTCATTATCAGGCAGTTACAATAAACAATAACATTATTTGATATGTGAAAAAGCAGTTGTGGTATGAGACACAACTAAGTACCACATTAGTAAGATTAATAATAATCAATAAGATTAGAAACATATGCTAGGCTATACATCTTTGAGTATCAATTGTTTCTCTTACAGTGATGAGATATCTTCTAGTTTACAATTTTATTGATATATTCCTTATTTAGAATTTTAATAGGAGTATCGTAATATGCACACACGTACCTACACGTGCATTTTCCTTTATTTTACATGCTTGTTGGGAAATTTTGACTCTCTTGGGTTTGCATTACTTAGATCCTACAAATAGTATAGGTTATTTTGCGAAGGTGTATGGAGCTCTTTAGAGAATCCAGTTAAGCACCCAATGATCATGGCTTTCCACTGCAGTTTTTCCTAGTCTTAATCCTACTTGTTTCTCTTGATTTATGCCAGAGTTTATGTATTGCTACTCTAATTTATTTGTACTCTGATGATGATACTTTAATGACTTTTAGATTTAGATATTTTGCTTCATTTCATTGGTCATTTGATCTATTTTAAAATTTAATTAATTATTTATTTTCATAAATGCATGTGGTATATGTAATATTATTGTTGAGCATGTTTATTTGTACAAGTTAGTTTAGCTTAACACTCTATAAGGACTAATTCACCCCTATGAATGTATGCTAGCCTTCATCGTGTGCCTTTTGTCCTTAGTTTTGCACATCGGGTCGTGACAGATTCGTTGCGGATTTATTTGTGCACATCAATCCTTTTTACAAATGGCCTCTTACTAATTTAGCTACATTTAGTTTGCTGTGCGGATCTCTCGATTAGGCTATTTGTTTGGCCGAAATTAGGCTTGAAAATACTTTTTTGTGGGGTCCGCAGGGGTTTTCCTCAAAAGTGTGTATAGATACTGTTTTGTGTAAGAAGAGATAACGTGGGGCACAACATTTAGCTTTTTATGCGTTTTTACGTGGGCCCCACAAATTCGATTTTCCCTCTGGGTTCCTCTTCATTGTGGGAGAAAACGAGTGGAAACAAAAAAGACAGGCCCGAGGCCTATGCATTTTCTCCCTTCTCACAAAACAGTATTTAAACAAACTTTTGAGGAAACCCCCTGCGGGCCCAACAAAATAGTATTTGCGAGACCCATTTCGGCCAACAAACAACCCCTTAGTGAAAAAGATTACATTTTTCAAATCTTAATTGCTTTAAATTAGAATATATTACAAGGAAAAGAGCAAGCAAATAACTGTGATTTGGTTGATAGGGATATAAGAGTGTGAGTAAAGTGTACAAGTCAGATGTATTCGATTTTGGATATGGAGCGCAAAGCGCACTGCGAAGAAGAAAGCACAACGGTTTGACTTTATACTAGGGGTGCCACCGGATACGGATTATCCGCGGATATCCGCATCCGAATCCGCCTCCAATCCGGATACGGATATCATTTTTTCACATCCGTCAATATTCGTATCCGTATCCGTATCCGAAAGGTAGGTGCGGATACGGATATGGTAAAAGTAATATCTTATTCGTATCCGATCCGATATCCGAATGTTGCGTGCTTCATAATGATATCGGTATGGAGAAGACTATTCTTCAATGGAATAAGGTATTAAATTTTGATATTTTGAATTGGTGAAAAAGTAATAGGGAAAAGTATTCGATTCTTGCAAGAACACCACATGATATTTTGAGTATTTCGACATCAACCATGTCATCCGAATCGGCATTTAGCACCGGAGGATGTGTAATCTATTGTTATAGAAGTCAAATGACAATGAATACGATGAATGTATTGATATGTACACAATAATATCATAGTATGTATCACATTTAATATTGCAGTAGATGAGATAAAAAGTAATATAAGTATTTCTGTTTAATTTATCTTTAACCATATCCATTTTTAACATATCCGATTAGTATCCGCATCCGATCCGCTAATATCCGATTTATATCTGATATCCGATTTTGACGGATACGGATATCATTTTTTCACATCCGCCAATATCCGTATCCGTATCCGTATCCGAAGGTTGGGTGCGGATATGGATATGGTAGAGGTAATATCCGATCCGTATCCGATCCGATGGCACCCCTACTTTATACCCTTCCCATTTGCAATTACTTATTATTTTTTAATTCAGTTAATGAATTTGTTTTTGTTTGCTTGCCCCCTCAGTATTATAGTAAATATTAAATAAATAAGAGCAATTTTTAAAAAAAATACATTTTTGAAAAATAATTCAAAAAATTGACTTTCCCAAAAATATTTCTAAAAATTAATCTGACAAGCTACGTCGGCATAGGTCGTTTCGCTCCGCCAACGTGATGTCGCTTGCTGGTGGGAGGTCAGTTTTCTTCGTACTCTGAACGAAGAATTTATTTATTTTTCTTTGTTTGGGATTGTGAACCTGAGCAAAGCAATTTTATTTTTTTTATTTTTTTCTTCATGTGTAGTTGTCACCCCCAAGTCTTCTGTAAGAAAACTCAATTGATGTTTGGACCAATTAATTGGCAGTGCAGTGCCCCTGGCAATCATGCTATCACAGAGCTCGCCGCCTTCGCACGCCTCCACCATGATGAGGTGGACCGTCCCCTTGTCCTCAAACGCGTCCTGAGCGCCACCATGTTCGGGTGCTCCGGCAGCATCCTCATGATCTCGACTCGACCTCCCGCCTCACATCGGCGACATTGGCCTTGTTCCTCAGCTTCCGCTTCGAGAGCGTCTTGCAGGCGAGGGAGTTGCCGGTGTCGCTGTCGGCGCAGAGGCGGTTGATGTCAAACTTGTCGCGACCGTGCTCGCCACCAGGGTGGGATCAGAGGAGGGATTTTGATATTATTTTAAGATTTCCGTTTTTTAGAGTTAGTTTTTCCTAGTTTAATTTTTTGGTCCTGTGCAAGTTCAAAGAAATGTGGGAAAGAAAGGAAAGTGCGGCCTACAAGGAAAGTGGGGCCCACATAAGCATAGTGCATGAAGAGAAAATCTGGGTCTCTCTGCACACTAGCCCTCTTTGGCTGTTGCAAGTGTGATCGTGTGGTAAATTTTTTTTTATAGTCATAATTGTTTTTATGCAAATAAGTTTTACGGTATTTAATTGGTAACGAAAAATTGTAAGTAGAAAATATATTGTGTTTTAAAGTGTTTGCTTGGTAATGTGTGAATCGTAAGTGAAAAATTGACCACAAAACTAACTGTTTGGTGATTTAAACATATTAAATATTAAAATAGTAAAATAATAATAAAAATAACTATTAAAGTATAAATATTAAAAAATTAAATATTTATAAAAAATAATAAAAAAAGTAAATATTAAAATATTAAAAATTAAAAATATAAAAACATTATAATAAAAATAAATTAAAATATTAGATTACTAAAATATTAATAGGAATCTAATATTAATTATTAAAATTATTTATTATTACAATCTAATATTAAATATTATTAAATTCAATAATTAAAAATATTAGATTCCATAATTAAAAATTGTAATCTAATAATTAAATTTAATCTAATAATTAAAATTTTTTTTTATAATTTAAAAATTAATTTATTACTAAAAATATTAGTCAAATTACAATTAATTGTCTACAATACAGATTTGCATGATCACAAAATTAACTGTTTGTACTGCAAGTGAGCTGTAAGTGAAATTTATAAGACCACAAAATTAACTGTTTGTACAATAAATGAGTTGTTAAGTGAGTTTTGCATGAACACAAAATTAATTATTTAGGATGCAAGTGCATTTTATGACTTACGGCCCTAAACAAAATCGTAAGTGATTTTACTGCAATTATATTTTACCACTTACGAGCCAATTACCGGAAACAAACACGCCAATAGATGTAACTTTGTCTGAAATAGCTCAAATTAGCGCTGCTGTGCTTTGCCGAGGGTTGGCAATCTCGGACAAGCAAAAAAAAATTAAAAAAATTTTTTTTTATCTGAAATTGGCAACCACGAACAAGAAAAAGAGACTAAAAGATAAATTTAATTTTTTGTTTGAAGCTGCCAATCCTGATGAAGAAAAAATGAGATAATAATTCTTTCGGGTTGCCAACCTCAGACGAAGAAAAATAACTGCATGAAACTTTTTGGAAATATTTTTAAGAATTATATATTTTTTGAAAAACTGTCCAATAAATAAACAATAAATGAAATAAAGATAAATAAACGGGCACATAGGGGTGGCCAACGGGACGAATCGGGTTGATTCGTCCCGTCTGGCCAACGAATCCATGACGAGACGGGTTGGACCCGTCTCGTCACGAATCTAAACGAGACGAATCAAGAATCGGGGTAACGAATCGGGTCTCTGACCCGATTCGTTACCCGGATTCGCCGAGACGGGTTAGACCCGTCTCGCCTTTTATTATTATTTTATTTTTAAAAATTTCAAAATTTCCATGATAGGTAATTTTTTAAGTTTTTGAGGGTTTAAAAAAAATAAAAACATAAAATAGGGGTCCGAAACTAATTTTCCCCTCTCACATATATAATAATATAGGACTTAAAAAAAAAAAAAAAAGAAAGAAGAGGGGTCGGGGAAAATTTTCCCCGACCCGATTCGTCCCGTGATTCGTCACGGGACGAATCTGACCCGTCCCGTTTAAACGGGACGGGTCAACTCGGGTTGACCCGCCCCTAAACGGGACGGGTCAACTCGGGTTGACCCGCCCCTAAACGGGGCGGGTCCGGGTTGACCCGCAACCCGCCCTGTGCGACTCAAACGGGTCGCACAGGGCGGGGCGGGGCGGGTCGAAACGGGTCGACCCGCCCCGCTGGCCATCCCTACGGGCGCATTCCGTCGCAACTCCCATTATCAGAGCGACATCTGGACTTCTTTCTCTCCATCTTGTAGTGGGCCCACACACAGCCCCGTTTCGAATGAAAAACGAAGACTCTTCTTCTTCGAGAGCGGATATTTGCATCTAAAGTGATGAAAGCATCTCAGTGTTGAAGGCACCCTAAAAACTGACGAAGACACCCCCTCAATTTTTTTCAAAAATGCGAAAATACCCTCTTCTTCTCTTCTTCCTCCTCCTCCCCACCCTTCTTCACCGGCGACCCCCGTCCACCGCCCCCTTTGCTGACGAACACCCCCTTCCTCTCCTCCTCCTCTCCCCTTCTTTGACCTGGTCGAACATGCCAGATCTGGCCGTTTGGGGGGGGGGGGGGGGGGGGGGGCGGGGGGGAAGAGCGGAGGAAGGGGGGAGGAGGGAGGTAGAGGCCTGGGATGGGGGAGGAGGCGGAGGTCAGGAATGGGGGGAGGGGGAAGGGAGGAGGGAGAAGAGGATATTTTGAATTTTTCACTAATAAAAAAAATAGCAAACTTATAATAATTTGCGGGTGCTTTTCATCACTTTTTTTGGCCGCTCCCTTCTTCTTCATCTTCAGTTCTTTTTGTTGTTGTTTTGTTGTAATAATTCTAAAACTCTCTTCTTTCTTTTCTTTCTTCCAATTCCAAGTCAATTCGAGTCATTCACCCGTGAATGAGAGAGACTGAAATGTGTGCCTATTATTCATGAATCATCATGGATCATGGTTATGTTATAATAATTGATGGATGTATTGATTGATTGATTCTTGAAATTTGGGGCAAAATAAAACAAGGAAGGAAGGCAGAGGGAAGGGGCATCATCCATCATCGTCCAGTTCGCTCCAAATCCATGTACTATTGAATTGAACTGAATTTGGAGAGACAGATCCAAAGAGTCGGGGACGTCTCCTCCTCCTCCTCCTCCTCCTCTGTTTGTCTGTTTTGATGGCGGCAACCACTGACCAGGCCCCTCCCCAGCCCCTGATGGAATTGGTACGCCACTACGCTACCGCCGAAACTACTTCTATTTCTATTATTATTATTGTTGTTGTTAATAATAATAATAATAATAATAATAATAATAATAATAATAATAATAATAATTGCTCCAATTTCCTCTTTTTCAATTTCAATTTCATTTTCATTTTCAGTTTCAGTTTCCCCCACAATATCTCTTCTTCTCTTCTCTTCTCTTCTGTATGGGAAGATTCAATTCAATTCCACTTCTCTTGGATTTGATTTGATTTGATTCAATTCCGTGGGTGAATTAACCTAACCTTCTTCTTCAGTTACTCTTCTCAAGGAAAGGAACGTTTCGTGGCAAGGCCCTTTATTTCTTTTCTTTATTTTTCTCTTCCCCTCTACTCTATGCTACTAAACTACTGCTAGATCCCTAAATAACAATATAACATAACATTGAAGCAAAAGAGGAGGCCAACTTCGATCATCATATCTTATCAGAAAACAAAACAATCTAATTTGTTTTGGGGACCTCTCTTCCGGGGATCCTGGGCCTCAGAAGAAAGCCCTTGCTTACGTCTTCTGTCTGGAGCCGGTATGTTAGATACTGCTCTACCCCCAGTTTTTTATGCTATGCTCCCTTCTTCTTCCATCTCTTCTCTTTTTACCTTTCACGCCAGTCCTCTACAATACATATATAACTAATTTTTTGATAGCTCTTCCTGTTGGATACAAAAATTACTTTATTATTAGATTTATAACACACGGTTGGACTGCTCCCTTAATTGTGTGCATCTATGCGCATGCATGATACAAATAAGATATTTGCTTCACAAGCTCTCTTCCTCTCGATCTCTATATTCCCTGCCACTGAAACAATTCAATGCTTCGACTCCAAAGTTTAATGCAATCCCTGGCGAGATGGTATTTTAATTCTTAATTAGAACTAAAACATAACATATTGAGGATTTACTCAAATCCATTATGTTAAGTTTGTGCCTGTTTTTTTTTTTTTTTTTTGTGTGGTAACCTGGCGTGCCCACATCACTTGAGAGTCTGCACGACAAATTGGATATATCAGATTATGTGGGGTCACGTGCATCTACTCCTTCTTGCAAGTACATAGTCAATTGGAAAGTCAAGTCACATAGGAGACTCTTCTCTCTGTTTCTAGAATCTTCAACCTTACCAGGTTAACCAAGTGGGCTGGCATTAATGTTTTAAATATCAGATACCAACGATATATCAATCGGCAAAATAATATACTGGATAGCGGATACCGGGTGATATATCGCGATATGGTACTAAACGCCGAACATCATATCGGACATCATACTGGATGAAGTATATATATGTGATTGTCTACATAAATCATATGAAACTACTTAAAATAATCTTAGGGTTATACACTCATAGGGGATACTTACTTTTTGGAGAAGCTTCTCAAATGCATTTGTAAAATCTCCTCAAATGCGTCAAGAGATAAATCAACCGAATGCTCCACCTTCAAAACAAAAAAAATAAAATCAATAGTCAATACAAATAAGAACATCATTAAAAGAAATAAGTTATTATCCAAACATCATATAAAAACATTATTGACATACCACAATAAAAATAGAATAAAATAAAACGATCTCTCAAGCAAAAAAGGTAATTATCCAAATAAGTAACTAAGAGTCTAAGCAAGCAAGCATGCCAGTTTAAAACTTATAAATAACTAACATTTATTTACCAAGAAAAATATAATACTAAAGCAAATGCAATATTATTCATGTTTTACCCTTCTACTCGGATTTGGAAACATCGGTATCATCCAAAGGAATTGTTGGCGCCTTATCATTTGATGATGAATCCGATGCCAAATTCAACTCTTCTCCCTCTTCGTCGTCCATTGCTGCCCTCTATTTAGATGATGAAGATGCCTTCCCTTTAGAAATTTTTAACGCTTTTGGAGATCTTCACTCCTTCACTTTTTCTCTTCTTCAAATTAGTTCCCATAGCAATCACAACTTGCCTAAAAGTTAGTTGCTCCCCCGGAAAAACTTCATCATCATCTAGGAAGCACGGACACTTCAAAGTGAGTGTTGTGTTCGTGTCGGGCACTTGTCGGACGCCGACACTTTCCCGACACTTGCCCGACACGTATCAGACACTCTGATGCCGTGTTGGGATTTTAAACAATCATAAAATCACATGTCAGCACCGTGTCCAAAGCCATATCGGCATTAAATAAAATTTAAAGATCATGTATTAGATATCTAAAAGTCACATGTCACTTAAATAAACATGAAAAAAATATCGTTCTGATATAAGCAAATATGTTAGTAGAATTTACATACATCATGAACTAGGTGAGGTATCAGTTAGTTCTTTTTAATTTTTTTGTTTTGTTTGTTACTTTATAAAAGCTATAGATATAATTATTTAAATTTTATTTTGTTTTTCATCTTATCTTTAATAAATCTAATTATTTATGTATGATTATTTTTTGACAAGTTGATTATTCATTATTCTCACTTACATAGGTAGAGTTGTCTAGAAATATCTACTTTGAAAAGTATCGTTGAAAAAGTTGAAGACAATACACCTCTTTGGAAGTATGAGACAAAACCAGAAAATTAGGAACAGGGAGACAAAATTTATCTATATATAATAATAATAATAAAATATCTCTTGCCGTGTTTCTTATCCTTTTTTCAGATTTTGTCGTGTCCCGTGTCCATGTATGTGTCGTGTCCGACACTCGTGTCCGTGTCCGTGCTATATAGATCATCACTAGCCTCGCCATTCCCTTTGTCGGATACCAACCATTCGGTAATCTTTTCCTCTTTGTTATAGGCGATCAATGGATCTCTATTTGGAAAAGAAATTTTGTCTTGAGCCTAGCATTAAACTTAACATAGACTAAGTCATCTAGCTTCCTAGGACTTAGTCTATTCTGTAGGATATATAACAGTATTTCTAAAAAATTAAAGGATGCAACACATTAATAAATCTTTAATTCAAATTTAATTACTTGTCCTAAATATGTAACTAATGAGAAAAGAATTAAAAAATGGAAAAACAAATTTGCTGGCCTTGGGTGACGTAGTTGTACAGAAGCACTGCCGTAGAAAAAAGATGGTCAGTGCCTTGTCCGAACCTTGAAGTAACCTTCTCTTCTAGCAGTAAAAACTTCCCCGATAAACCACCAGCACCTAGCTTAGGACGGTGAACTAGGCCTCTGCTTAGATGAAAATTTGTTGCCAGGAATGAAAATAAATTTTTTTGAGAATCACTAATTTTTTTTGGAAATTTCTACAGAACTTTAGTGGAAGAAATATCGAAGTTAAAGAGGGGAAGAAAGAAAAATGTAATTGTTTGCTTCAGCAATGAATGTACTGTGAGAGATTGTATTTATAGCCTCTCTCAGAACCTGCGGTTGCAACAACCCCCACTATTTCCACCCATGTATAGTCAGTTCGAGATACAAGCTAGCGGATCCGTGAGATCGGGTCAAGTAACGTTCCAGTATTTTGAAAAATACTAACGGCAAATTTGAAAAAGAAATTTAAATAAAACAGATAAAACTAAAATAAAATGTAGCAGGTTCAAGGACCCCCTTAAACGAAGCTGCATTAGTGTTCACAGGGCATGGGCACACGCCACCCGAACCCGAACCCAGCCCGGTTCAATTCGCGCGCGCGCGCGCGCGTGTGGCAAGGCAGCCCATGGCCCAATACTTGGCAGAGTTGGTATATATACCACTCAAACTTCTTTGTCCCATCTAATGTGAGACTAAAACTAAGGCCAATATGGGGGAAACTCAAGTTTTCCCTTCAAAATCAAACTAAAATCTAACAGCCCCCAAAAACTTGAGTTTCTAGAAAGATAGAAGAAAACAATAAAATATAAACAAATCATAAATCTTAAATCATAAAACAAGAATAAAGTCGAGCAACATTATGCTGTGGATTCAGGGTAAATAGCTTGCGGCTTTGAATTTATCCTTAGTGAATTCATCGCCAACTGAGAAGCATAATGGACTACGCCTTGAATTAGGCCTCTTCAACCAGAAATTGGTGAATACATACACAATAAGCGTCCATCTATTGAGCGAGTGGGTTGAGCGTTAAATTCCATACTCACAATAACCGACTCATGAGAGTTTCTAGAGCTCAGCCCTTTCCCCCAACCGAGGCCGTCACGGTTCTTCTCACGTAGGTAAGTCCTCCAAGAGTACTACAGCTGGATGATATACCCCCATTAGCGCATCAGACTTATTAAGAGTTAAACTCAACCTTATCTAGTTATATCATAAGAGTATCGCCACCATAGAGAGGGGTAGTAGCTACAATGCTACTCATAGGATAAATATATCCCGGTCGATGCTCTAACGAATATCACCAGTCCAGCTTATTTCTACCACATGGAATTTTTTTCATGGAACCAGCTCTCAATCAAGTAGGTTGAGTTTTCACTGTTGGTGAACTCTACTATGAGTTTAACCCCATCTCCCTCGATGATTTTAGGACACACTCCTAGAATGGCTCTTAGTCAATGGGTCAACAAGATTCGTTTCGGAGTTTGCAAAGTTCATAATCACAACTTTGCCCATTAGGCACTGGACAGACCGAAGTCTGATTTGAATGTGTTTGTTCATCTTCTTATCAACATTCTCTTGTTTTAGAATCTCAATGGTGGATCTTGAGTAAGTATGAATTGAGATAGCAAGTATAGGTCTAGGCACGATAGAAAATTCCGACAGAAAATCCTTTAACCATTCAGCTTCAGAGCAAGTAGTGTCTAGAGCAATGAGCTCAGACTCTATGGTGCTCTTAGCAGTTACTGTTTGTTTGTAGGATTTTCAAGAAACATCAACACCATCAAACGCGAATACATATCCGGTAGTAGACTTGACACTGTTGGAATCAGTGACCCATTTGGCATCATTATAACCTTCTATAATATTAAGATATCCAGTGTAAATCAAACAATAGCCAATTGTGTATCTAAAATATCTGAAAACTCTCTAGCGCACTCCAGTGTTATCTATTAGAGTTACTGATGTATCTACTTAATCTACTTATTGCAGAAGAGATGTCAGGCCTAGTCCATGTTGGAAATGTAAAGAAGTGAACCTATTAATTGAGAGTATTTCTGCTGAGACACAGGCTCACCCGTGTTTTTTTCCAAAGCAATTGAAGAATTATAAGGTGTAGAAATTAGTTTAGCGTTGTACAAATTAAATTTGTGAAGCATTCTTTTAATGCTATGAGCTTGACTTAGTGAAATTCTATTAGGAGTTCTGGATATTTTTTATTCCCAATATCATATCGGCAGGACCTAGATCATTCATATCATAGTTTTGAAGAGAATCCTTTACCCCTTGAATTACATCAAAAGAAGTTTTAAGAATAAGAATATCATCTACATATAGACAAATGATGATATACTCATTGTTAAAGTTCTTAAAATAGATGCACTTGTTATTTTCATGGACAATGAATTCAAATTGTGTAACAACTTTGTTAAACTTTTGGTGCCATTGTTTAGGTGCTTGTTTTAGACCATATAATGACTTTACTAGTTTGCACAGTTTGTTTTTTGTCTCTTTATGAACCCTTCGGCTGGTTCATATAGATCTCTTCTTCGAGATCACCGTTTAAAAAGGTAGTTTTAACATCCATTTGGTGAATGAACATGCAATGAATTGATGCAAGACCTAGAAGGATTCTGATAGGAGATCCTAGCAACATGAGAATAGATGTCAAAGAAGTCAATATTCTTTTGTTAGGTGAAATTCTTGGCAACTAATCTGATTTTATATTTGTCGACAGTGCCATCGGGTCAGAGCTTCTTCTTAAAGATCTATTTACAACCTACAGGTTTGCATCCTGGAGGGAGATCAGTGAGAATCCAATTGTTATTCGCCATTATGGACTTGATCTCACTGTCAACGACTTCTTTTCAGAAAGGAGATTCAGAAGAGTTCATTGCTTTCTTGAAGGAGTTAGGATTACCTTCTACAGTAGAGGTAAAGAAGTCTTCACCAAAAGATATAAGAGCCATAATTCTTTTGCTCTTTTTAGATTCAAAATCAGTAGCAGGAGCAAAACTAGAAGAAGAGCTATCAGAGGCAAAAAGAGTGAAAGAAGGATCACTAGGGATTCTAGATTTGAAAGAAAAGATGTTCTCAAAATAAACATCCCTACAACCTTCAATGATGGTGTTGTTGGATATTTTACAGATCTTAGAGTTAACCACTAGGAATCAGTTAACATTGCTATCAAATGCATATCTGATAAAGATATCATCAATAATCTTGGAGCCGATTTTCTTTTTCTTCAACTTTGGTATTGAAACCTTAATCAAGTTACCTCAGATTTTAAAGAATTGGATGTTAGGAGTTCTCACTTTTCAATGTTCATAGGGAGTAACACCAGAGTCTTTTTGGGGAACCCTATTGAGAATAAAATAAGCCAAAAGGAAAGCTTCTCTCCAAAGGTTCTCGAGTGCACTTGAGGTGAGTAACATGCAGTTAACCATGTCCATTAGTGTTTTATTTTTTTCCAGCTATACCGTTGGACTGAGGTGTATAGGGAGCAGTTACCTTATGAATAATGTTGTGCTCTTGGCAGAATACTGTCATGTCATTTTGAGGTATACTTCCCCCATGATCAGATCTTAGAATCTTGATCTTCCTATTAAGTTGGTTCTCAGCTTCGACTTTATACACCTTGAACCAATCGATGACTTTATCCTTGGATTTGAAAAAATAGGTATAAAAGAATTTAGCGTAGTCATCAATGAATATCATAAAATAACTTCTACTGCTTCGGGTGACTCTATTCGAGTAACACATCACTATGAATAAATTTGAGGGGTTTAAAATTTTTTGTGATTGAATGTAAATGTGTTCAAACATGTTTGTCCGGAACACATATTTCACATGTAGAAGATGAGTAAAAAATTTAAGAATGAGATTCAAGTTAATCATTTTCTTGATGGAATTGAAGTTGACATGTTTCAATCTTTCATTTTAGATATCACAAGACTCAATGTTCAAAGTAACATGAATAGAAATTTTATTATCAGAAGGATTGATTACATTGAGCTTGAAAAAGGCCATCACAAACAAATCCCTTTCCAACGAAAATATTTGACTTGAAAATTACAAATTTATTAGATTCTTTGACAATCCTATAGAGAACTTTAAAAAGAGAAGATTCACTGATCAGATTTCTCCGAAGTTGGTATATGCAGGACGCCTTGAAGAGTCATAATTTTTTTGGATGTCATCTTCAAATCAATACATCCAGTTTCTTTTATTTCTTTTGTGGATTCATCTGTCAGGCTCACGCCCCTCCACATTGTTCCTGATAGGATTTAAACTAGAAGCGATCAGTGTAGATATGAATGTTGGCTCCTGACTCTTGAGTTTAACCACTAGTTTGAGGAGAAAATGATTGAGTTGACAATAAAAAGAGAAGAATCTAACCTAAAAAAGAGTTGGAGTTCAGTTCCATCATGTTGACCTCGTGCCCGCTATTTCCTCTGTTTCCTCTTGGGGCTTGTTTGGTTGTCGTAACTAGCCGTAATTCATAAGTCGTAATTGGTAAAGTCTTTTATAGTTGTAAATGAGTTACATGCATGTAAGCTTTATGATGTTTGGTTGGTAATATAAAATTGTAAGTGGAAAAATGTATTGTGCTTTATGGTGTTTGGTTGTCGTAATGTGTAAGTCGTAAGTGAAAAAGTTGACCACAAAATTAACTATGTGGTGATTTAAAAAGTTTAATATTGCATATAAATATTAAAAATGCTAAATATTAAAAAAATTAATATTAACATAAAAAATAATACAAATTTGCGTGACCACAAAATTAACTGTAACTGGGCTGTAAGTGAGTGGTAATTGGGTTGCAAGTGAGTGGTAATTGAGTTGTGTAAGTCTTTTACGAATTACGGTCCAAACAAACGCCGTAGTTGTAACTGGGTTGTAAGTCATTTACGAATTACGGACTTTTACGCGAAACAAACGGCCCCTTGGTTGAGCTTTGGTTGGTTCCTTCTTTCAGTTGAAACATTGTGGCGCTAAGTGATTGGTTCTCCCACAGACGTAGCAGAATCTTCTATCGATCTGGCCAGATGTTTTGGGTTTGAGGGAGGAAGATTGAAAAGGTTTGAAGGAAGAGGAGTGATTGGGTTTTTTGAATTTCTTCTTTTTGGGATTCATAAATTTGCTCTTAGGCATATCCTCTACCAAGTTCACTTTAACTTTCATTTCTGACTTGATTTTGGAGTTCTGCCTATGCTGATCTTTTATGTGAATCGCTTTTAGGGCTTGAATAAGGATTAGATTATCTTACTTGTGACAGAGGTCTTCAGTAAAGGTTGACCAGGAAGGAGGGAGTTTATCAATAAGACATGACACTTTATAATCGTCAGAGAATTGATTTTCTTTCGATTGAAGGTGTCAAATATAATTTTAGAATTCATGAAGTTGATCATTGAATGATTTACTATCAGTCGTCATGAATTTATTGAAGGAAGAGGGAGCGAATCTTTCAATTCCAGCATCATCGAGGCCATATTTTCCTCGAGAGCTGCTCATAGTTTCTTGACACTTTTATATTTATAATAAATATCATATAGACTATCAGAGAGTGCACTAATAATCTTATAGAGACAATGATAGTAAATGTTCTTTGGTTTCAAATAGATGTAAGGAGAAGAAGTTGCAGGAGTTTCAACAGTAGAAGATCTAACAAGTGATGGTTTAGGAGGTGCAGAAATGGTATCTCTATGGTTGAAATGAGACATAAAGTAGTCAACCAGTACTTCATCTGGTTTGCTTACCTTTTAAAGTATATGCCGGAGAATTTTTCAGGTTTGACACTTTTGGATAATCAGAGTTGGCCATAATGACGGGATGGTGCTACCTGAATTTTGTATTTCAAAATTATTTGAAAATGTCAGAATTTAGTTTATATTTGTAGCTTTTGAATTAGGTTTTGTAGAATAAAATATTGTAAACCTTGTTTAATTATGTGACAAATAATCCTAGCAAGATATAGTTTGTATCAAGCAATACTAAATTGCAGAAATCGATCAGTTCAATTTGTTTCTTAAGGGTGTGGGGTTAGGCAAGACCTCAATTTAACTAGTCCTATTGGCCAGTCGGCGTATCTCAGCTGAGAGGTTTTTCACACTTGGTGTTCCTTAATTGCAAAACCACACATAGTATCCTTCCTTAGTTAAACACCAACTGAACGAAATTTTGAGAAAAGAATTACCTTTTTAATTTTCTAATTAATGAGTTCATTTAAGTTAAGAAAATAATTCAATTTAAGACAATGTACTTGCACGATTAGAATAATTATGTTTTCTCTCAATAAGACACTTTGTTTGTAAAAAAATAACTTTCAAGAATTTGTCCTAAATGAACAACTTGCTGTAATATAATTTTGTAAAAGAATAACTTTCTATTTAAAATTATTATGGCATGAATCAGATTCTAAGAAATTAACAATTAGAATTAATATAATTTGCAGGAAATCAATTTTTCCAGAATCTCGTAGCTAGCTAGTCTTATGCAAGAAAATGACAGTTTGCTCGTTATAGAGAAAACAGATAGCTAGCTAATTAAAAAAATTGAAATGCAAGGACAATATTTTCTATAACAGATACAATGTAGCCTAGTAAATCTCAGGACTTATTTGTAAGAGATGAAATCGCAGGAACTTATAAAACAATTACTTTGCAAGGATTTGTAAGAGATAAATTTGTTAGGATGCAAATTTTCCTTTTAAGATTTGTCAGAATTATTATTGAAAAGAATATAAATAATGATTTTTATTTACAAGAATAATTCTCTTATTGCATATAATTCTAATGCATGAAACAAATAAGTAATTATATTACATGAAACAAGTATTTGCATTAAAAGATTTAATTAAATTGCATGAAATAATTGTTCAAATTCAATTGCAAGAAATTATCAAGAGACAATAATCTTTTTTCTAGATTGTAGGATGTATAACACTATTTCTAAAAATTTAAAGCATGTAACACATTAATAAATCTTTTAATCAAATTTAATTACTTGTCCTAAATATGCAACTAATGAGAAAAGAATTAAAAAACAGAAAAACAAATTTGTTGGCTTGGGTGACGTAATTATGCAGAAGCATTGCTTTAGAAAAAATATGGTTGATGCCTCATCTGGACCTTAAAGTGACCTCCTCTCATAGCGATAAAAACTCTCCCGGTAAACCACCAGTTCCCAGCTCAGAATGGTGAACTAGGTCTCTGCTCAGATGAAAATTTGTTGCCCAAAATGAAATAAAAAAACTTCAAAAATTACCAAAAACTTTCTTTAAATTTCAACAGAACTTTAGTGGAAGAAATATCAGAGATAGAGAGGGGAAGAAAGAAAAATGTAGTTGCTTGCTTTAGCAGCGAATGAAGTGTGAGAGAGACTGTATTTATAGCCTATCTCAGACTCTGTGATTGTAACAACCCCGCACTATCTCCGCCCATGTGCAATCAGTGCGAGATATAGGCTAGCGGATTCGTGAGACTGGGTCAAGTAACATTTCAGTGTTCCGAAAAATAATAACGGCAAATTTGAAAAAGAAATTTAAATAAAACAGATAAAACCAAAACAAAATGTAGCAGGTTCAAGGACCCCTTGAATGGAGTTGTATTCGTGTCCGCAGGTCGTAAGCACGGGCCACCCGAACTGGAACCCGACCTGGTTTGGTTCGGCGCGTGTGGCAAGGCGGCCTATGGCCCAGTACTTATAAAAATTGGCTTTGAAAAAGTTGGTATATATATCACTCAAACTTCTTTGTCCCATCCAATGTGGGATTAAAACCAAGGCTACTATGAGGGAAACTCAAGTTTCCCTCCAAAACCAACTCTAAAATCTAACATATTCCTTTTCTTCGTATGAACGTACATAAGAGATGAACACATGAAGAAATAAGAAAGTAATTTAAAAAAATAAACATTTACTCATGCAATTGTAATACCATCTCAAATGTGCTCCAATTTAGTGGGTTGTGACCCGACCTGAATTGCAAAACTATAAGCCAATTTAACGAGCGATATTTTCATCTTGGATATCGGCCGATATATCGGCCACGTGGCAATATATCCGGCCATATTGGTCCAAAACGATATCCAATAAAAATTTTGCACTTATCATACCATTTTGGATAAAATACTGATACCTCGAACGATATACTAGTATATCGGAGATTTAAAACATTGGTTGGCAATGTGCATGCGAGTTCAATCCTATTTCATTCTATATTTACATCCTATAGTTTCAACCTTGTTTACATGTTCATCATAAAATTGGTTCATTTGGCAGCCTATTGTTCCTGTTAAATGCTTGTAAATGTGGTGGTGGTACATGAAATTGGGTTTTGCATGGGCAAATGAATACGCTGGTGGTGACTAGTTAAAATGGGTGGTAAATTTGGATACTCTAGGATGAAATTAATGTCTTGGCTATGTTTCACGGACACGGACATGCTGACACATGCACGATATGACACGACACAGCGACACAACAAAATCTATAAAGTATATTGAAAGTAGAAGTATTGTGTCCAATGTGTGTCTGTCATGTGTGTCAGATACATGTGTCTGATATGACACAACTCTACATTTGAAGTGTTCGTGCTTCATTGTGTCTTGATGAGGATGAAATTAAGAATTTCTTGGAGTTACTGATTGATGAAAGAGGCATGATATAGGGTTAAATTTTGGCTTCAAAGAGAGTTTTCTAGGTAGGGATGTCAGATGATTGAAGGGTATATATGTTGGAGGGGTGTTTCTAAGGATAGAGATTCTGGAACAAAGCCTTTTTGTGATAATTTGTGCGCTTGAAGTGGACTGGGTTTACGTGCAAAATGTAGAAAATAGCAAGTTAGGACAACAAAGAGAGGATAATTGCAACGGAATTAGCCAGAAGCCAGATAATTATGCAAATTTTGAGAGAAGTCCTTTTATGACCAACATCCTTTTCATTCTTTTTGTACCTTTATAGGAGGGTTGATGTTGTTAGTCTTGTGACAAAGGCCCATTTGATGATATGTAGGCTTGAAACTCCATACAACTTCAAAGGGGATCCCATTGGGTTCTTGATGTAACAGGGGAGGATGGCAATCACCGTCAATCAGAAAAGAAAAACTAGGGGTTTGAAATGAAGAAATAAAAATGAAAATTGTTTAAGAAAAAGAAAGAAGGTAAAAGATAAATTTGTGCTTCGCACCCCTTGCACCACGGGCTTCACACCTCTTAATCACAGGCTTCACACCCCAATCTTATAAACTCAAAGCTTATGAAATTTAAACTGAAAAGTTTTAATTTAATCATGTCTCATAATAAGAGAAGTCTGGAGCCTATTTATAGGCTTTCAAAAGTTCACTACTCGAAAATAACTGATATGGTACTAAACACTCACATAAAAGAAAACTCCTAATCTCAAAATAAACTAAGGCATAAAACAACTAGCAACTGGCGTGATGTCTCATCAGTTCTTGATTAGACTTAGTTAATATTGTGGTGAGGAATTATGGTCTTCGTGAGAAAGACATTAAGGATTTATTGGAGTTGATGCTTCTGGAAACAAGCATGATGCAGGTTTAAATTTTGGCTTCGAAGGGAATTTTCTAGGTGCAGATGTAGGATGATTGAGGGTATATGTCGAAGCGGGGTGTTTCTAGGGATAGAGGTTCTGGAAGTGAGCCTTTCAGTGATACTTGTTAACTAGATTGGGTTATGTTTAAAATATAGAAACTTCCTACAAAATAGTAAGTTAGATCAATGACGAGAGGATAATTGAAGTGGGAATAAGGTGGAAGCAAGATCACTCTGCAGATTTAAGAGAAATTCTTCTACAATTAACATCCTTTCATTCTTTTTTTACCTCATGGAGGATTGATGATGTTGTGACAAAGTCCATTTGATGATTTGCGGGCTTGAAACTCCATAAAACTCGAAAGGGCACCCCGGTTCTTGATTACAAACTTATTCAATAATTTATTCATCCTTCTATCTTATGTGAAATTATTCTGTTTCCTTTTCCATTGCCTTTTATCAGCCTTTTGTGCACATGGGTGCTTAAGGTGGATTTGAGTCACAACCAAAGCTCTCGCCTTAACTTTGTAGTCTTGTATCCATCAAGGTAATTGGAGTGAAAATAATTTTTTGAGCAATGTGGAAAGCCCTTGGAGAAGGAGTAAACAGGCCATATGGACAGTTCTTTAGTAATATGACTCACTTGGAGAAGCAACATAAGTTAGTAATGTGATATTCCAGCAATGTTTGAGCGTATGTTCTTTTTTATCATGGCACTCTTGTGCCACATTAGATAGTCACTTTATCCAAGAGCTAACAGCACAGTGGCTAACTATGAAGCATGGACACGGCCAGACCCAGGCCGTGTCCGTGTCGGGCACGTGTCAGACACGAACACGTGCCCGATACGTGTTGGACACGGTTCAGCCGTGAACTGTGTCCGACACGGATCAGATCGTGTCGTCATTACAGACCGGGTTTTACTCGGTCTGGACACGCCCGCGACACGCGGGTCTGGGTTCCGGGTTCGGGTTAAATAAAATAGAATAAAACCCGCTTCGTTTGAATAAAACCCCCCTGTGATGCCTTCATTCTCAATCTCTCTCCTCTCCGTCGTCCTCGATCTCTCCCGCTCTCTCTCATTCTCGATCTCTCTCCGGTTGCGACCACGATGATGACGTTGACGACAACGATTAGGTAATTTTTAGGGTTACATTTTTAGGTTTTAATTTTAGGGTTTTAGTTTTTAGGGTTTAATTTGAGTGTTTTGATTTTGATTTTGATCAACTTTTTTACAGATCTAATCGTCGCTGATCCTGTGGAGCTCGCGCTGATCGTCTGGAACTCGCTGATCGTGGGTAGCTCGTCTCAGGTAATGTCTCCCCTTCTGTCTCTCTCTCCTCTCTTTTTGAATCTCTCTCTGTCTCTCTTTCTCCTCTCTCTTTGTATGTCTCTCTTTTTCTCCTCTTTCTATCTGTCTCTCTCTTTCTTCACTCTCTGTCTGTCTTTTTGTCTCTCTCTCCCCCCTTTCTCTTTGTGATTTCTCTTCCCCCGTCTCTCTTTGTCTCTCTCTGTGTGTTCATGCCTCTCTCTTTCTTTCCTCTCTTTCTGTATGTCTTTTTTTCTCCCCCCTCTGTCTGCCTGTCTCTCTTTTTCTCCTCTCTTTGTTTATCTCTCTCTTTCCCCTCTCTCTGGCTGTCTCTCTATGTCAGTCTCTCTCTGTTCTTTTCCCCCCATTCTCTGTCTCTCTTTAGAGAGCAGAGTGAGAGGGGGAGAGAGACAAACAGAGAGATACAGAAAAAGGAGAGAGAGAGGAGAAAGAGAGACAGAAAGAGAAGGAGAGAGAGATGAGAAAGAGAGATTGAAGAGAGAGAACAGAGAGAGATTGCAGAGAGGGGGGAGAGAGAACAGAGAGAGACAGACAGAGAGAGGAGGAGAGAGAGGAGAGACTTATTTGAGTTTAATTGATTTAAGAATTTGATAGTAATTGATTTATATTGTGTAGGATTTTGAGTTTAATTGATGTAAGATTTTAATAGTAATTAATGTAATGATTGTGTAAGAATTTGAGTTTAATTGACGTGTGATTTAGAATATTATTGTGTTGTGTTTAGAAATTAGAGCAATATGACTTCGATAGAAGGTTCTTTAAGTGGTCCGGTGGATGATCATACACCTCTTTGAAAGTTTGTAACTAAACTAAAAAAATTAGAAGGGGAGGAGGAAATTGGAAGTGGAAATGTAGTTATTGCCTTTGAATCATTCAATGGATCTTATTCTAGAGTCAAGGCCCATCTCAAGCAGACAAGGAATTAAGATATGTGCAACGGTTAAACCTCACAACATAGGATATGATCAAGGAGATGGAGCAAGCGAAAATGAGATTGAAGGTTTTTTATGCCTAGGGATGTAACATTACCAATATCTTCAACGTCAAGTGTGGTCAGTGGAAGTGCAAGTGGTCTAAGTGCACTGAAGAAGAGAAGGGGTGAACACCGTTGATTAAGCATTCAATAAAGAGGTAAGAGATGAATTAGATTGCATTATTGCGAGGATGTTTTATACCGATGGATTATCATTTAATTTGACAAGGAATCCATGATATGCTAAAGCATTAAATTTGCCGCAAACAATTCAATCGCCGGCTACAAACCTCCCGGCTACAACTCTTTGAGGATCACTCTCTTGCAACGTAAAAAATCTCGCGTAGAGGGGTTGATAGAGCCCATCAGGGCCACATGGAAGCAAAAAGAGGTCTTTCTTTGTAGAGATGGGTGGGCGGATGCTCAAAGAAGATCTCTCATTAATTTCATGACAGTAACCAAAAATGGTCCGATGTTCTTGAACTCCGTAAATGCCGAGGGAGAAGTAAAAAATCAATATTACATTGCGGAGAAGATTGAAGATTACATTAAAGAAGTTGGTGCTCAAAATGTCATTCAAATCATAACTGATAACGCTTTTGCATGTAAAGCCGCTGGTAGTATTGTGCAGAGCAAGTTTTCTCATATTTTTTAGACTTTTTGTGTAGTGCACACTCTGAATCTTGCACTTAAGAATATATTTGAGGCTAAAAATACAGAGACAAATGCTGTAATTTATGCTCAATGCAGTTGATCACGGAGGTCTCGAATAATGTTTTGATTATGAAGAATTTTATCATGAATCATTTCTTGAGGCTTGCCATGTTCAATGACTATTTCAAGATGAAAGCTTCTTCCGGTGGCGGATACTAGATTTGCTTCTTGGATTATCATGTTGTTTAAAGTCATCAAAAGAAACCTCCAAGATTTGATCCTTAGTGATCGATGGAACATGTACAGAGATGATGTGGGGTATGCACAATTTGTTAAAGAGAAAGTCCTAAATGATTTGTGGTGGGACAAGATAAACTACATCATTGCCTTCACCGAGCCAATTTATGACATGACAAGGATAACCGTCACCAATAAGCCATCTCTTCATTTGGTGTATGACATGTGGGACACAACAATCGAGAAGGTTAAAAGTGTTATTTATCGGCACGAAGAAAAAAAGAAAATGAGCAATCACTTTTTTATGATGTTGTGCATCAAATCTTAGAGCATCAATGAAACAAGAGTAACAAGCCACTTCAATGTTTGGCACACTTTTTGAATCCAAGGTAATATCTAAGTTTATGTTATAATTCATTGTCTTTAATGTGGTTATTCTTTAATGCGGTTATTATTTATGTTAATAGATATATCATGATGTTTGGCTTAATAAGAATATAAGTCGATAAGCTCCTCATCAAGATGTAGAGATCTCTTCCGAAAGAAGCAAGTGTTTGAAGAGATACTATCCCAACCCCAAAGAAAGACGGGCGGTGAGCATGGAGTATGCTAGATTTTCGGGCACTTTGGGTGCTTTTGTATCCAGATTCTCTTCGTGATAGAGGATTTGTGGACTTGAGTGTTGGTAGGTTCTTTATGGTTCATCAACTCCCACTCTACAAGCGTTGGCCTTAAAGCTTCTAGGCCAACCATGTTCATCCTCTTGTTGTGAAAGGAATTGAAATACATACTCGTTATTCACTCCTTAAAGAGGAATAAATTAACCCCGGCACGGGCGGAAGATCTGGCGTATGTGCATAACAATCTCCATTTGCTTTCTCGAAATTCAGAAGAATATAATGAAGAGGAAACAAAGATGTGGATATTGGCGGCGATGGCTTTGACTCATTTTAGGGGAAATTGTTCTAGATTTCGCTACTTTCTCTTGATGAACTCACGATGGAGGTTGTTTGCAGATGAAGGAGAAGGAGATAATGAGGAAGTCATTGGACTAGTTTTGACTTCATCTTGAGACATATGACGGCGGTTGTAATTTTGTTTTGAACTTGTGATGTTAAGTGGTTGTAATATTGTTATAAACTTGTGATATTTTATAGTTTGTGCATGTGTTGATTGGTATTTTAGTTAATATGTTGATCACTTGATTTAAATTTTATAAATTTTTATATATAATAATAATAAAATATTCCTTGACGTGTCCCCGTATCCTTTTTTTTAGATTTTAACCACGTCATGTCTGGCACCCGTGTCTGTGCTTCATTGGTGGCCAACAATGAAACATTAAGCAATCCTGATAGTTTGATGCCTACCGTTTAATTAGTATAAAATGTTAAACTCCTGCACTAAGCTCAGCCAAATTTTGCTTTCAAAAGAATTATTTTGTACAATTTCAGAATAAATACATTTTTTTCATTTTTTTGTGTAGACACAATGGAGCCATTGAAGACCTCAACCATAGATGCTGAGGAGAAATCAGCTGGTGCTCAGAACTTGATGGAACAAGTTCTGCATATTTCACTATCATAATTCTTTTTGTTCTCTGCTATTAAAGTAACTTGGGTGATCCTAACAGTATTATTTGTCTGTCAGCCACTTTCTGTTGAAGATGAGAATTTGGTGCCTGAGAATATTCCCCAAGATGCAAATAACATGGATTCATCAAAAGATACCTCATGCCATCTGGGAACTTTGGATGGCAATGGAAATTGCAATGCTGTCAGTCAAAACATTGTCTCTGCAGCTCAAGCACAAACAGTCTTCTACAGAGGTTGGTTTATAATTTGTAACACTATCCTTCAGTACCTGCTTATTTATTTTATAATTAATTGCAGTGCTGACGATATGGATATATGATTACCATGGCATTTTTAATGTTGTATCATTATCGTATAAATACTTCTCATGTATCCTTTTTTTTTAAACAAAGGGTGTACTGTAGCGTGTTTCTTGTGTTCTTATTTTTTATATACATACAATCACTGTCTTGGTAATATAAATTACACCATAAAGGAATGTATTGTGTTACCGACTTACTGTATGGTCTACATATGAAGTCAAGGAAATAATTGTAATTTCGGATGCATCCTTGGCTTTACTGCTGTGAACTTCCACTTGGCACAAAGCTCTTAAGAATTTTATTCTTTGTGAAATTATCTGAATAGTGTTAATCTACTTCCTTTTCTTGTATGTTTAATCTACATCCTCTTCTTTTAGTTTTGGTGACCACTCTTCTTCCAGCTGTTTTCTTGCAGGAGTTCCTATATTCATTCTTTCCTCAACAGAACTCTTATTTGCAAAATGGCATTGAAGCCCTTATTATGCTCTTGATATTTAATATACTGAATTTGAAACCTTAATCTCTCATCAATTTTGCATGAAACTACCCTGAAATTGCATTATTTGTGTCATGACTGCCACAAACTCTACCGGATCCCACACATCCATTAATTGCAAGATGAAATTACAATTATGACATTTACAGTGTGAGGAACTATTTTGAGAAGTGAGTTTTGCAATTTTCACGAACTAATTTTATACCATTTATATACTGATACATTTACTATAACTTTTTTAACTTAAAACATATTATGGATGCTAATTGATAAGCTAAGGGTTATTTAGTGAAACAGTGGCCAATAAAATGTAGGGACTATGGATGGTAATTTACTGAAAAGCAAATGCAAAAAGTTTGGGGTAGTTACAAATAATAGCAGAAGCTTATGAGAGTTTTCTGCATAAGAATGTAAATTCATGGTTGATTTTTGTAATCTAACCTTAAACTAACTTGGAAGCTAGTTGAGGTTATAATGCCTTACGGAGAGAGCTATTATTGTGTAATTTTCTGTTCTTTTTTATTTTGATTAAGCTTGTTCCATGTATTGTTATTATCTTTAATATCCTCTCCTTTTGACTTAGAATGTAATAACTGAGGTTTAATCCTTTTTTTCTTTTTTGTAGGATATGATAATGCTACTAGTGAATGGGAAGATTATTGTCGTTATATAAATTTTGAAAGCATTGAAACTGGCTCAAATGTAAGTACTTTTCCACATACTCTCTTTGTTATCTACGTTTCGCTTGAACCTATGCTTTACAATACGGTTTCATTCATTGTTCTTATGAAGGGTGTGTACAGTGAAAAACCCTCTTTCATGTTCCACACCAGTTATGGATACAATCCTCAGATTCCACCTTACAGGGCTTATTCTCCCGTGACTACTCCTCGTCCTTCTGCGAGCGGAGATGGCCAGCTTTACTCTCAGCAGTTCCCGTTTCCTGGCCCTTATTACCAGCAGACTCCTCCTAGCATGTCATATCTTACTTCACCATCTTCAATATCGCCACCTGATCTGACAATGCCAGTTGAACATCAAGGTGCTTTTCTTGCTGATACTTCGAAGCCCAACGGGATGCTATTTGGGCCAAGACCAGATTATCCTCTTCCCTATAGTTATTTTGGTACAGAAAGTTTTGCTGGAAATTCTGGTAATCCTGGTTTATATGATGTGCGACGAGGGTTTGATGGTTTTGGCTCTGGTGGGTTTTGGTCAGATTGGTTGAAATCCCCAGAGGGGGCAGGGTGTGTGAATCCATTCTTTTCACCTGCAGCTTCACCCCAACCCTTTGGTGCATTCAGATCATTTGGACAAGGCATTGGACCTTTATCTTCTGGAGTGGTATGACTTCTTGTATGCGCCCCTTTCTCCATTTAATATAACCTATATTAAGCATCTAATACAACCTATAACAAGCATCTAAAAATGTTGTTATGTTTATTACGATTTATAATTTGTATATTAGTCTAGGTATATGTGTTAATTTTCAAGGATTGAAATATCACCTGTCAGATATGTATCAGTCATTTCGGATGGAAAATGAAGGGGCCAAGGTGAAACTACCCCTATAAACTCCGGCCAAGTAAAACAAAATGATATGTACTTATAGGCATGTTTTGGTCTGGTTCTTGCGGAAACAGACTGGAAAGGGCCGATGTCGATCACAAACAGTAGAACATTGCTGTTGATTGGAAATCTTAGGGAGAAATTCCAAAATAAGAGGAAAAAAGAAAGAAAAGGCTGACCTGAATTGTGATCGCATTCCGCTGTCTCCAACTTTCCTTTTAGTGCCCCGCTTCTTGCTTTCTTTTCTTTTCTTTGTTTTTTCTTGCGTGAAGAAATTTGGCTGCTGCTGCTGCTTAGTTTTGCACCATCCTCTGCAGCACCATGTTGGTTTAGGGTTTGGAAGAAATGCATGAGAGAGAGGGGAGAGTAATTTTAATTTACCCGGCGAGGGTTTGGTCGGGTCTGATTCTCATATCCAAACACATTATGGGAAGATTTTTGTTAGTAACATTGGGGTTTGGTTCGGGTCTAGTATTGAATTTTGTTATCACACTGGTAAAGGGGTAGGAGTGGGTTGTGGGAAGTCCAGGATTAAGTGTGGCTACGGCCTATGTTTCAAAGGAAAAAAAAATTATCCATTACCAGTTAATATTTTACATATTACCTCTTTATTTTGTTATAATAAAAGACACACAGCATTGTTAATTAAAATAAGTAAACTTTCTAGATCTTAGAGTACATAATTTTTTTTCATTCAAAAAAAAAGAGTACATAAATTTCAACTGTTTGATCCCTTTACATCAAAATTTATAACTCAAGTTGCACAACCCCTTAAAATTGAAATCTATAACATTTGACTGATTTTTCTCCAAAAAGAAAAATAATTTTATGACAAATTTAAGCACAAGAAATTTACATATCTAAGCATAATAAAATTTATATTAATAGCTCGAGTAATCCGTGTTTTTCTTCATTATTCTTTTAATTTATAGGTTTATTTATATCAAATAAAAGATTAAATAAATCAAAGCATGTAGCACCTTATAAGTAACATTTAATAAATGCAAATTATAAACCAGTAATTATCTATAAATTATAAAATATGAAGGAAAAAAATAATAATCATAATGGTTCCTCAGGTATCACATCAGATAAAACGGTCCATCCTTTCAATGCCCATGGGACTGGTTAATTTATTTGAGTAACTGATACATTAACTAACTAAGGATAAGCCTAAGGTAGATTAACTAACTGGGGTAAATCCTAGATCAGATCATTGTTAACTTAATAACATAATAACTCAAATACCATGTCTGTTTGAAGCTTACTATTCGATCAGTTAATACATTATATATGATCTCATCAAATGCCAATCTAAACTTAATCAATTATCAACAAACATGTAAAGGATGCTCATAGCCTTTACCATATTTTGATAGTTTTTAATTAATTAAAAAAAATTAAGTCATCGATCTTCAATTCAATATTCTAACAGTCAGAAACTCCTACCATCGATCACGTAAATTTGGACCTAAAACTGACACCGATGCCGAGATTTCAATTCTTGGAAATTTCTCATGCAATTAGCTAAATGATGGAAATTCTTTTCATTGGTTCATTCTTTGTATTAAGAATTTATTATGATTATCGAAACAATGATGAAAAATAAAAAGGAGTGCTAGAGGGGAAAAAAGGTTAATTTTAAGCTTTGCTAAAACTATCATAGAACATTGTCTTGTTAAACTATCCTTTACTAGGTTGAAACTATGAACCTTTTAGTTTTGCAAGTTTTTTTTATTTTGTTGGTTTTTTCTTTTACTTCAGTTAAGCTGGGCTTGATCAATTCAGGTTTGCAAATACATTGTCAACTAACCAAAACAGGGGCTGATAACAGCACAGGTTTATATGCGGAGGTGCCAGCTGGCATCTCTTTTGCTTTCCATGAGTCAGATATAGTTTATGTTTCTTGCTTTATATGATTTGCTTAAGCTTTTACTCTTCGTATTTTAAACATTCTAACATTTAAATGGAAATGCCTTTTGGGCTATACTGCTTTATGTGCATGTACACCTAAATCTCTAATATATAGCTATGGAAGCACTGAACCTGGACTATCACCTATGCAAGGCCAGTTGCTCCAAACATTTTTAGCAAAGCGTGGGTCCTGCAGGTTTAAACGCCAATGCACCATTAAATATTGGCTCACACGTATTGGTAATGCACGCCACATCCAGACACATCAAGACGAGGCTTGAGGAGGAAATATGTTTTATACAAGTGCCCATTAAAAATGCATTTTGCACAATATTCTAAACAGCTTCTAGGGTAGAATAATAGAAATATTATATTTACATGTAAGCCCCATGTAGAAATTATTTTTATAATCTAAATACCCTATTTTCTATATATAGTTATCCTAAATTAAATATAATTTGTTTTGTAAATTTAAACTTCATGGAGTGTTATTTTACTTTTGCACCGTGTGAAATTGTTAGTCTTGCATATTACCATATAAATTAAAAGTTTACATGACAGCTATTTAACTGATGATGTCTGGGGCTTGTGGCTTGAATTTTTATATAGATATAGACAATTAGTTCAATTTTTATTTACTTATTTCCCTTTCCATTGTTTCTAGAGAAACTTTTGGGAAACCAATCTTGTGCTTTTATTCTAGGACAAAGATTAGCATATTATGTATGAATCTTGTGACTGTCAGATAGATTTGGCATGTTGGAGGTTCAATTGTTTTGATTAGTTTGGAATTCATTATGTTAGCATAGTAAGTTTGATTTATCCAATGAAATTAACTATTGCGTAATAATGTTCAGGCCTCTGAGCAACAAAAATCTCTGTATAGTTTTGGATCTTCACCAAGCTTTTACGAGAGAGGGTACTTTCATGGCAGGGTGTATCATCAGGGCAGTAACTTTGGAGGGGGTCTATTCAGAGCTTGGGAGTCAATGGGCGAAGTTTTATGGCAGTTGATAAAGGAAGAAGGCGGGGAAAAGGAAATGCGTCTTTGTGTAATTGCAATGGTGCTATTGATTTCCTCAATGAGCAAAATCGAGGGCTGCGAGCAACTAGGCCAAAGAACACCAGCATGGAACACAATTTGTTCAATGACGAGAAAACTTGCAATTCTGTTGCTTGGCCTGACTGTGAGTTGTATAATAAGCCAGATTTTTCCACTGACTACAAGGATGCCAAGTTCTTTGTTATCAAATCTTATAGTGAGGATAATGTTCATAAGAGTGTTAAGTATGGTGTTTGGGCCAGCACTGCCAATGGGAACAGTAAGTTGGATTCTGCTTATCATGAAGCAAAAGAGAAAGAGGATTCCTGCCCAGTTTTCTTAATTTTCTCGGTAGTTTCATACTTTTGTGCCATTATCACACTAAATCAACATTAGATTACCTTCTCATTTTATCTGTGAACTCAAACATCTGACAGTTAAATCTCAAGTTGGGATTCACAGGATATACTATTCTCGCCCTTGTTTTCTTTCTGTTCCCCTTTATTTATGGCCACCGTTCCTTTTAATTGCAACTTTTTATGTCATTTTTCTTTTTTGACGTTCTTTACTGCTACTGTAGGTTAATGGCAGTGCACAGTTCTGTGGAGTGGCTGAGATGATTGGACCTGTTGATTTTGAGAAGAGTGTGGATTACTGGCAACAAGACAAGTGGAGTGGCCAGTTCCCTGTCAAGTGGCATATCATTAAAGATGTTCCTAACAACTTGTGTCGACATATCATCCTTGAAAACAACGGCAATAAGCCTGTAACCAACAGCAGAGACACCCAAGAGGTGAGATTTCTTCTAATAGTTTTCAAATGTTTTCATCTTGGACAGTTTCCTTTGAAACTTGAAATACAGCTGTTAATGTAACAGTGATTTTCTAATTCATTTGATTGAACGGAATGCCGAATGCGTAATGAAAATTTTAAGCGACATGCTACTGAAATTACTTTATTGCAAATGACATAAGCACTCTCACTTTTCATCTGTACTCCCTGTGTGCTTATTTCCCTCTAAAAGATGCTTGGAGGGAAGGCTCATCATGATGCTACTTGAAAAAGAAGAGTGGATTTGCCATTAAAATTACTGAATGATGGGGTAATATTACAATATAACCACCATGGTAGATGTGGGATATAATTACCTTGGGAATTGGAATATATTTTAATGTTGTAAAGAGTTCTTTGTGAACCTGCTGCATTTCTGTCCATCTCAATCTTTAATTCTATGAGGTGCTTAGTTTGTTTTTTCCTTTCCATGTGCATTGTGCCTTCCTTGTGAGTGACTGTCTGATGTGCATTTGTTTAAGTTGCATTTCTTTTCAAATCTTCAGCACCTTCATATTTGTCATGTTCGCCCTTTAATTCCTTTAAGTTGTTTCAACCCCACTCCTCTCTTCCTATACTCCTCACGCTACCACCATAAGAACAAGGAAAAAATAACTCCCCAACCCTAACACACATTTGTAGTGCGCGCCACATATGCACAACTAAAGCTTCATGCACTACGCCGCGGTTTGTGATCAATAAATGCTTGTGATATTGGGACATATGTGCCCATTTTGCTTAATCCCTCACAATGATCATCACAATCTTTGTTGGCTTTAGCTAGGAGAGGTGCTGAAGGAGTTGATAAAGGAGAGATGTCAAGTGTGGAGTTCACTTAATATACATTTTTAGGTCATGACCTACCAGCTTAAGCTTTTGAATAAAGGGGTATTTTAACAAGAGGGAATGATTTCTGTGTAACTAAGATTTGTTGAAGGAAACATAGAAAGCAGTGTTGCCAAGGGCAGAATAATTTATTTAGTTCACTAGAGTTTAGGGGAATACGGAATAAGAGTAATGAGGTTAGGTTAACGGGATTTTCAGGTCTGGAAAAAACTGCAAGGAAAAGAGATATTAGGTGGTGTTATTTACTCTTAGGAAGATACATGATGCAGACAAAATATATTTAGTGGATGTACTATCCTAATTAGGAGCTAAAAATGACCCTCCAGCCACAATAACAACTCAAAACCTTTATCCCAGATGATTGAGATTGGATATGTGGATACTCCTTTCTCTATCCAGGTCTTAAGGCCATCTCCTCTGTTAATTTGACATATTTACAAGCTATCATGTTCCCTTTCATTGTATTGATCATATCTCTTCAGGTCTACATTTATCCTTGTTTTTTCATCAACTGTTGTTCTTCCCTGCTAACTGGTGTACTTTGGCCATTGTCTCACATGTCTGAACCATCTCAAAACAATGTGCCCTCATCTTGTTTCTGATTGAAGCTATGCCCAACTTCTTACCAATTTGCTCATTTCTTATCTTTAGCGGATGCCATTCATCCGTCTCAACGTTTCATTTTTGTGATGCTCATCTTTTAAACATGTTTTTTTTTCTGAATTACTCAACACTTGCCATCTTGCATAGCTGGTTGTTTAGGCATCTTATAAAATATTCCTTCAACTTTGTAGGTGTGTTATGGTCATAGTACTCCAGAAACCATTCGCTGTTAGGTATTTTTGGCCAGGGATATGGACTGTATACGCTTGTTTCTTCTCACAGTTTTGCTGAATTTGCATGTATTTCATCCTGATAACTCTAAATTGTTTAGATTCTAAAGCTTCCTGCTTCACCCTTCTCTACTCGTATCAACTGATAAAATATCTTCAGCTAATACACAACACAAACTCATTCTGTATATGCTTAACTTCATCCATAACTGTTGCAAAGAGATTAGGGCTGAACATCAATTGTTACTAATGTAAGCCCATAAAGATGGGGAATGGATCTGTCTCGTTCCAATTATTCTCCTGCTATTTAGTGCCCTATCATACATATTGATGCATAACAACTTCAGAAAGTGGATATATTTAGAGATATCTCAAAGGGAAAAAAGTTAACAAGGGAAAAAAAAAAAGATTAGTTCTAAATCAAGAAAGATATCGTCTAATTATTTTTCAAATCTTTTAGATTTATTTAAGATGGATTGTTTAGGAACAAATCTCTTTTAGTTCTTTAGGCCTTAAGTTAGTCTTTATTTGGTCTTAAGCTGGGGTTTTATTTTAAACAGTCATGTTTTCTTTTCATGTAGTAATTAGATTATGAGATTATGAATGAATGAAGTGTTTATGATTTGATATTGTCATAGTGTGATGCCATTTTTCTTAGTGGTGTGAGGCCATCATCAGTTTGTGTGGTGTGAGGCCACCACCTTTATCTTTTATTTCTTTATTCTTTCTTTTCTTTATTTGGTTATGCTTGCTTATTCTGTTCCCCCATCACATATCCTAAATCGCATCGTGCATATCCTTTCTGAAATTCAGCCATAGTCTCCGAAGGCATTTGATGAGTTTCGGACGTGAATATATTATTTTTGTCTCTCTCCAAAATTTTCTTGTTATGGCTCATAATTTTGATGACAGGATGGTTTCTCCAGCTTCATGTATCTCATTTATACTTATAATTAGGTGCTAAAACACATTTCATCCATTTAGGAGGCATTTTGTTGGCATCAAGGATCAGATTGTATTTCTAGGCTAGCTACACTAACCCTGTACAACCTGCAGTTTCAAACTTAAACAGGGACGACTCTCTCAGTATTTATTTTCTTCTGAGCTTAATTTCTCTCAACCTATTCTATGGAAATATTTATTATTCCTTCTGTCAATTGAGTACCTTGGTTCTACTTTTATTTCTCATGTAATTCTCATGACAACCTGGGAAACTGATGCTTTTACCTTCTGTGATTCTCTTTTTTTCCCCACTTAGAAGGACTCTTTGATTTTCTCTTTTAAGAACATTCAATCTTACCTTTCTCTCTATTCTCTATTTTTTATCCAAAGCATTATACCCCTTGGCTATACCTTTAGCTCTAATTTTTTATGTGAATCATTTTAAGCTTGGGTTAAGCCTCAACCACTTTCCTATCTTATTTGCTAACTTACATTTCAGAATTTCGTCATTTCTACATTTGGATAATTTTTGTAGGATTCTGTGTCTTGATACCTTTTGAACTTCCTCATTCTCCACCAACTCTCTTTAGCTGACTATGCTTTATATTTTCTTTGAGGATATAGGATGGAGCAAGAGCTCCAGCCGTGGCATATATTTATTATATATAATAGAAATATAAGGCTCATTACAGTCATCACAACTATTACGACCAGCTCCAGTGTAAACCAACACAAAACATCCTATATAGAAACTAAACATAATCAAGTTTCAAATAAAACAAAAACAGATAAGCCTCCTAGCAAGCAGAACCCCCAGAGTACCACATGACCATGTCTTCAGATGCACAGCAGAATTGCCATCCCCAGACTATCCATTACCTTTACATTCTCTATTTGTAAAGCTAGACATAATATTCGGTGTAATATCAGTTTCTTCTTCGACACTCCAAGTACCCTTTTTTTCTTTCTATTCTTCCTTGAAATGTATATAGTTCTGAGCTTAAAAGTTCTTACTATCTAGCTCTTGATCTCTTTGTCATTTAGTTCATCTCTTTTAATTCTTAATATAAACATCTACAACCAGCAATCTATGTTGTGTTTTGAAGCTCTCTCCTTGCATTAACCGTACACTCTTTGCATGCTTCCTTGTCTAATCTCCTAGTAAGGGGAAAAATCTTCTTGACTATTCTTTGATCCAATTTTGAAAGAGTTGAAATGTTTGTCTCTCTTTCCACACATGTATTTGTTAATATAAGGCCACATGATGTTGCAAAAATTCAAAATATAAGCTACAGTGGCCTTGATTTAATGAAAAGGTTAGGCATCATTTGGTCTATCTGTTTGATTACCTATTATTGGAAATCTAGAATTACCATGACTGTATTTGAGGGAAATACCCTATTTGTTTTGTTGTAATTTTGATTTCCAGTTGCATTGAATTGTAATTCATGCTTTTCAAAATTCACTCACAAAACATGTGAATGCCAATTCCTGGATTTTCTAGAAGAGATTGCATATTATTAAATTACTTACAGCATAACTTGATATTCCAAAGACATCCAAACAATTGGAATTCTGTGGAATTATCTGAATCACAAGTGACCAAATAGTAGGGACTGGATTACCTTATTTGAAACAACTGAAAGGATTTGGAATGTTGATGTCAAAAGACAGGGCACACAAAGGAAATGCAAGATATTTGGGGGGCCATATAGCAAATGAATGCTAATTCTGATGACCTTTCTCTTGTTTCATGCTTTGCATTCTATTTAACTTGCAAGCTTTCCTTGTAAAGTTGTTTGTAGTTGAACATTTTATCCTTTACCCGTTCTCTTCACTAAGACCATTTTGTAGCTTCCCATAGGTGCAAGTAATTTATCCAATATGCATCTCTGTTATCTTATTGAATTAGGATGCACTTATGGATCTGTTAGGTAAATGAGTAATTTAAAGGTGAGAAATTATAGAATGATTTAAAGGATGCAAAGTTATAGGACCATAATAGCTTTTATTGGAATTCCCTACAATAGTAGTTGCACACTTGAAATCCCATTTCATGCAATGATAACCCCCATACTGGGGGTTCTTGTGTTACTGTTTGGGTTAATTTAACTGGTCAAAAATTCTGCAGGTGAAATTGGATCAGGGTCTGGAGATTCTGAGCATCTTCAAGAAGCATGAAGCTGATATGTCAATTCTTGATGACTTTGACTTCTATGAGGAAAGACAGAAAGCCATGCAGGAGAGGAAGGCTTGTCAACAGCAGCTACATTCTAACTCTGCCCATCCTGACTCATCAATTGTTGTTGACGAGTTACAGTATTCTGCACCAAAGTCTACTGATGTGATGAATCAGATTTCAAAGACCTTTGCTCAAGTCGTACTGCTGGAAGAAAGTAGAGCTGCAGAATCACAGGTAGATAAAAGTAGCTCGTCCACTAGTCCAGCTGAGGCTGCTGCTCAGCCTGAAGATTTTAGAAAGCCAGCAAGCTTAGAGGTTGCACATAGCAGTTAAAGCAGTTAAGCTGGAAACTTTACCTATGTATCTGCCATACATCTTTTTCTTGTTTCTTCATCAGAAGTTGTGAAGTTTGGACAGAGTGACTGGTGGAAGTGATTACTTCTGGAGCTGCAATCGTGGTTGTAAAGTATATGGGCTTTTCGCAAAGCTGTGGCTGTGACCTTGTGTGTTTTTTTCCCCCCTCCCCTTTGTGTTCTTTATCTTATTCCCCTGTCATCTTTCTAGTTCTTTAATGCAAAGTTACTCGGGACTGATGTTTTTCGCAGCCCTTGTAAAGTTCTATCTAATTTCTGCTTCGGTTTAAGATGAATAATTTCCTTGCCAATTGCTACTTTATTTTGTCGAGCCTTTGCATCATCAAACAGTAGGAGGTTTTTTTTTTTTTTTCCTTCCATTTTTTGTCCCCCTTGTGCGGCTGCTCTTATCCTTGCAAGGCTGCAATCTTTATAAGTGTTATTTAGCATGAAGTTCAAGTATATTTGTGGGGCTTAGCTTAGCAATGATATGCATATTTCATCATGTTATACTTTGTTCCATAGAAAATTTAAGGGAATACTTTTGCCGGCTATCATCTGTTGTTCGTTCTTTTGTTGAAGAAAAGAATAATATAACCAACCAAGTCACTGGGTAATTGACTTGCATGCAAACATTTTAGGTTACCATCAATCTCGAACCTCATTTCCAGATGACAGTTATGTGTTCTGTGCCTAGAAAGGACAAGTATAGTTGTCCAGAAATGGATAGCCGCCGCCGCCTCCATTCCTCAAGGATGATGCACTGGAATGGAGGAGGAGGAAGAGGTTCGAATCTGAAGACAAGCCTGAAACCAGTTGGAGTTAGAATTGGGAGTCTTGGGACTCTGTCATGGGAAGTTTAGCAGGTTCAAGAGTAGTCGGCCTTTGTTTAAATCCTCAAAAAGTTTTATCAGGTCTGCACTTAAAAATACGCTACTTAAATACCTCCATGTTTCTGAGACTAAGCATTTTGCTACTTTTTTTTATTGTTCTCTCTCAAATTCATATAAAACATTCTCATACAAAAAAAAAACTTACGTATTTAAACATTAGGCGATTTTTCAAAAAAAAACCCAATTTTAATAAGTAATTCTAAAAATCAACCCCTCCCAAAAGTTATTTAAAAAAAAAAAATCAACCCCTGACACGTCACGTCGGCAACGGGGTGTTTCGCCCTGCCAGCGTTGGGCCCGCGCTGACGGGGTCAGCTTTTTTGTCATCCGGGGTTGACTACCCCGAATAAAACTTTTTTTTTTTTTACTATGCGGCTCTTTGTTTGGGGTTGCCAACACCGAACAAAGTATTTTTCTTTTTTTTTTCTGAAGCCTTTGTTATTTGTTTTTTCTTTTTTGCTTTTTTCGGGGTTGCAAACCCCGGACAACGGGCTATTTTTGCCCAAGTGTTCTTTATGCGGGGTTGTCAACCTAGGACAAACCCAATAATATATATATATTTTTGGTTTTTAACTTTGTCCGGAGTTGGCAACCCGGACAAAGCAGACTTAGGAAAAAAATTTTGCCCGTGTTTTTTGTCTAGGCTTGCCAACCATCGGACAAAGAACACTTGGCAAAAAATTTCAGCTCTCAGCTCAGCTGAATCTTGGGTGGATCCCACGTCTATAAAACTCTCCCTTCTCACTCTCTCCCTCTCAAACTCCCGGACCCCTATCTCACCTCCACGTCTTTGCCTTAGCCCCGAACTTGGACCGCCGCTGCCGCCGTTGTCGTGCCGCCGTTGCCCCGCCGCTGCTAGTAATGCCTCCCTTACTCCACTCTCTCTCTCTCTCCTCTCTCTCTCCTCTCTCTCTCTCTCTCTCTATTCTACTTGCCGCCGCCACTGCCACGCTCTCTCTGCCTCTCCCCCTACTTACCTCGTTGCCCCGCTGTAACACCCTGGAAAAAAAATTTAAACTAATTTACATATCTTCTTATGCATGTTTAGATATAACCAACTTTTTAGCTATTTGAAAAGTTATCTATGGGTCTGTTTGGATTTAAGGAAGTGGGCGGAAGTGGAAAACCCACTTCCTTCAAAAACGATGTCCGCTGTTTGGATTCGTGTGTGAACTGCGCCTGGGTTTTCCAAGGGAATCCTGGTTTGGATTTCTCTTGAAGCTTCCCGTTCTCCCCCAATTCACTCTGAAATCCTCTCGTTGGCCATGTTATATTTTGTGCATGTATGCATTTTTGTATTTATTTGGAAGACAAGGTATTTGGCCATGTTATATTTTGTGCATGTATGCATTGTGAATATGATTGCAGGATGTGATTACATGTGGTTTATGGAGCAATTCTACAATTCAGGCAAGCCTCTTACTTAGTCTGTTACTTAGCAAATCATGTTTTATATCCTACAATGTTCATCAAACTTTTATAGCTTTATGCTTGTCTCTTTACAGAGGATTAAAATGTCAAATGGAAAAGGATGTCGAAGAAGTTGCAAGGCCTGCTCTTCATTTTGGATAAGTTTGCCACTTTTCTTTTTAACACATGATCATCACACACAGTCTTACGCCGTATTACATGAAAATCTACACACTATTACATGTTCATATGCTTGGAGTTTGTGTTGCTATTATATGTGCATATGCATGTTTCTTTGCATGTGTTGGTGATAATCCATGCCATTATTCGTTGCCATATGTGGGAGAGCTCTTTGATTTTTTCTTCAATTGCTGCTGCTCTCCTTTTGCTGCTGATCTCTGCTTGCTGCACATACTATCTGGGCACCATAAATTTCAGATTGGGCTATGTTGTGTTGACGGACGTCTGAAAAAAGTTATTTCATGTTCATATGCCTATTGTTTGTATTGCTATTTCATGTTAGAATTGCCTGTTTCTTTGAGTGTGTTGGTGATAATTCAGGCCATTATCCGTTACCCCATACGGGAGAGTTCTATCCCTTTCTCTCCACCTGATGTTGCTCTCCTTTTGCTGCTGCTATCTGCTTGCTGCACATACTATCTGGATCCCATAATTTCTGACTGGGTTGTGTTGTGTTAACGCACGGCTTAAAAAAGTGATTTCCTTTTCATATGCCTAATGTTTGTATTGCCATTTCATGTTAGAAATGCCTGTTTCTTTGCATGTTTGGTGATATTTTAGGCCATTATCCTTTACCCCATACGGGAGAGGTCTTTGCCTTTCTCTCCACCTGCTGCTGCTGCTCTCCTTTTGCTGCTGCTCTATGCTTGCTGCAAATACTATCTGGGCCCCATAAATTTCAGACTGGGCTGTGTTGTGGTAACGCACGGCTGAAAACAGTTATTTCCTGTTCATATGCCTATTGTTCGTATTGCTATTTTATGTTAGAAATGCCTGTTTCTTTGCATGTGTTGTTGATAATCCAGGACAATATTTGTTACCCCATACGGGAGAGTTACCTGCCTTTCTCTTCAACTGCTGCTGTTCTTCTTTTGTTGCTGGTTTGTGCTTGCTCCACATCTTGTCTGGGCCCTATATTTCTCAGAGTGGGCTGTGATGAAGCAGTGTTGAAAATTTTATCTAGTATTGTGGGTTTGGATACAGTTGGGAATGTATTGACGACGGTGGATGGAGTCTCATGTTTGATTGGAACCCCTTCACGTGTTGATTGGTTGGATGTCAATCAGTCTTGATTGAAACCCCTTTCTCTTCTGTTGGTTGGACATCATTCAAACTGAGCGCCATGTCGATCAATTACCTTCTCCTTCTTGGAAATCCATCTTCATGACTGGTACTATGATTCTTTTTCACTGTGATCTGAGCCCGCCAGAATTAGTACTTGTGTATGTAGTTTTGGTATTCTTAAATTCTGTGTATTAATGTTTATTTATGTTTGTGCACTGTTCTAACTTGACTATAATTTGTAACTTTGCTTGGATTTACTGACGTTGCTTTATATATAACTTGATGTGGTACTTAACAGTTTTCTTGTTTGGAGCTTTGATTACAAACAGGATGTTAGAGAGGGAAATGGAACAGAGTTGGGATCCGTTTTAATGAAACAGCTCGGAGATTTGATGCACAGTATGATGTCATTCTCATTCTGTCGGTTGCTGCTGCAGAAATCCTTCAAGAGTAGGGCCAGGAATAAGTCGGTCGGTCAACGAAATCCTCCTCCGCATCCACAGCTTCCAACGCCAACACTTTTGTATTTTGTGATTTTCTTTCAAATTTCAGAATAAGCGTTGTAATAAACATTTGAGATGGTGGATTATTATTTGAGTGAGTAATGATATTGTTACATTTTTGACAAGAAATTATGCAACATTGATTGTGCGTATTACTTGGCTTATTCTGGATATCGCCAGGATATTCGAAGAGTTGATTTTAAAATTTGTACTACTGAATGTAATATCTGTTCTAGTACAATTGTCTGAGATCCATTCTATAAGGTCTCCAAGGTTAATTAAATGTTTAAATAATATGTGATGAAATAATCAAATTACTGCATACAACAAAACTTGAACGTTGGTCAATTTACAGGTCTATGAATCGGTGCATGGATGAAATAATAAAATAAATTTGCCTAAATTTATATTACAAAAAAGAATTTAATATTTCTCAATCTCTTTCTAATCAATATCAAAAAAAATGGAAAATCCAATTTCTCATACACTTCACAAATCTCAACACATCCAAACAACAGAAAAGTAAAGACACTTTTCCACATCAACTTTTCATTCCATCCAAACAATGAAAACAGGAATACAGTTTTCCAATTACACTTTTCAACTACCATCCAAACACCAGAAAACTTACTACTCAATTCCCTTTTTCCACCACTTCCTTAAATCCAAACAGACCCTATATTTCAAATCTTGACAATAGAATAGATTTAAAGTATCAAGTTTTCAATTTTAATAAAGCTGTGGATTAACCGAATCCTAGTGTATTAGTTGACTTATAAGAAGTATAAGTCGACTAGCTGCTGGCTGTTTGCAGCAATTCTATAGTGACACATGTCCAGTATTTTTATCAGAACTTTTTAATCTGATCTCTGTTTAATATGATTCAAATTGTATTTGAAAGCTAACTTCAAGAGCTACAAATTCCTTTTTATAATCTTTTCGTGATTTTAGTGTTTAAAGTGTCAAAAATTGATTTAAAATCAGTTTATGTGTTGAAAATAGTTTTCTTTTAGTTTTTGAAAAGAGATTAAGTTTCACTTTTCTTCTCTTATATGAGATATTTTTGCTTGTTGGGTTGGATTCACTTATGGGCTTTAGGTTTAGCTTCAATAAGAAAGTGTTGAAACTCATTAATCCTTAAATATTTATGTATATGAGACTTGTTTTTGATAAAATCTACTCATAAAATCAAAAACGGGTTAAACCAAAAGCTAATATCAAACTTTTTTGTGTGTGTGAATGTGTATAAATTTGATCAATCAAAACTAACCTATACTTTACAAAACTAGACATTCTTTCAAAGTAGAGTTTCTTTTTGATGTGATCGTTCTCTCCATCTTGACTCGATCCAAACTTGATTCCTTTGAGCTAGACTTCTCCTTGACATACTTGTTATGATTTTTATACTTGAGCTCTTGCATCAACATGTGTTAGCTTTAAAATTTTACTTTGAATCTTTTGTTGAAGCTAAATACCAACTAAGATCTTGATTAAAATTTGAAACTTAAATAATACAAAATAGTACTATAACTATATAAGTTAGTCACTAACATACTAACATATGTAGGTTTACAAATATTAACATATATAGGTTGGTTTACGAACAAATTTTTTTCTTTTAAAAATTTTTGAAAGAGAAAACAATATTTTGAGTTATTGTTGTAAGTATTTAAGTTAATTTTAAGGAATAAAAAATCATAATTAGAATTTCTTAATACCTGATCAAAATAAGATTATCTGTTTGATTTTTAGGTTTAGGAGAAAAAATTGAAAAAGTAACTTAGCCTTGATTTTTACCTTGATAAAATATGCATACGTTATACACTTACACACTCAGGATTCAAAACAAAGACTCTTGTGCCTTAGAAAATATATATATGTAATAAATAATAAATAAAATAAATCTAATTATTGATTAGCTAGATGTTTTGGCCTAAAGAAGCCTTTGGTATTTACGCGAAAAGTAATTAGGTAAGTTTGAAAAAAGAAAAAAGAAATATATGAATATAATATATATAATAACACATCTAATAATCAATTAGTTAGGTATGAGGGCCTCAAGAAGCCTTGATACTTACACGCAAGAAAATTAAATGAGTTATACATATTAAAAAAAGTGCTTAAAGGGCAATGAAGTGGTAATACTTTGAACTTCTTTCAAAAAAAATTATATGAGTTATATATATATATATATATATATATATATATATATAAAATATTATATAATATATAAGGCATAAGAGTTAAAGTTGAAAAATCCCGAGTCAAAAACTCACAGTCATAAAGGTGCATATATTTAGGCTTAAATAATAGACTAAGTGAGAAATTTAGTTTTAATCCTAACATAAATTGATAATAAATATTTGCATCGAGACTAAGTATAGGAATGAATAATTAAGTGATTCTGAAAATTATAGATTATTTAGCTTTTACAAAAATATTTCAAATATTCTTCTCTTTCAAAAATAGAATTTTGAAAATACTAACATTTTTTTTCTTTCTTTTAGGAATTTTGTGGGTGTAATTCACTGAAATCCCTCACGGGACAACACTCATCCTCTAGAAATAACCTAGAAATTTAACGGTTATGATTCCTATAAAATTGAGTTATTTTAGATTAGATTAGTTTAGATTTTTTTTTAACTCGAGGTCGAGTAAAAGATAGGTGTGAGGATGTGATTGTTCATCGAAAGTGCATATTTTTAGTCACATTTTCATGTTTAACTTTTTATAAAGCACTGCTATGTAATTATTTTACTGTTTAGCAATGTGCAGGCCTCTATAATTAAAAAGAGAAAAGAAAAAAATTCAAAAGAAGGGCAAAAGTTAAAGATAAGCCAAGATCTCATCAAGCCCAAGTTAATTTAGAAATTATTTTATCCTAAATTAGAGATAAAAGAGAAAGTCAATTTAAATTAAGTTGTTTGATCCCAAGTCAAAGATAAATGAGAGAATTCAAGTTTAAAATTTAGATTTATACATAACTCGTTTCCTAAGTTACCTAGAAAACAAGGTTATTTTAAATTCAAGAATGCAAATGAGAACTCTAAGGATAGATCTCCAGACGGATGGACGAGATGAAGCCACACGTCAAAGTGCGTGCTCAAACTCCAAAAAAAGGTCGCGGCCACTCTTTTTTTGCCGCGAAAATAGGGCATTCCTATAGCCGCGTGCGTGGAGTTTTGGGGGAAGTGTTCATGTGGGAATCTATTTCTCAAGTCTCCTATAAATACCCCTGAAGAACAACAGAAGAGAGGCACTGAGAGATCAAGTTTAGGATTATTTATTTAGCCATTTATTTTCAAATTTTCATTGTATTTTCTTGCTTTTGGAAGAAGAATGTAAAGAGACGAAGGGCTTTGTAGTGGATCGTGACAACCATAATAAAGGTTCTTAATTCTTTTATCTCTCTTGTTCTTTTGTTCTTTTACTTTCCTTGTTATTGCTTTAGTTCTTTTATTTCCTTTCTTCTTTTCTTTTGAAGCAAATTTTCCTTCTCCATTATATATTTTGTTAAAAAAATATGAATAACTAATTTATTTTGTAGTTTGCTACTTTCTCGATCAACTTAAGTCTAGTCTAAAAGATGAACTGATTAAATTCTGTGCCTGTTTGAAACCCTAGGATTAAGTTAAGATTCTTTAAGATGAATAATTAGTTAAGTCGAACTATTTTAGGGTTATACTTTTTAATGGTTATTTTTAGTTCATATTTAGATACTTTGATAGCTTATGTTAGGTTTAAAAGACTTTTTTATGCTATGCTTAAAAATTAAGATGAACTAAAGTTTAATTTTGTTTAATGTACTCTAATTAAGGTTTACTGATTGTACTCCAAACTTGCATTTTTATCATCACTTTTACATATATATCCCTGATCATTTCTTTATTAATTAATACTATTAACCATCTTTTTTATTATAGTGTGTAGTTACTTAAATGAGAGGATAAATATACAAGAAGCTTCATTTTATTCTTAATTCTATCTAAAGTTGGATTTTAAATATAATTGAATCCAAAGGAGAAAAGGATTAATCTTTATCTCCTAAATTCAAGTTCAAATTCAGAAAATAAAGTCCTAAAAGATGAAGGGAATAAAACGAATCCTAATAGAGATAAAAAGATAATTCAAATTAAATAAAGTTTAAAAGCAATTCAGACTGTACATCTTTTAGTATTCGGATCATAACATTTGTTATAGATATTCAAATTTGATGAGTTAAGATGCTACAAAAAGAAGACTTGAAGGAGTACAATTATTATATTTACCATTCTATCTAATTCAGCAGTCTGATGAGTCATATTCAGCGATCAACATGCTAACTTGTTACAGTATTGAATTCCCGTATTGAATTAGAAAACCTTCTAATTTATATCTTAGTGTGATTAGTTTTGGGTCTATTTAAAGAGATGACGTCTCTCATAATCAATCATCTCATATCAGAGATCAAAATTAGGATTTTTCATTAGATCTATTTTTTTTCAAATTATTATGTAATTTTTGTACGAGGAGGAAGACCATTGTAATTGAATTGTGACAATCAATAAACAGGTTCTACCTTTACCATATCTCTGATTGTTTTTAATTTTACTTTTTCTTGTTTTCTTTATTGTTTTCTTTATTTCTTGCTTGACATATTTACCATGAGTAGCTAGATATTTTCTCATGACTTGCTAAGATATCACCAACATCACATCTAATGTCTAGTAGATAATCAGATTAGATCATATGCATGCCTACTCCAATATATATTCTTGAAGACTCATTAGGATAAGTAACTAGTTTAAACATTTTTAATTATTTTTCTTAATCTATACTTGATAAATATCTTGATATTTTAATGTTCAACTTTAATAAGTGTTAGGATTAAAGATTTGCTTGTACTTTCTAATGATCCTTCTTACTATATACTTGACTGACAATCTTGATATTATAATATTATATCTTATTTAGTGTTATTTCAACCTGTATTCTAGTTTTTGTCCTATGTATCTTACTTGATTTCGTGGTAAATATCATGTTTAGGATTAAAAGTGAAGTAATTATCTATTTATTAGCATGTGTGGTGGTTGATTATTAGTAAGCTGCGAACCTTTCTTTTAGTTTAATCCTTTATCAATATAAAATCCGTCCTTTCTCTTTTTAAGTTCTAATAACAGAAAAGATCATAAGAAGGCAACAGTACTGAAAAGCTTCCATCGCATCTCTCCCTGAAGTTCGACCGGCTTTAGACTTAGCAATCGCTGTTAAATTGAGAAAGACAGAGACACGCTTTGATCGAACTCCACTCTAATCCCTTTATTTAATCTCTTTTTTTTCACTCAATCAAATTTTTGGCGTCGATGCCAGGGAGCGAACGGTACATGTTGTTTTCTAATAATTATCTTTGTTTTTTTTGTGTAGGTGGAGATTAGAGGACTTTGAGACCTACAGGACATTACCAGAAGCATTGTGATTCTACCCTAGAAGGCAGAGCACCTGGTCCCATTAGAAAGTCGCGCAAACGCGACAATAGCCGCGTTTCCGCGACAATCCAGAAGAACTAGCCACCCTACTTCATTGCAGGGTGAGAGCCTTGGACAGGTAAGTGTTTTGTAATTGTTACGTTTTCTCTTTAAACTTATCTACGCACTATTCTAACTTAATAATAATAATAATATAATAATAAAATAAAAAAATATATAATCTCTATGGCTTATCTAAATTCATTTGGTTACAATTTATTTTGATAGGTCAAAACCATCTTTCCATCTATTAACGTCCTTTCCAAATTATTATGACTATCCTTACCTCATTCTATCATCTTTTACATCCTATCCTATAATTCGGTGCAATTATCAAGAATCTCAAATTAACCAAAGTTTTGAAAACCTTTTTGAAGATGATCTTAACAGTTTGGATGATTCGATTAGGGATGCCTTAGTTAGTTACATGATTGCACACATTTATTGCATTATTCTTTATTACATATCCACATTTATCATGTAATAAATCTGCTAAATTCCTTATCTTAAATGTCTATTTTGCAGAAGATAATCATGGAGAGAAAGAGAATAAAATCAAATAAATATCAGTTAAATTCAGATTTAACTAGATCTATTTAGTTAGAGGAGGATGATCCAAATCCAGTTGATTAAATTCAAGTTTTGGTGAATCAAGTGGTTAAAGCTAAAGATCAACCGAGGATAGCGTCAAATACAGAGTCCAAATCCAAAAGGATAAATGGATAGAGAGAACATCAACGGATGAGATGAAACAATTTTGACTCGGATTCTGACTGGATACATTTTAGTATTTGAATCATAAAGTTTGCTACCAAAATTTAAATCTGATGATTCAAGATGATCCAGAAAGAGGACTTAAAGGGATACAACTCTTAAGTTGATCACTATTTCTAATTCTATCATTTGATAAGTTATATTTAGCAATCAATACGCCAATAAGCTGCAGATTAGAACTGAATATCCACATCAAATCAAGTTTGGAGATAAGGGGAGGATTCAAATTCAAAAATAGCCAGCTTCACTTATCTTCGTACTCCTCTACCCTCTGCATTTCTCCTATAAATACCTACAATCTCAAAGACAAAAAAGAGGACCAAGCAGAGAGTAGAATTTAGGCTAATTTGTAGTTTGTAACTTAGGTTTTTATTTTCTTTCATGTAATTTTTATTTTCTTTATGTAACTGAGAGGAGAGGATACTTTCATGGAGGAATGAGAGCAAGCTTGTACTGAAGGTGACACCAGTGTAAGTGATCTTTTCTTCTATTGTTATTTGAATCGAATCGAAGTTTCTTCTTCTTTACTCTTATTTTCGTTTACTTCCCTCTTCTGTGTTTGTGAATCCAAATGAAATGATAGCCTCGAAGTTGTCTTGCCCTTGCAAGTGCCGTTGATGGCTTATGGTGATAAATATTCATTTCTATAGTAGTGAAGCTTGCCTCTTCAATTCATAGTATAATAAGGGAATGACCAAGATTCTATTTGTCATACTTCGCTCGCCTTCAAGCAAAGGTACATCGTCGATACGTGTCAAAGGTAAGTAGGTGCCGAAGAGATAAGTAACTTTTTTAGGTTTTAGTTTTCTTTCTTTTAATTTTAGTGTAAATTACCAACACCACAATCTTCCAAATTTCTTTCAATCTTTTTCAATTTCTTTATACATATCCACTTTCATTTTCTCCACCTTCTCGATCTACCACTTTCTTCCTAACTTGATCGTAATTTATTTTCCTTTTCTTTTTAAGAACTAAAAGAAGATCTTTAAACATTCTTTGTAACCTAAAAGATAACTTATTAAAAAGCTTCTATCGCTAGTCCCTCCTTGTGGACCACGACCCGCTGATTAGTCTACAGTTCTGCATTATTAGATCGCATTTTTCTGCTGATTTATAAATAAAATGCTAGTCTAAATCGTGTTTTGGTCTCTCTTGTAGATAAATCAAGAGTCTAAGGGTAAAGGAGTAATAAAAGCTTAATTAAACCCATTTTTGAGTAATTAATCCGGATTTTTTGGAGGCTAAGCAAGGTAGCTTGTAGAAGATACATTGAACCTAGATCTTTGCGCATGTCAGACGAATATCCGGGCGAAAATATCAGAATCCGAATATACCAGGAAGGTCGTCGAAGCCAGGAGAAGTTCCTCGCCAAAACCAGGGACCTAAGTCCCTGGTTTTGCCGCGTGGCAATTTGCTGGTCCCACGGGTTGATTTTCAACGCGTGACCTCGTCTCGCCTTCCAGAGTCTTCTTTTGCCTATAAATAGCCCTGCAGAGGCTCGAAACGCAAGCAAATTTAGAATTAGGCTAGGTTTCTCTCTTCTAGTTGTAGATTAGAATTTTCTCTCTTTTATTTTGTATTTTCTTTTCTTTTATAGATCTTGTAGTAGGGCTGAGAGATTCAGAGAGAGATAGAAAGATATTGATATAATAGATGGTGACAATCTATATAAATGTGTCTCTTTTCTTCTCCAATGTAATCTTCTCCATCTTCTACATGATGCTTAGCTAACTTTTCTTCTCATGGTAATCTGACTACTAAGCACTAACCATCTAACCACTTACTTGATAATCCACATGAATCTAATAGCCTCTACAAGGCCTTGCTCTTGTAAGAGCCATTGATGGCTCATGATGATGAATTCTAACATTCTAACATTTCTAACATCTAACCCACAACTTGCTAACTTGTTCATACTCACCTCTAATTGGTTTTGATAAATTAATAGTAGCTTGCAACTTGTTGTGTGGTATGGATGTGTTATTTGAGTGTAGAAGAACAATCTTATGGGCCATGCTTTGTATCGTCTCTTGAAGCCAAGGATTAGTGATGACCAAGGATCCATGTGAGGCAACTATCACTAAGAGGTTAGTATGATTAGTGGAGAAATTAGTAGATATTAGCCATGAGTTTTCTTTTACTTTGTTTTAAAAATCAATTCTAAAATCTTTTATCATTTTTTCTATCGTTGTTTTAACCATTCTCTTAGTTCACCTTTATTTTCATTTTCTTTACCACAAGCTTCATCTTCTTTTCTGTTTTGTTTTTCAAACCACTTCTCTTTTATTTTCACATCGCTTTCATCATCTTCTTCACCTATCACTTCTGGATTATATTTTCTTTTCCTTTTTCATTCTTTTAACAAAGAAGAATTGTTAACAACCGACGTGAATAAAAACTGTTAATGCTTCTATCGCCTCCCGTCCTTGTGGATTTGACCCGTTGAGCCAATGCTATAACGGAAGTATTGAGGGAACATTAGCACACATATACAATTATATTGATTTCATAAAGACACATTTTCAAGTTCTCATTCCAGCCCGATCGCCTGCATAGCCACTTGCTATTGCGATAGCATTGAGTACCTTGCACTCTTTATTCTTAAGTTCTGAAATTCTGTATTTTATGTGCAGGTCTAACTTAATCAAATTTTGAGCCGTTACCGGGGAGGGACAGTAAGTTATTCTCTTTTTAGATTTTCATTTTTGGTTAACTTTCTTTTTTGTTCTTGGTGTACAGGTTTAACAACAAGGAATTTTTTGCTGCAGTGGACATATAAGTGGCCCTGGACCCTGCTCAAGAAAGTAGAAGCCCAGAAGCTCTCAGATTTGCTACGTTCCTTGACAATCTGAGTGAACTACTAATCTGTATTTTCTACAGGTTGGCTGAATTGCAAAATTTAATATCTGTAGCTATTTATTTCCTTATTTGACTCACTGTACATACATTTCTAACAACAACAGTAAAAGATTGATTGTAAATACTAAAAATAATTTAGACTTTGTATTTGACACTGTTTATTTCTTTACATTTTCTATTTACTGTTGAAGAGTGCTGGAGCCAAGGTATGTGTACATAACATTTAGTATAAGGTTCATTCTTGTATGAAATATTACTTGAGTGTTACTTTTTTCTATATACTTGTATACTGCACTAAATTGATTTAAGGGCTTATCCTATAAACAAGATAAGGTGGGAAAGTCATTATCCTCCCTAGCCCACAAACAATCTCCTCACTCACTGACCCAAGCCTAACTAAAACTGAGTAGACATTGGCCCTAGGGACATCTCGGACTCAAATAGGAGACTGACCTAAGGGGAAAGTTGACTTGAATTTGACTCTTGCTAAATCGGTGACTAAGATTGGGGATTGAGGGGCAAAACCCCGAAGGCAGGTGGTTTGGCTTAATTAGGCCCGTCGCTTTTGTGTGGATACCTCCCACCAATCTTGGCCCTACCTGGCCGATTAACTTGTGGTCAGATTCAGCAATATATCCCCCATAGACAGTCTAACCAGTTAGGAGTCGTCTAGGTCTAAGGTTTACCCTAACTTAGATTAGATTTTTTTTCTTTTTATTTGTTTGCTTATTTGTTTGTTTTTCTTTATTTGTGTTTGACATTTCCTGTGTGATATGGCTTATAACAATAATTTTTTCATTTTAATGGTAATCCATATTACATCCCGACCTCTTTTTCAGATATTACCAACCCAGCATATCATAACTTTAAACAACCTAGTGTGCCGGATTGGTCTTATCCGAATCAATATAACCCATGCTCCCAATCTTATGACCATAATTTCTAAAATAATTTCAACTCTTCATAGAGTCAATGGGGATCACCTCCCCCGAGTCCAATGTTCAACCAACTTGTCCTCCTTATCCACCTTGTCCACAATATTTTCAAGATTCATACTCAACTCTAGCAGTTCAAATTAGAAAACCATCAATCTTGAAAATGAGTATGCGTGAGTCCAAGCAACATTCACAAAATCTAATAGACTCACAATTTCACCACAAATTCTAAAACAAAACTTCATTTTTTCAAGTCCAATCGCAACAAAATGATGAACCAATCGACTATGAGAAGATGCTTGAAGTCATGACTCAGGCTCAAATCACTCGTAATCGTGACATAGATATAATGGTCCAAACTCTCCATTCTCTCCGTTTGACCATTTCTGATGTCGCTAACCATTCCGTTATAGCCGAAGAATCATGTTGTTTTAAAAAATAAGATTCCATTTCAACACACCCATTTGACCTTGCCCAAACTCCAAATTTTGAAAATCATATTAACATTTTGGCAAGTTATCCCTTTCCTGAAATTGAACTTGAGAATGAATATGATCATAAAGCTCAACTTGGTGATTCAATTCTACTTCCTGATTCAATAATGACTACAGTGTCTTCACACCTGATTTCAATCATTTTTTCTGAGTCAACATTGGATCCTGTGTCAATTCATCATGAAATTGAATCGCCTATCTTTTATGATCATCATATTGAACTTGACCAATTTCATATTTTTGAAAGTCTCATTGACAAATTGGCAAGTTCTAATTTTTATGAAATAAAAATCAATGAGAAATGTGACCTAGATTCTCAAATTTGTGATCCAGTTCAAATTTCTGAATCAATATTGACTCCTATTTTTTTAACCAACTTGAGTAATATTTTAGAGTCAGTTTTGATTCCCACACCTGTCATTCTGAATCTTGAGTCACCAATCTTAGAAAGTCACATTCCATTGTGGAAAAATGAATGTGGACTTAAGTTTTAACTTCTTAATTTGGACCCACTTCCTGAACCAATCTCGACTCCTAAACCTTTACTTAACTTGAGTCACTTTTCTGAGTCGGTATTAGTTCATGTACTTCTTGAGTCCAAGTCAATCATTCGATCTTTTCACACTCTATTTTGGGACAAGAGTGTTGATAAAATTGACTCCGAAATTATTTGTAAAATTTGAAAATTAGATGGGGTAAAATTCTTAATAAAGATCATTTATATATACATCATCTTAATGGGTTATATTAAAGAGGTTTCAGGTGGGTTCTTTCGAACTCCACGCAAATTCGATTGGGCCGCATTTCGTGGACCAATCAGACCACCACCGGAACTACCACCTTAAGATAATATTTTCTTTCCCTTTCTTCTTTTTCATGCATCTACGCATTAATTCATACATTGAGGACAATGCATGAGATAGGCGTGGGGGTGAGTTCTAAAATAACTTAGGTTTTCCTTTTTTTAAAAAAATTATTATTAATATTTTCTTTACTTTAAAAAAAGCTTTTTGAAAATAGAAACAATATTTTGACATATTTTTTGTAAGAAATTAAGTCAATTTAAAGGAATAGGATAATCATAATTAGGATTTCTTATACTTGGTCAAAAATAAGATTATTTGTTTGATTTTTAGGGCTAGAAAGATAATTTGTCAAAGTAATTTAGTCTTAATCTTTGCCTTGATGAAATATGCGCACTTTATACACTTACACACTTAGGGTTCAAAAAGATTCTTATGCCTTATATATATATATATATATATATATATATATATATATATATATATATATATATATATATATATATATATATATATATATATATATATATATATATATATATGTTGGCCCAGAGGCCTTCCTCTCTAGTTTTGATGATAATTAACTCATGTAGTTATGTTTACTAATAATCTTGTGATTTTAGTTACAGATCATTGATCAAGATATTAGTTGGTGATTGCTTCAAAAAGAAGAGTTTGGAAGCCTTCACTTGGTGATTCCGGTGCCCGAGATTCAAGAACATACATTTGCACTCGGTGGATCACGTTTGGGGATCGAGTCTACTTGAAGATGGAAGATCATCAAGAAAACTTAGGTATCCTAGTCTAGTTTAGTGTGTTTAGATCCATGTGTAAAGGTAAGAATAGTTGATATGCTCAAGTGCACAATACACACAAGTTTTATGTTTGGATTTGGTTTTCATGAATAGTTTAGATCAAAACAAGTTTAAATGATTTTTATGTATATTAGATGTGTTCAATATACATACATGCTTACATGACTTAAACAAACTTATTTTGACTATCCTATTCATGTGTTGAAAAATACAAGTTTGATAAAATACAAGTTTTGGTTTTTAGTAAAAATGATAAGACACAAAAATGGTTTCATATGCTTGATATTTGAGTTAAAATGTTTATCACATATTTATATATCAATGCAAAATGAGAAAACTATTTTTGGGGATTTTTACAAGTTTTATTGGATTTATTAAAATATTTTTTACATGTGTTTTCTGTCCCAGAACTGTGCTGACAGACCAAGCCGGTCGATCGGGCGGTCGACCGACGTGCACAGACTTGTGCACGTCTGCTGGCACAGTGGGCCGGTCGGCCGGGCGGCCGACCGGATCAGAGAGCCTTGCTCTCTGTATCTGGGCGATCGGCCGGGCGGCCGACCGGAACAGAGAGTCTGCTCTCTGTATCTGGGCGGTCGGCCGTGCGGTCGACCGGGTTGCCCCAACGGTCACATTTCTGACCGTTGGCGGTCGGCCGGCCGGCCGACCGCTAGGCTTGTCAGGCTGCCAGATCAGCCTAATGGCTAGTTTCTGTTTTGGCCTATATAAACCCCATTTCTTTGGGATTTTGGCCAAGTTTTTCTAAGCTAATTTTTCCCCATTCTCTGGTTTTAAAAGAAGTTTTCAAAAGAGTTTAAAGAGCAAAAAGATTCATCTTGTTTGTTTAAGTGTTTTGGTATTTTCAAAGAAAATAGGTTTTTGGGAAATTGGTTTATTGTTCTTCATTTCAATATCTATTTGGTATTTTCCCAAGAGTTTTTCTTTGATCAAAACACTTATTTTTCACACTTGAGCTATATCTCCTATCCTATTCTATTAGAATCATTTGTTTATGGGAAAAAGAGAGATTGTTTATGGTTGAAAGATACCACCAAGTTGTAAACCCTTATTCTTGTTGGGTTGCTCCCTCTTTGGTAGAGGTTGAGGTTTGTGTTTGCTCCCTCTTTGGTAGAGGTTGAGGCTTGTGGTTTTCTCCCTCTAGTGAGAGGTGGAGTTTGGTTTGTAAACCCTCTTCGGTAGAGGTGTTGTGGTTGTTTGGCTATGGGCCTACCCCTCGGTTGTGAGGCGGTGTTTGAGAGAGGAGTTCGGTTCGGTACTCCCTTTGTTGTAACAAATCCTCCTCGGTGGAGGTTCCCTCGGTGGGAGATAGTGGATTGGAAATCCTTCACGGTGGTGAAGGCGGGGATGTAGAGCTAGGGGCTCGAACCTCGAAACATATCATAGTCTTTGCGTTTGATCCATTGTCTCTCAACTCTCTCTTTTATTTGTGCAAAGCATCATTCATTTCATATCATTCATATTGCTTGTGTTGCCTTGCATATATCATATTGCCTATTCATCTTATATGCTTGTGTGTGTGCCTCACTTATACTTCACCACAAGAGCTTCATATAGCACCTCAACCTATATTTAGGGGAATCAAGAGGAGTTAGTCCAGAGCCCTTCACGGGGAATTCGGCTACACTTGTGTGTTGTATTAAGTGTGTTGCAAAATTGTTTTAAGCTTTCGCATTTAGCGCACTTAGTTTCTAGATTAGCATTTACACCTATTCACCCCCCTCTAGGTGTTTTCAATTGGTATCAGAGCCTACGCTCCTTATATTTAGGCTTAACATCCTAAGAGTGAGATCCTTATTTGCTAATCTATCATTTGCATTTGCTTGTTTGCACACATATAGTTTGGACCCATGGACTTCATGACTCCACCTATTTTTGACCCTTCCAACATTCTTGTTTGGAAGACTAGGATGTCCATTTACCTCCAAACCCTAGGATATAAGGTTCACCTTGCCATTACCAAGGAATCCTACCTTAGTTATAGCAAGCATATAGGGGCCAATGCACAAGCCCTTGAGGCCATTAGAAGCACACTTCCTAAAGAATATCTTATGCTTGTTTCTAACATTGATTCCGCCTTTGCAGCGTGGAACATTTTGACAACCACCACCACCTCCAAGCTTCAATTGCAAATTCAACCGGAGGAAGAATCTAGTGGAGATGAATCCGAGTCACCACAATGCTATATGATCCAAGGGAATGACTCCCTTGAGGTACATTCGGAATCCCACTTTGATTGTGATGATAGTGCTAGTTCTTCATGAGATGATAATATTGATGCCCATGCTTTGAATGAAGAACTATCTATTGTGTGTGAAAAATTAATTGAAAAATATAAGATTTTGAAAAAGAAAAGTCTAGGAATTGAAAAAGAAAATAAAAGTTTGCATTCTAGACTTAACAATATTTTGCAAGAAAAGGTGGAGGTCTATAATGAAAGGGATTCATTGAGATCTCAATTAGATCTTGCACTAAAAGAAAATGAAGTTTTAAAATCTAAAAATAATTGTGAAACTCTTTTGAAGAATAATGAGGTTTTGTCTTCAAAAGTAGATTCTATTTTAAGAGATAACAATATTTTGAAAAATGAAATTGTTTTTATTTCAAAAGAATTAGATATTTGTGTTAATAAAAATAAATCCTTGAAAAATGATATTGTTTCTCATGTTTGCCATGCTTCACCTAATTTACCTATTGCATGTGCCACTTCTTCTTTAATTAACAATGATATATCTTTACTTAAGAAGAGTGTAAATTATTTGGGCTCCACTTTGAGCCAATGTGTTGTTGGGCATACACGTTTGGAAACTTTGTTTCGAAAGAAACAAGTTCCATCTTTTCATACACACCCTCCACGGCATACACATGCTCCTCACGGACACCATCATCACTTGTATGCTCATGTGTACACTTGTACACATTGTGGACGTAAGGGCCACCTTGCTAAATTTTGTTTTGATCGTATACATGTTTCTAATTTAGCAAATAAGTTTGTTTGGGTTAGAGAAGGTACTAACCCCCATGGACCCAATAAGATATGGGTACCAAAGACCACCCCTATTGTTTATGATGTAGGTGTGGGCTCTCGCATGACGTGAGAGTTATGATACCTTAGAGTGGATGCGTTCCGAGCTTCATGGAAATCAATTGGATGCATCACTTTCAAGGGATTTTGGTGGAGAGGACCACCATGTTTTCGAGACAAGGAGAGTTGCCTTCTAGGTTTGGTAACGATTCCTAACTCCTTATTTATGTTTACATGCTTTCATATTCATTGTTTATAGCATGTTTTATTGTTAGTGATTATCATGTAAATACCATGTTTATTAGACCATTGACATGCATGTATAGCCCGTTTGAGACACCCATGTTTAATATGGACTATTATTTTGTGTTCTCACCGTTTGTTTAGCTATCATGTTTATCATAGGTTTAATAACATGTTTGCATAATAGTCATGTTTATGTTTTTCATGTTCATTCATATCTTGTTTTTATGCTTCATGCGTTGATTACATGTTTAGATGTTAGTTTTCATTAAAACTTGGTATATACTTGTACATATAGTGGGCCACAAATAAATCTATATATGTTTGTGCTTGATTGCTTATTTGAACCCATTAGATGTGCTAGTATAGTCTAGTTTTGATGATCCATGCATTTTAAACTTGTATTCCCATTTTGGTTTTGTTTTATGATCATGTATTTTTGTTTCATGTATATGTCTATTTTGCCAAACTTTAAGATATACATGTATACCCCTTGAGTCATTTGCCTTTCATGCAAATCTATACATTTGGACTCAATCGTGTTTAGGGATATGTATGTATACTTTTTGTGTTGACAAATCATACATATACCTTGAAATGAAATTTATTTTAATGAAAATTTAGCTTTTCATGTTTCATGTTTTGTGTTTAACTTCATGTATATGTCTACTTTATCCAAACTATTGTTATACATATACATCCTTTGAGCCACGTGCCTTCATGCATATATCTTTGTGGACTCGTTGTGTTTGGATATGTATGTATACTTTAGTTTGTATAGGACATACATATACCTTGAAGATTAAATAAGTTTTGATGATTTTCATGTTTTCATGTTTTAAGGAATATTGAGCTTATTGACCATCTTTCATGATTATGATCTTCACATTGTATTTGTACACTCACATTTATTGTTTACTCATGTGTTTGTTTTCATGAGTCATATTTATGCTTAATTGATTATGAGTGTTGACTATTTTGTGAATTTCATATTTTCATGAAAAATAATTTTGTTTTATTCCTTACTTGAAGGATTTCGTACTAGTTTACAAATTTTTCTTATAACTAGTTACGGTATTCTTCATTTGGTAGAGTTTTTCAAACAAACTATAATTTTCAAACCTAATTTTGAATACCCCTACCTTCCACGGGCGGACGGACGGGAGATCATGTTCATGTATGCTTTAAAATGAAAATCATTTAAATCTTGAACCATGATTGGGAGGATAGTTATATGATGTATACACTTGATCATTATTATTGTTTCAATTGATATCATTGGATTCTTTCAATTGGTATCAATTTTGACCTTTCTTGTATACTCATATATGTTTGTATGTATGTATGTTTTTCAATTCCAATAGTATCAATTTCGATTGGTATTAAATTTTTCATACATATATATATTTTTATTTATGCTAAGCTTGAGCTTCAAATTTGTTTCAATTGATTCAATTTTCAATTGGATTCTTATACAAGCTTATGCATGTGTTTTGTTGGTATTTCATAAAGGGGGAGATAATTCGATTTTCATATTTCAATTGGTATTTGTATTTCCACTCACTTACTTTATGATAGAAAATAGTCATTTCATTTGATATCATATACTTAAAAAGAAAAATACTATCTTTGATATCAAGATGTTTATTTGAATGTTTTAAAATTGGAATCTCAAAAGTTTGTTTTAAAAAAAATAAATACAAAAATTTTGATTTATATTGACTATATGCAAGGAGAGCTTAACATCTCTTCTACATATAGATTTATGATGAGTGTATCTTGTATTGAAGAGCTTGACAATCTCTTCTTTATGTGATACACGTGTGTAGGGGGAGCTTCACATCTCCTCTTATGCATTACATAGTGTACGTTATGTGAATTAGGGCTTTGAAAAACACCTAGAGGGGGGAATAGGTGTTAGTGCTAATCTAAAACTTAATGCAAAACTAAGTGCGCTAAATGCGGAAGCTAATGCAAATTATGCACAAACTAATACAATACAACAAGTGTAGCCGAATTCCCCTTGCGAGGCTCTGGACTAACTCCCCTTGATTCCCCTTGAAATGGGTTGAGGCGCTATGTGAAGCTCTTGTTGGATGAGTATAAGTTGGGCACACACACACAAGCAATCCAAGCAATGTGCACACGCAATCAAGCCAAGCAATCAAGGATATAGCAATATGGATTATGCAAGGCACAACACAAGCAAATAGATATGATATGACAAGATGAATTATGCTCAACACAAGCAAATATGATATGAATGAAGTATGATGCTTTGCACAAATGCAAAGAGAATAGAGTTGAGAGAAATTGGATCAAACACTAACACAAAGATTTGTTTCGAGGTTCGAGTACCTGATTGAGATTTTAATAATAGAAATGGAGCTCAGATTTCTTAGTCTCAATGCGAATCCGCTGTAGCAAGGGCTCAAGCAGGTCGTGATCCTCAGGGAAGGATGCGATGCAAGCTTTTCGGCCGATTCCCCTGTATGCTTTAAGTAAGAAAAGAGAGATTAGATTTGAGAGATATAAAAAATGTGGTTTTTACTGATCTTCTACCACAACCCTATTGCAAGTTAAGGAGATTGAACATCATCTTAATAAATGTGAAATTAATCCTAGGTTTATTAGCGAAGATGCAAGCAAGAATAAAAGAGTTTAGAATCTTACTAGTTCGCACCTTTGAACATTCAACACGATTTCATCTTAACATCTAAGTACAGCGGAAGAAAAGCATTACCTTGAAGTTACGCTGTCAAAGTTCTTAAATATGAAGGGTGAGGAATTATTTAAAAGTGTAACCTAGATTAGAAAGCTGATTATCCATTTAGTCCTCAAGCAATCTTCTTTAAACCTAGGGTTTCTAAAAAGTATTATTAATCTGTTCAACTCCAAACATGCTTAGGGTTGCTTAAGAATTCAGCAAACCACAAAGGAAGATTAGTTCATCATCTTTTTATTATTTTTCTTTTCTTTTTTTTTTATAAGAGAAGAATAAAGAAAGAGAGAAAATAAAGAGAATCGAGAAATCACAGATCAAACCAAACTCAAGAAATCACAAAGTAAATGCAAAATTAAATGACAGAAATTAAGTGGCAAAAAGGTAACCTTTATTCGAGAGTAAACTCCAATTACAAAGCTCCTTCTTCTCCACACCGTGCTTGAAACAAAGATTACAACTTGCTGAAATTTAAAGAAAAATGGCTAAAGAAACCCTAATACGTCTCTGGATGCCCTTTCTGCTGCGCCTGCAGGGATATTTATAGTGCAGAAGAAGATAGACTCCCGGATGAAGTTGTAGACGAAATCTGGTAGTCAGACTTATCCAGAATGCCGCGGAATTGCGGCTTTTGCCGCGTTTCCGCGGCATTTCTGGGGAGTCTGGCCACGCGCTTTGGCGCGTGGCTTCTTCTGGTCCCTCCGTCTTGGCGTATGCTTCTGGAAGTTGTATCCTGGCCTTTTAATCTGGATTTTCGAGATAACTTAGTAATCAAGTTACCCTTAATCCAGATTTCTTCAAATCTTCTTTCCACGAATTTCCTTCTTATCTTGGGTTTTTATCCTCATCCTGCAAGTGTTTAGGGTTGGATAGAAGTCTATCCTTCCCTTTTCTCTGATATTTGCAACTTTTAACCCTTGTATTTGCATTCTGACTTCTTGTAATTGCGCTTTTTCACCTGGGCTTCAAACATGGGCTTGGATCTGGCTTTTGGGCTCTTTAAGCTTTATTTCTTATTAAAATAATAATTCGAGGCCTGCACACATTAAATAACGAAATATTAATAAATGTGCATTATAATATGAATAAATGTGCAAATGTGATGGTATATATGATGACAATTATGCATTTTTCACTACCTATTGTTGGCCCAAGGTTACAATCAACCCATGTTTAGTGTATTTTGATGATTACAAAACATATTAGTTATTGGTACTAATATAAATTGTTGTTTAAGTGTGTTTCAGGTTTATATATTAAAGAGATGGATTCTTCCCTAAAGGAAGGTACATTGGACTCAAGACAAGTCAAATTGGGCTCAAAGTGCAATATTGAAGATCAAGAGAAGATAGCTCAAGTTGAAGTCTTGAAGACCATTGTAGTTTGTAAGTTTAGTTTTGTAAAGATAGAATATGTGAAATTTGGCTCTAGGATTTGCACACACATTTGTTTTATATGTTTCTATGTTTTCAAAATATTTATTTCTAGGTTATGCCTTAGTTTATACATACATGTACCCAAAGCTTTACATCTTCAAAAACTTGTTTAAATACATGTATATAAACTATTTTCAGCATAAAACTTAGCTTCAGATTTTTAAAGATTTTATACAAAATTTTCTATCTTAAAATCTGCCCAGAAAAACAGTTTTCCAGGCAGACCGGTCGACCGGCCCAGTCGACCGGCTGCTGTGTCCAGACATGCACAGGCTGTGCATGTCTGTCGGTCGACCGACCTACATATCGGTCGACCGGTAAAAAGATGTTTGCTCTCTGTATCTTTCCGGTCGACTGGGTCGGTCGACCGGTAGAAGGAAACTGTGTTTCCTTTCTTGAGATCGGTCGACCGGCAGTCGACCGGAGCCATAACGGCTCTTTTGCCAGCAGGGTCCCGGTCGACCGGCAGTCGACCGGTAGGCCTGCAACACCTCCAACGGCTCTTTCCTCTTTGGGCTGTTCTGAAAAACTGTTTTATTTTCTGTTTTAACAGACTTTTTAGAGGGTTGTTGGGGTGCTTTTGCAGGTGATATTAGCTGGAAAAATCAGAGTTTTTAACCTATTCTCTCCCTATAAATAGTGGGAAATAGGCCTTAGTTATTCACCAAGAAAAATACAAGTTTTCATAGTTTTCAAGAGAAAGAGAAAAATAGTTTAAAGCTTTCATTTCCATTCTTTCAAAATTGGTTTTTCAGTTGTTGTTTGATCTCTAATATCACTCTACAACTGAAGCTTTTCTCACCACACTTCATAGAGCCAAAAATTTCATATTCTTTCTATAGGTGAAGTTGTAAAAGTGTGAGAGTGTTTGTAAAAGAGAAAGAGTGTTGTGGTCTAGTTGAGATCACAAATTTGTAATCCTTTGTTCTTGTGGAGACAAGTTCCTAAGGGGAATTTCTTTGTAAGGTGAAGCTACGGGCTTGAGGTCTTTGGAGGCCTAACTTGTACGGGATCCTAAGGGGATAGTGGAAACCCTTCACGGAGGTGAAGGCGGGGACTAGAGCTACGGGCTCGAACCTCGAAACAAATCACTTTGTTTGCGATTGCTTTTGTGTCATTTTGTCTAATTCTCTCTTGCTTTACTTGCTTTCAATTTATTGCTTGAGAACTAACATTTTATTTGTGAAATCCTTACTTGTTTACTTTTCTTGCTATATTACTTGTGTACATTTCATCATCGCATTTCATACTTGGAATTGTTCGATCACACCTCAATACAACACGGTTGCATTGCGCACCTCTAACCCTTTTAAGGGGAATTGGGAGGAAGGAGTTCAGAACCTCGCAAGGGGTATTCGGCTCTTAGTCGTGTTTTGAGAGATCGTTGCATCACTCACTTAAGTAAAATTTAAAAAGAGCATTAGATTAGCAATTACACCTATTCACCCCCCCTCTAGGTGTATTTCAATTGGTATCAGAGCTTGGACTCTAGGATTTGGCTTAACAACCTTAGAGAGATCCTTATATTGCTAATCACTTCATTCATTTCCACATAGTAAACATGGCCGATGGAATTAAGACCCCCCCTAAGTTTGATGGACTTAACTTTCCCATATGGAAGGTTAAGATGACCGTTTTCTTGCAATCTCTAGGTAGCCGAGTTGCAAAGGCCGTGACTAAGTCCTTTAGTGTACCCCCCGGTGATGAATCTACTTGGTCCGAAATTGAGACCAAGGAGTTTGATGCCAATGCTAGGGCTCATTATGCACTCCTACAAGCCCTCAATGATGATGACATAGCTAGAGTCATCCATTGCAAATCCGCCTATGAGATTTGGACCCATTTGCTAGTAACACATGAGGGGACATCACAAGTGAAGAGGGCCAAGATAGACCTTCTTCGGTCCCAATATGAAAATTTTAGCATGCAAGAGAATGAAACCATAGATGATATGGTTACTAAGTTTACAAAGATTACTAATGGTCTTGCTTCTCTAGGTGAAGAAATCAACAATGATCAAAGGGTGAGAAAGATCATCCGGGCTCTTCCACCATCATGGGAAGTGAAAGCTACAACATTGAAGGAACTCAATGACAAAGATGAGATTGAGCTCATTGGACTCATTGGGAACTTGAAGACCCATGAGATGGAGAGAAAGGCAAGGGAGGACATGGCACCTACCAAAAAGAAGACCATTGCCTTCAAAAGTCATGCTACTTACTCCGACGAAGATGATGAAGAAGAAGATGACGAGGAGCTCTCACTTCTAGTCAAAAACGTCCGGAGGATGTACAACAAGGCAAAGTTCCAAGGAAGGAGGAGATGGCAAGGAGACAAGGAAGAAAGGAAGATCATTTGCTTTAATTGCCAAAAGCCGGGACACATAGTAGCGGAGTGTCCGGACCAAGTGAAGCCATCTTCATCCAAGAAGCCATACAAGAAGAAGGCTATGAAAGCAACATGGGATGACGAAAGTGAATCCGAGGAGGAGATCGACACCGCCAATATGTGCTTCATGGCAAATGAGAGCACAAGCAAGGTAACCCCCTCAACTCTTCTTGATGATGATTTATCCATGGATGAGTTAAGTGAAGCATTTATGGAACTTTCTCAAAATTATGATTTCATGAAGAAGAAATATTTAAAAATGAAAAAGGATAATGAATCTCTTAATATTCAAATTATAAATCTTTCTAAAGAAAATAATGATTTGCATTCTTCTTTAGTTTCCACTAAAAATGATTTTGAAAAATATAAGATTGCTTGTAAAGGAAAGACCCCATTTGTAGATTCTAATGAGATTGCCATGCTTAAGGAAAGATTAGACTCATTAGATGTTGTTTTGAAAAAGTGTAGTGAATTTGATAAGAAGAAGATGGAGAATATGTTTCCTAAGAAACAAGCTCCTAAGAAAAATATTCATCATGCTCATGCTTATGCTCATGTACATGCTACACAACCTATGCATCATGGTAAACCCCCAAAGCATGCTCACACTTCACACACACACCATGCATTCATGTATAGAAAAGTGTACTCATGTTCACATTGTGGACGGAAAGGACACTTAGCTAATTTTTGTTATGATAGACTAAGTGCATCACATCATAATGTTTGGGTTCGTAACACTAACTTTCAAGGACCCAAGAAAGTTTGGGTACCAAAGTCAACTATTGTTTTAAATGATGTAGGTACTTTCCAAAGCTCAAAGACGTAGAGGTTTATGGTATCTTGATAGCGGTTGCTCAAGGCACATGACTTGGGACATCAACAACTTTGCAACCCTATCAAGATATCATGAAGGTGGCACCGTCACCTTCGGAGATGACGCCAAGGGTAAAATCATCGGTATTGGTAATGTAAAACTTGGCACCTCTCCTTTAATTGAAAATGTGGTTTTAGTTGATGGCCTCAAGCATAATCTCTTGAGTGTTAGTCAACTTTGTGATAAAGGTTTTGATGTTGTTTTTGATAATGTTTCTTGTAAAGTGATTGATAGAACTTCTAATGTTTGTGTATTTTCCGGTTTTCGTGAAAGCAATGTTTATATGATTGATATGCTAAATATGTCTTGTAATATAACATGTTTAAAAGCCCTCGATGACGACTCTTGGTTGTGGCATAGGAGATTAGGCCACGTTTCATTTGACCATATTTCTAGGCTTAACTCTAAGGAAATGGTGAAGGGTATTCCTTCATTGAACTTTGAAAAGGACCGAGTTTGTGACGCATGTCAATTTGGGAAACAAACTAAGTCCTCATTCAAATCAATTAAGGATATCATGTCATCACGTCCATTGGAGCTAATCCACATGGATTTATTTGGCCCTACACAAACCAAAAGTTTAAGTGGGAGTAGATTTGCTTTTGTTTTAGTAGATGATTTTTCGCGTTTTACTTGGGTTTATTTTCTTGAACACAAAAGTCAAACCTTTTCACATTTTCAAGCCTTTAAGAAAAGAGTTGAAAAGGAAAATGACTCCTCAATAATTAAAATAAGAAGTGATAGAGGAGGTGAGTTCATTAACCTTCCCTTTACCACTTTTTGTGAGGAACATGGAATAAAACATGAACTTTCTTGTCCTAGAACTCCACAACAAAATGGAGTAGTTGAGCGGAAAAATCGTACCTTACAAGAGATGGCTAGGACAATGTTAAATGAATATGGTCTACCACATTATTTGTGGGCCGAGGCCGTTCATACTTCATGTTACATTGCAAATCGTGTTTTCCTATGTAAAAATACTACTAAGACTTCTTATGAGATGTATTTTTCTAGAAAACCCAATGTTTCTTATTTCAAAGTGTTTGGTTGCAAATGTTTTGTTTTAAATACAAATATTAATTTGGGAAAATTTGATGCAAAAGCATATGAGGCTATTTTGTAGGTTACTCAAATACTAGTAAGGCTTATAGAGTCTTCAATAGGTCAACTTTGACTATTGAGGAATCTATTCATATTAAATTTGAGGAATCTAACAAGTTTGTTAAGAATTGTGTAGAAATTGATGCTTTAGATGAAGGCTTGGAGAAAGTGACCTTGGAGGATGCTTCTACCATGGGAGACAAGCCAAAGGATGGTGATGGAAGTGAAGCCAAAGTGGAAGAGACTCAAGGAAATGAACATCGAGCAAATGAAGAGGAGCCCTCTCAACCACTACCAAAGGATTGGAGATTCAATCCTCATCATCCCAAGGACCTCGTCATAGGTGAAGTATCAAAAGGGGTAACCACTCGCTCTAAGATTCAAGATTTTTGTGGTAATTTTGCTTTTATTTCACACATAGAACCTAAAAATGTCCTCGAGGCCGAGGCCGATTCATATTGGTTGCTTGCAATGCAAGAGGAGCTCAATCAATTTGAGCGCAATCAAGTTTGGCACCTTGTTCCTAGGCCCCAAGATAGACCAACTATTGGCACTAAATGGATCTTTAAGAACAAGTTGGATGAATCGGGTAATGTAGTTAGAAACAAGGCTAGGTTAGTTGCCCAAGGTTACACTCAAATCGAGGGAATCGATTTTGAAGAAACCTTTGCACCCGTAGCACGGCTCGAAGCCATACGGATGACCTTAGCATATGCCTCATTTAAAGATTTTAAGTTATTTCAAATGGATGTAAAGAGTGCTTTTCTTAATGGTTATATTGATGAGGAGGTGTATGTTGAACAACCCCCCGGGTTTGTTGATCCTACACACCCTAATTATGTTTATAAATTAGATAAAGCACTATATGGTTTAAAACAAGCCCCTAGGGCTTGGTATGAAAGATTGTCTTCATTTTGATTTCAAATGATTTTAAGAAAGGAAAAGTTGATAAAACATTATTTACCAAACATATAGATCTAGATATCCTCATAGTTCAAATTTATGTTGATGACATTATTTTTGGATCTACTAATGTTTCACTTTGCAAGAATTTGAATCATGCATGAAAAAGGAATTTGAGATGTCTATGATGGGGGAGCTCAACTTCTTCCTTGGACTTCAAATCAAGCAACGTAGTGATGGGACATTCATCAACCAAGCCAAGTATACCAAAGAACTCATCAAGAGGTTCGGGCTTGAAGGATCCAAAGTAGCAAAGACTCCCATGGCAACCACTACGAAACTTGACAAAGACGAACAAGGTAAGGATGTAGACATCAAATTATTTCGTAGCATGATTGGTAGTTTACTCTATCTTACGGCTAGTAGGCCGGATATAATGTTTTCCGTATGTTTATGTGCACGTTTTCAATCATGTCCTAAGGAATCACACTTAATAGCGGTAAAACGCATAATTAGGTATCTTAAGGGCACAATTGATTTAGGTTTGTGGTATCCGAAAACTAACCAATTTACCATGACTAGTTATTCGGATGCCGACTATGCCGGTTGTAGGGTAGATAGGAAGAGCACAAGTGGAACTTGCCAATTCTTGGGCAATTGTCTTGTGTCTTGGTCTTCCAAAAAGCAAAATAGTGTAGCCCTTTCAACCGCCGAGGCGGAGTATGTAGCAGCCGGAGCTTGTTGTGCACAAGTACTTTGGATGAAACATACTCTTCTCGATTTTGATTTACATTTTGATCATGTTAAGATTTATTGTGATAATACTAGTGCTATTCACATGACCAAAAATGCTAATCAACATAGTAAAACCAAACATATAGACATTAGATATCATTTTCTTAGAGATCACTTTGAAAAAGGTGACATAGATATTGATTTTGTTTCCACAGATTTTCAACTTGCAGATGTTTTCACAAAACCTTTAGATTATGCAAGATTTTCATTTATTTGTGGTGAATTGAATGTATGTAAGATTGATACTTAAAATATCTTAGTTTGTTTTGTTTTGGTTTCTAATATGTTTGTTTTGTTTTGTCTTAAATTTTTTTTAACCCTTTTTGATGTATGACAAAAAGGGGGAGAAATATAAACATATATTAGTTTTGGGAGAAAATATATGGAGAAAAATATGTGGTTTGTTTTAAATTTTGTTATTCCTTATGATAGTTTATTTTTTTTTGGTGATGATATTTTCAATGCTTTATGTATGTTTACATAATGTTCATATTCATGTTAAATACATAGCATTGTTTAAGGGGGAGCTTTCCAAGCTCTTTCTTCTTTTATTTGTTTAATAACTCATATGTTTTGTCATCATCAAAAATGGGGAGATTGTTGGCCCAAGGTTACAATCAACCCATGTTTAGTGTATTTTGATGATTACAAAACATATTAGTTATTGGTACTAATATAAATTGTTGTTTAAGTGTGTTTCAGGTTTATATATTAAAGAGATGGATTCTTCCCTAAAGGAAGGTACATTGGACTCAAGACAAGTCAAATTGGGCTCAAAGTGCAATATTGAAGATCAAGAGAAGATAGCTCAAGTTGAAGTCTTGAAGACCATTGTAGTTTGTAAGTTTAGTTTTGTAAAGATAGAATATGTGAAATTTGGCTCTAGGATTTGCACACACATTTGTTTTATATGTTTCTATGTTTTCAAAATATTTATTTCTAGGTTTATGCCTTAGTTTATACATACATGTACCCAAAGCTTTACATCTTCAAAAACTTGTTTAAATACATGTATATAAACTATTTTCAGCATAAAACTTAGCTTCAGATTTTTAAAGATTTTATACAAAATTTTCTATCTTAAAATCTGCCCAGAAAAACAGTTTTCCAGGCAGACCGGTCGACCGGCCCAGTCGACCGGCTGCTGTGTCCAGACATGCACAGGCTGTGCATGTCTGTCGGTCGACCGACCTACATATCGGTCGACCGGTAAAAAGATGTTTGCTCTCTGTATCTTTCCGGTCGACTGGGTCGGTCGACCGGTAGAAGGAAACTGTGTTTCCTTTCTTGAGATCGGTCGACCGGCAGTCGACCGGAGCCATAACGGCTCTTTTGCCAGCAGGGTCCCGGTCGACCGGCAGTCGACCGGTAGGCCTGCAACACCTCCAACGGCTCTTTCCTCTTTGGGCTGTTCTGAAAAACTGTTTTATTTTCTGTTTTAACAGACTTTTTAGAGGGTTGTTGGGGTGCTTTTGCAGGTGATATTAGCTGGAAAAATCAGAGTTTTTAACCTATTCTCTCCCTATAAATAGTGGGAAATAGGCCTTAGTTATTCACCAAGAAAAATACAAGTTTTCATAGTTTTCAAGAGAAAGAGAAAAATAGTTTAAAGCTTTCATTTCCATTCTTTCAAAATTGGTTTTTCAGTTGTTGTTTGATCTCTAATATCACTCTACAACTGAAGCTTTTCTCACCACACTTCATAGAGCCAAAAATTTCATATTCTTTCTATAGGTGAAGTTGTAAAAGTGTGAGAGTGTTTGTAAAAGAGAAAGAGTGTTGTGGTCTAGTTGAGATCACAAATTTGTAATCCTTTGTTCTTGTGGAGACAAGTTCCTAAGGGGAATTTCTTTGTAAGGTGAAGCTACGGGCTTGAGGTCTTTGGAGGCCTAACTTGTACGGGATCCTAAGGGGATAGTGGAAACCCTTCACGGAGGTGAAGGCGGGGACTAGAGCTACGGGCTCGAACCTCGAAACAAATCACTTTGTTTGCGATTGCTTTTGTGTCATTTTGTCTAATTCTCTCTTGCTTTACTTGCTTTCAATTTATTGCTTGAGAACTAACATTTTATTTGTGAAATCCTTACTTGTTTACTTTTCTTGCTATATTACTTGTGTACATTTCATCATCGCATTTCATACTTGGAATTGTTCGATCACACCTCAATACAACACGGTTGCATTGCGCACCTCTAACCCTTTTAAGGGGAATTGGGAGGAAGGAGTTCAGAACATCGCAAGGGGTATTCGGCTCTTAGTCGTGTTTTGAGAGATCGTTGCATCACTCACTTAAGTAAAATTTAAAAAGAGCATTAGATTAGCAATTACACCTATTCACCCCCCCTCTAGGTGTATTTCACCTATCACACCCCCACACTTATCTTTTTGCTCGTCCTCGAGTAAAAATCAAAAAGAAAGAGAAAAATCTAACCTAGCTAACTCACTTTCGTAGGAATCACGGTTGCACTTAGCATGTGCAACAAGCCGTTAAACCCCTAGGTTACCTTAGAGGACGAGTGTTGTCTCGTGAGGGTTTTCAGCGGATTACACCCACAAAATCCATAAAAAAGAAAATATTTGACTTATATTGGAAGAGACTAAGTAGTCTATAAGTTTTAGGATCCTCAATTTTATTCATTCTTCAAACCTAGTCTTTATAAAGTCAATTGTTATTCATTTTAGGTAAGAATTAAAATTGAATTTCTAATATAGTCTTTTTCGTTACCAAAAGTCATACGCACCCTTGTGAATCTAGAATTCCTTAACTTGGACTCTCATGCCTCTTTAGTATTTTTATAACATCATCTAATTTTCTTTCGTATAAGTATCAAGGCTTCTTGAGGCCCTCATACCTAACTAATTGACTATTAGATGTGTTAATATATTTTTTTTTGGCATGTATAACTCATCTAATTTTCTTTCGTATAAGTATCAAGGCTTCTTGAGGCCCTCATACCTAACTAATTGACTAATAGATGTGTTAATACATGTATAATATTTCTCAGTTTTCTTAGGCTTTCTAATCCACCCATGTAGCGAACTTAAAGTCGGTGGCTCCCAAACCGATCGGCTTTAGGGCACCAGGTGAGAAAACACCCCGCGGACTCAAATTCGAATGAACTAGGCCACAAAACTAAGGACTTTATTTTTATTTAGAACTCACCTTTAGGCGTGAATACTTATGCTTCTTGAGGCACATGTATCCAGCTTAATTGGTGATATTTTTATTTTTTTTATTTTTTTTTTATGAGGCACAAGGTCTTTGTCTTAGAATCCTAGATATGTACTAGGAATGCACATTTCATTAAGGTAAAAATTAAGACTAACTAATTATTCAATTTCTCCTCCTATACCTAAAATTTAAACAATTTATTTATTTTGACCAAGTTTTTAGAAATCCTAATCATGATTTTCCTAATCCTTAAAACTAACTTAGATTTCTTTCAAAAAATAAGTCAAAGTATTATCCTTTTTATAAGTTTTTTTTTAAATTTTTTTTTGAAATGTTAGAACAAATAAAGAGAAAAATATTTTTTTTTTAATTTTATTAATTAATCTTTTCTATGTTAGTAAACCCTCCCCCACACTTATCTCATGCATTGTCCTCAATGTATGAAATGCATGAATGCATGAAGAAAAATGTAAAGAGAGGCAAAGAATAATAGTATACCATAATATGTACAACACATGTATCACTCTCACCTAGAGCTGCTTAGGATTCATCCCTCTAGCTCTTTTCCCATCATTCCAATGGGTTCTCTTTATAAGGCACAATGGAGAGACCAATATTTTTGTTTTAACTTTCTCTCCCCCCAGTTTCATCTTCTTTAGGCTCTTCCTCATCATATGTCCACCTCCATTATTCAAAAATTCATCACACCTTTCAGTTGGAACTTCCTTGCCGAGAAATTCTAGCTCAGTTCCGTACATCTCCTCAAAACTTAAATCAACACTTTGCCCTGGAAGTGAATAATTAACCAACATCTCCTTAATCGGTGTATCTAAACATAGGAGTTCTTCTTCAAAGAGACTTTCGAAAGTTAAGTCAATCGGAGTTTCTTGAACTATATTCTCATGCGATATTTCAGTGCTTGGCTCTTTGAAGATACTTAGATCAAATCTTCGTTTTTTAAAGGGAACTTTAAAATTATAATCCTCAACATGTGTCATCTTATCACTAAAATCGCACTTATCCTCAAATAACTTGTCAAGAAATAGAGACTCATTTTCACTTTCTTTTTCACAAATGTTCTCAATGAAGTTCACCTCAAATGTTTGGTCTTTTATCTTACGAGATTGGTTTTCCAGGTTGAAGACATTGACCTCTTTAGTCATGTTTCCAAAGGTCAACCTCATGGATCCATTCCTACAATTTATGATCGCATTTGCAGTTGCAAGGAACGGACGCCCTAGGATAACGGGAGTTTGAGACCGAAGAGTGGATACAGGTTCGGTCTCCAGAACAACAAAATCTACTGGGTAGATAAACTCCCCAACTCGGATGAGCACATCGGTAATTTCTCCTTTGGGAATTTTTATGGATCGGTCAGCTAATTGGATTGTAACCTTAGTCGGACTAAGTTCGCCCAACCCAAGTTGTTGGTAGACTGAGAAGGGGAGTAAGTTGATACTTGCTCCCAAATCAAGAAGTGCATGCTTAATTGCAGTTTGACCTATTGTGCAAGAGATGGTGGGGCAACCAGGGTCCTTATACTTGACAGGGATCTGGTTGGACAAAAGCTCACTAATGTTAGTGGCTAGAAAAACCTTCTTGGGCATATTAGTCTTTCTCTTCTTTGTGCACATGTCCTTAATAAACTTGGCATACTTAGGGACTTGTTGAATTGCATCAAGAAGAGGTATATTGATCTTGACTTGATTAAAAATCTCGCGTACCTTATCCATTTGTGCACATTGCTTATCTTTAAGCCTATTTGGGTAGGGTGCGATGGGCTTGTGCATATCTTCGGCTGACTTGTCTTTTTTCGTGTTGTTGGCATCAAGTTGAGATGGAGTGGGATCAGGCAAGCTGAATGCTTGTTTAGAACTTGATGGTGTTGATACTTGGTTATCAACTTGTTTTCCCGACCGCAATGTATGAATTGCATTGCACTGACTCATATGATTCTCTTCAGCCAAGTGAGCTTGACTAGAGTTCCTAGGTTTGGGAATGGTTGACTAGATAGAGTACCCTTTTGCCTTTCTTGCTGATTCATTTGCATCTCTATCCTAGTCAAAACTTGAGCCAGCGCGTCATTGCTTTTAACGAGAGTGTCCACCTTTCTTTCCATATTGGAGAGTCTTGATTCCATTTGCGAATATTGGAAAGAGGGTGGAGGATTTTGATAGGGCGGATTTTGGAAATTGTTGGAGAATTTGGGCCTAGTTTGATCATTGTTACTTTGGCCCCATGACAAATTGGGATGGTTTCTCCAACCGGGATTGTAGGTGGGCGAATATGGATTGTTGGCGGGCGGATTGTTGGCGGGCCTTGTGAAGGCCGCACTCATATGTTCGGGCAAGCTTTGATGCGCGATAAAAACAGGACATTCCTCGAACACATGGTTCATATCTTGACAATAAGTACAGCCCGCCGAAGTTGTTGGGCTGACTTGGTTCACAGAGACTGGCTTTTTAGTTTCGTAGCTAACTCACTTTTGTAGTATAGTGGTGAGTATTCCCGCCTGCCAAGGGTTTACTAACATAGAAAAGATTAATTAATAAAATTAAAAAAAAATATTTTTCTCTTTATTTGTTCTAACATTTCAAAAAAAAAAAAAAAAAAAAAAAAACTTATAAAAAGGATAATACTTTGACTTATTTTTTGAAAGAAATCTAAGTTAGTTTTAAGGATTAGGAAAATCATGATTAGGATTTCTAAAAACTTGGTCAAAATAAATAAATTGTTTAAATTTTAGGTATAGGAGGAGAAATTGAATAATTAGTTAGTCTTAATTTTTACCTTAATGAAATGTGCATTCCTAGTACATATCTAGGATTCTAAGACAAAGACCTTGTGCCTCATAAAAAAAAATAAAAAAAATAAAAATATCACCAATTAAGCTGGATACATGTGCCTCAAGAAGCATAAGTATTCACGCCTAAAAGTGAGTTCTAAATAAAAATAAAGTCATTAGTTTTGTGGCCTAGTTCATTCGAATTTGAGTCCCCGGCAACGGCGCCAAAATTTGATTGAGATTTTAATAATAGAAATGGAGCTCAGATTTCTTAGTCTCAATGCGAATCCGCTGTAGCAAGGGCTCAAGCGGGTCGTGATCCTCAGGGAAGGATGCGATGCAAGCTTTTCGGCCGATTCCCCTGTATGCTTTAAGTAAGAAAAGAGAGATTAGATTTGAAAGATATAAAAAATGTGGTTTTTACTGATCTTCTACCACTACCCTATTGCAAGTTAAGGAGATTGAACATCATCTTAATAAATGTGAAATTAATCCTAGGTTTATTAGCGAAGATGCAAGCAAGAATAAAAGAGTTTAGAATCTTACTAGTTCGCACCTTTGAACATTCAACACGATTTCATCTTAACATCTAAGTACAGCGGAAGAAAAGCATTACCTTGAAGTTACGCTGTCAAAGTTCTTAAATATGAAGGGTGAGGAATTATTTAAAAGTGTAACCTAGATTAGAAAGCTGATTATCCATTTAGTCCTCAAGCAATCTTCTTTAAACCTAGGGTTTCTAAAAAGTATTATTAATCTGTTCAACTCCAAACATGCTTAGGGTTGCTTAAGAATTCAGCAAACCACAAAGGAAGATTAGTTCATCATCTTTTTATTATTTTTCTTTTCTTTTTTTTATAAGAGAAGAATAAAGAAAGAGAGAAAATAAAGAGAATCGAGAAATCACAGATCAAACCAAACTCAAGAAATCACAAAGTAAATGCAAAATTAAATGACAGAAATTAAGTGGCAAAAAGGTAACCTTTATTCGAGAGTAAACTCCAATTACAAAGCTCCTTCTTCTCCACACCGTGCTTGAAACAAAGATTACAACTTGCTGAAATTTAAAGAAAAATGGCTAAAGAAACCTAATACGTCTCTGGATGCCCTTTCTGCTGCGCCTGCAGGGATATTTATAGTGCAGAAGAAGATAGACTCCCGGATGAAGTTGTAGACGAAATCTGGTAGTCAGACTTATCCAGAATGCCGCGGAATTGCGGCTTTTGCCGCGTTTTCGCGGCATTTCTGGGGAGTCTGGCCACGCGCTTTGGCGCGTGGCTTCTTCTGGTCCCTCCGTCTTGGCGTATGCTTCTGGAAGTTGTATCCTGGCCTTTTAATCTGGATTTTCGAGATAACTTAGTAATCAAGTTACCCTTAATCCAGATTTCTTCAAATCTTCTTTCCACGAATTTCCTTCTTATCTTGGGTTTTTATCCTCATCCTGCAAGTGTTTAGGGTTGGATAGAAGTCTATCCTTCCTTTTCTCTGATATTTGCAACTTTTAACCCTTGTATTTGCATTTTGACTTCTTGTAATTGCGCTTTTTCACCTGGGCTTCAAACATGGGCTTGGATCTGGGCTTTTGGGCTCTTTAAGCTTTATTTCTTATTAAAATAATAATTCGAGGCCTGGACACATTAAATAACGAAATATTAATAAATGTGCATTATAATATGAATAAATGTGCAAATGTGATGGTATATATGATGACAATTATGCATTTTTCACTACCTATCAGTACCCAACTCTACATCCCCGCCTACACCACCGTGTAGGATTTCCCAATCCACTATAGGAGTACCAAACTCCTCTCTCAACCTTTACAAAGCCACCGAGGCTATACAACCACAATCCACCTCTACCGAAGAGGGATAAGGCCCGTAGTCAATACAACAACCACAACCAACACCTCTACCAAAGAGGGTTTACAACCAAACTCAATCACCTCACACTTGAGGGATACAAACCAATCACCCGATCACCTCTACCGAAGAGGGATACAACAAGAATAAGGGTGTACAACTTAGAGGTTATAACAACAACCTCAAAACTCTCTCTTTTCTTTCTTTTCTTTTCTACAAAAACAAGATCCTAATAGATTAGGATAGGTGATAGCACAAGTGTGAAAAACTAGGTGTTTGGAAAACAAGCAACAAAGAAAAACACTTGGGAAAATTCTTGCAAAAGATATAGAATGAAAACCAAGACAAATCTCCCAAAATATTCTTTTCTTTGATTTTTCCAAAAACCTAAAACAATAAAGATTGAAAGATTAAAGCCCCAAACACTTTTGAAAAACTTGTTTTAAACACTTCAGAAAACCAGAATTTTTCCTCTTCAAAAACTTGGCCAAAATCCCCAAAGAGATGGGGTTTATATAGGCCCATCAGAAAACTAGCCGTTAGGCTGAGCTGGCAGCCTGACAGGCTGCCGGTCGACCGGCCCGGTCGACCGCCAACGGTCAGAAATATGACCGTTGGGCAACTGCGGTCGACCGGCCCGGTCGACCCAACCAAACAGAGAGCAGAGCTCTCATCTCGGTCGACCGGCACGGTCGACCCAAACAACCCGAGAGCAGAGCTCTCAGACCCGGTCGACCGGCTCGGTCGACCGTCCCAGTGACTCCAAACGTGCACAGATCTGTGCACGTCCGGTCGACCGGCCCGGTCGACCGGACATCAGCCAAGTCGACTAATAACCTGGCTTAGTCGACTGGTTGAGTCCTGGACCAGAAAACTGAGTTAGAAAACTTGGGAAAAATATTTTATAAAAATCTTTTAATACTTCTAAAAATCACCAAAAATATTTTTATCAAAACTCAAACAAGTGATAAAAGTTTCAAGACATGTATCAACATATTCAATTCATTTTTGTGTCTTGCCAATTTTATCAAATCAAAAACAAAACTTGTATTTTTATCAAACTTGATTTTTCAATAGGAAATCTGATTTTCCTAAAACTTATAGAAATACAAAAACATGATATTTGAACATTATTAAGCATGATGCATATGGACATAGGTCTAATATACTTTCAACAAATATATCATAGTTTTTGTCTTTAATTTCAAAAATATGTTTTATACCAAAACATAAAACTACATGAATAGGTATGTCAAACTAAGTTTGTATAAGTCATATAAGCATGTATGTATATCTAGAACATATCTAATATACATAGAAATAAAGTAAACTTGTTTTGATCAAACTATTCATGAAAACCAAATTCAAAACATGAAACGTGTGTGTTGTGCACTTGAGCATATCAACTATACTAAACTTTACAAATGGATATAAAACACACTATCTAAACTATGGATACCTAAGTCTTTGTGTCAACAAGAAGACTTGCTCCAAAACTCCATCCATGGGCTAGGCAATGTGTGATCTTGAAGCTTTGGCCCTGGAATCATCATGAAAAGCTTCTAAACACCTTGTTGAAGCTAATCACCAACTAATATCTTGGTTAATGATCTGAAACTTAAACAACACAAGATTATTAGTAAACATAACTACATGAGTTAATCATCATCAAAACTAGAGTGGAAGGCCTTTGGGCCAACAATCTCCCCCTTTTTGATGATGACAAAACTCATGGAGTTATATATGCATGGATTAAAGTAAAGCTTCAAAGAAGCTCCCCCTTAACTCATGCATAAGCAAATAAATAAAATATATGCAATGAATGTACATAAACATGCATGCATCAACATGCATAAAACACAAACACATGTTCTAGAAGCTCTAGTTACCAATTAAATTAATAAAGCATTAACAACATAAACACTAGATGCTCTAGATACCAATAAAAACTTAATACTTACCAATAAAACTTAATATATGCAAAAACATAAGTATGCATATATAAAAACATGTTAAACTCTCAAATAATTCTCCCCCTTTTTGTCAATATCAACAAAGGGGTAAACAAAGTAAAATCAAATCAAACAAATTTTTCTCCCCTTTTGTCAAACAAAAAGATCAAGAAGGGGTTAAACAATCCAAACACTCAAATGAGGGGTAAAAAAATCTTTCTCCCCTTTTAAGTCAATTAAAACAATAAAATAATGTTCTCCCCCTTTTGTCTAACACAAAAACAAGGTCAATAAGGGGTGACGATAAACAACATGATATCAATAGATAAATATGTCAATAAAGCAACTTGATATCAATTGAAAATAAACAAAGATCAATAGATGTTAAATGCTATATACATTCATGAAGAGGAAGACGCTAAGTTACCTTTCCTACACATATGCATTACATGAAAGAGGGATGTTAAGCCTTAATTCACATAACACACATTGAAAGATCACCTAGAGGGGGGGGTGAATAGGTGATGGCTAATCTAATGGTCACTTATGAACAAATAATGCGGAATTAAAATTAAGTAGACCAAATTAAACTTCTTTTAATTTAAACACTTATGTATAACACAAGAATGTTGCCGAATTCCCCTTGCGAGGCTCTGAACAAGCTCCTCTAGATTCCCCTTGAATGGGTTGAGGTGCCGCGTTGGCTCTCTTGGTTGAATACTAGTGTTAACAACAATCCCAAGCAAGTATGTATATCAATTATGAGCACAAGGGTATATATCATGCATATATAAGATGAACACAATGAGAGTAAATGCAAGATATAAAAGAGACAAAGAGAGAGAGAGGGAAGAGTAAGCAATCGCAAACACAAAGGGTTTGTTTCGAGGTTCGAGCACACTTGCTCTACATCCCCGCCTTCGACACACGAAGGGTTTCCACTATGCAAGATCCCAATGGATCTCTCCTCGGTGCCGTACACCTACAAACCCTCGGACTCCCAAGTCCCGTACACACGCAAGTCCACCGACTCGCCGAGGCCGTACCTCTACCAATGAGTTCACAACCGAACTCCAACCACAACGAGCACACTTGCCCGCTTCCTCAAAGTACAAAGAAAAATCTCTTTGATGATCACAACACTTGATCACCTAAAGAGCACTCTCACTACAATACACCTATAGGAATATCTAGCAATGGATAGCTCAAGTGTGGTGTGAGAAAAGCAAGGAAAGACTATGGTGAAAAACTCAAAGAATCACTTAACACTCTCTTGATAAAAACTCCCTTTTGATTGGAAATATTTGCTCTCAAATATGTGGAGAGAACTTCTGAAATCAGTTGGAAAAACTAGCTCAAAGGTCTCCAAAATCTTAACCTCAAAACAGATGACAAGATCCCAATTTATAGGCTGCCAGAAATAGAGCCGTTGGGGTTCTGTCAGTGCTGTCGGTCGACCGCCGGTCGACCGGCCAACGGTCATTTTTCTGACCGTTGCAGCCACCGGTCGACCGGCTCGGTCGACCGATAACCTGGAATGAACTGTCGGTCGACCGGCCCGGTCGACTGATATTTCCAGAGAGCAAAGCTCTCTTGGTCGGTCGACCGACCCGGTCGACCGGCCACTGTGCTGACAACGTGCACAGGGCTGTGCACATCGGTCGACCGGACCGGTCGACCGGTTTGGCCTGTCAGCCAGTTTCCAGGTCAGAAAACAGGATTTAAAAATCTTTTATAAAATCCTAAAAATATATAGAAATTCTATAAAAATAGTTTTACCAATATACTTGAAAGAACAAACATGCTTGCACAAAATCAAGACATGTTATAGATGTTTTGGTCTATTTTGTAACTTGGAAATATTAGCTCAATAACCAAAATGTATTTTTCCAAAACATGTTTTTCCAAACTTGTTTTTCTAAATCTTCATCAAATACAAAAACAAGATATTTGAGTTCATTTTAAAGCATAGTGTGTATGGATATGATCCACTACACAATCAATAAGAAATATCTATGTTTTTGATATAAAGCTCTAATCAAGATTTTGGTTTAAAGATATGAACTATGAAATACCAAAATCCAAGATAAATATTTTGTATCAAAGAAAATCTTTGTTCTAAATAAAAATTCTTTTCTAAAAAGAAATCTTTTATGAAATCAATTAAATCAAGAGTTCTATCAAGAGTGTGTGTGTGTGATATAACTTGAGCAATCCACCAACTATCTATCCTTTACATTTTTTACTAAAACAAAAATACAAATCTTATACCTAGACACAAGTCTTCAACTTCTTGAAGTCTTCCCTTGAAGGCTTCTCATCTTCTTGACTTGGTCCAAGCTTGATCCAAAAACTCCTTGGATCACCACATGCAAGCTCCAAATCTTGTTCTTTTATCTTTTGTTGAGCTATGCACCTACTAAGATCTTGATCATGAATCTGTCACTAATTAAACACAAGATCATTAGTAACTATAACTACATGAGTTGATCATCATCAAAACTAGGGTGAAGGGCCTTTGGGCCAACAATCTCCCCCTTTTTGATGATGACAAAACTCATGGAGTTATATATGCATGGATTAAAGTAAAGCTTCAAAGAAGCTCCCCCTTAACTCATGCATAATAAATAAGCAATAGATATTCAATGAAGCACATAAAAATGTATGCAAATGAATGCATGTAAAACAAAACAAATCTTTTATTTCTTGTGATGCATGAGTAAAAGCACAAGTATAAAAACTCAAAATCATCTCAAAATCTTTTTCTCCCTTAAGTAAGGAACAAATACTTCTCCCCCTTAAGTAAGGAAATCATGAAATCATGCATATAAAATCACAAATTCTTCTCCCCCTTTTTGTCAATCATCAACAAAGGGTTCAAAGAAAAATACATCAAACAAATTTTTCTCCCCCTTTTTGTCAAAAACAAAGAAATCAAGGAGGGTAAAATACAAATCAATCAATAAAATTTATATGCGATATAAATTCATGAAGAGGAAGACGTTAAGTTAGCTTCCCGACACATATACATTACATGAAAGAGGGATGACAAGCCCTAATTCACATAACGTATAATATGTCATGCATAAGAGGAGATGTGAAGCTCCCCTACACACGTATATCATTAAAAGAAGAGTTGTCAAGCTCCTCAAATTATAATATACTCAACATGAATCTATATGTAGAAGAGATGCTAAGCTCTCCTTGCATATAGACAATACAAATCAAAAATTTTGAATTTTTCTTTATCAAAACAAAATTTTAACTTTTTCTTAGTAACAACAAATTTTGAGATATCAATTGTAAAATAATCAAATTTTGAATTTTTGATACCAATTTCAAAACACAATGCATAAGCTTATTATGAAATACCAATTTGAAATCTAATTAAGCTTAGCATCAACAATCTTTGTGCTTTAAAGGAAATACCACTTGTAAAATAAGCACAAATAGATCACATATATGTATGAATAGATATAATTAAAATTTGAAAGCATTCATACAATCAAAATATGAATATACACAACATGAAGTCATATTGATACCAATTGAACATATCCAATGATACCAATTGAAAAGTAAGCATAAGTGTATATATCATGTAATCTACCATATGAAGAATTCAAACTAGTTAAATGAAAGTGTTTTTAATAACTAGTAAGGAATCCTTCAACCAAGGAATACAACAAAAAAAAATATTTTCATGGAGTATGCATAAATCACAAGGCACTAAAACACTCTAATCCATAAAGTCCATATAATTTTCAAAAGAGGTGAGTGTACTAATGTTATGTGAAACATGACATCATGAAAATGACAATGAAGTTCAATATTCCTTAAAAATAACATAAATTTTGAGAACACGAAAATCATCACAAATTTTAATACATGAAAATCAACAAAATTATATTACATAGCATATGTATGTTTTGACAAGACATTAAGTATACATACATATCCCTAAAACACAATCGAGTCTTTACAAATAGATTTGCATGAAAGGCAAATGACTCAAGAGTTATCCATGTATATTTTAATGTTTTGACAAAATAAGCATATACATGAAATGAAAAGCACATGGTCATAAATCACATCCAAAAAGGAAATACAAGTTTAAAAGTGTAAAGATCATCAAAACTAAGCAATACAAGTACATCTAATGGGTTCAAATAAGCATTCAAGTACACATATCAATAGATTTATTTGTGCCCATAATATGTTCAAGTATAAATCCTAGTGTTGATAGAAATTAACATTTAAACTAATATTCAATACATGAAGCGTTCAAATCTTGAGAACATAAAAGAATTTATCCATAAAATCAAAAATAGGATCATGTGCAATACTTGAAGAATAGATAACTAGTTTAAATGAATTTTTGACAAACTAGTTAAAGATCCTTCATAAATAAAAATCATATGTTTTTCATGAATAATACTAAATACATAAAAGTTCAAGCACTCATATTCCATAAAGCTCAACATATATATTTTCTTAAAGATAGAGTGTTCAAAGGTTATGTAAATAGTATCTACATGAAAATAGTCATAGAAGCCCAAATCAAATCATGACTAAAATTTTTATTTAACAACACACAAAAATCATTTGTATCAAAACAAATCATCAAAAAAAAATTTACATGGTATATGTATGAATTATACAAATCCAACAATATGCATACATATCCCAAATATTAAAAGAGTCCAATATATATTGCATGAAGGCAAGAGACTCACGGGTATACATGTATATTTATTAGATTTGAATTAAACATGCATATACATGAAGTAAATCACAAAAATTGGCAAAACATGTATATATGAGAATTATCAAAACTAGATTATACATATGCATAAAGTGGATACAAGTGAGCATGAAGTTCAATTATTTAAGAGTCAATTGTAATTCACTATTTGTATATGTATACATACAAGTTTGATATATTCTACATCTAAGCATGTAAATACCACATGAAGCACAAATCAAACAAAATCATGAACATGCTATGAATGTATGAAATAAGTAAAAGCATGTATATAAAAATAGGAGTTAAGAAATTGTTACCAACTTCAAAGCTCCAAGCATGGTGGTCTTTTCCACCAAAATTTCCTTGATAGCAATGCATCTATAAGAGTGTCCATCATATCCATTGCATTCACTACCAAGGCACCAATCCTCTCACGTTTTGTGAGAGCCCTCACCTACATCAAAATCAAAGGGTGGGGGTTTTGGTACCCATGTTTTCTTGGGTCCTTTGGGGTTAGCATTGTTGTAAGGAACCCAAAATCTATTAAACTTAGCAAAATATAAGTATGGTTTCTTATCAAAACAATATTTTGCTAGATGGCCTTTGCGGCCACAATGTGTACAAATGTACACCTTAGCATGATGCTTATGAGTGTGATTGTGATCGTGATGTGCACCATAAGCATGAGCATGATGAGTATGATGATGTGCATGAGCATGAGGAACTTGTTTCTTTTGAAACAAAGATTCCAACTTAGAATGATTGAATGCACATGTGCTCAAATTAGAGCTCAAATTATTCATCTTATTTTTCAAATTATTAATCTCACTAGTGGATGCATGTAAAGCATGGTGAGGTATATGATCAATTTTCTTTTTCTTTTTACAAACATCTTCTTTTTCTTTTTCACAAATCTTTCTTTTCAAAGTCTTGTTTTCTTGAAAAACAACTTCTTTTTGAGTTTCCACCAAAATAATCTTTTCCTTCAAAATAGTGTTCCCTTCACATAAATCATTTAATTTAGACATAAGGGAAACATTTTCATTTTTCAAATCATTATTTTCTTTTTCTAAACATGCAAGTTTATTTCTAAAAGAATCATTTTCTACATGCATGCAATCAATGTTCTTTTTCAAAATCTTGTTATCTTTTTCTAAGCATGCAATGTTATCTCTAAAAGAGTCTTGTTCTATATGCATGCAAGCAAGTTCCTTTTTCAAATTTTTATTATTCTTTTTAATCATGTCATATTTTTCAAGTATAAGATGACAAAAGGTAATGAGCTCATCATATGACATGTCCTCATCATCGGATTCGGAATTTACCTCAAGGGGGTTATCCCCTTGGACCATGTAGCACTTGTTGGAGGTGTCGCTTCCAACATCCGAATCGCTCCCCGCATAGTATTGTTCATTTTCGCCAAGGGAGATGAGGGTGTTCCATACTACAAAAGCCATATCAATATTAGCAACCCTACATAAATAATCATCATTTAGGGTACTCTTTAAAGCATTAAGGGCTTTTGTATTAGCCTCTATATTCTTACCATCTATACAATAAGCATTATTAGTAGTGGCAAGATATACATTATAACCTAGGGCTTTGAGGAATAATGACATCTTAACTTTCCAAATGTGGATGTTAAGAATATCAAAGGTGGGTGGTGACATGAAGTCCATGGTGAGGTGTGTGTGTACAACAAATATTGTGATTAGCCCAAATGTAGGATCTTTAACTCTTAGGTTGTTAGACCCAATATCAAGAGCACTAGCTCTGATACCAATTGAAAGATCACCTAGAGGGGGGGTGAATAGGTGATGGCTAATCTAATGGTCACTTATGAACAAATAATGCGGAATTAAAATTAAGTAGACCAAATTAAACTTCTTTTAATTTAAACACTTATGTATAACACAAGAGTGTTGCCGAATTCCCCTTGCGAGGCTCTGGACAAGCTCCTCTAGATTCCCCTTGAATGGGTTGAGGTGCCGCGTTGGCTCTCTTGGTTGAATACTAGTGTTAACAACAATCCCAAGCAAGTATGTATATCAATTATGAGCACAAGGGTATATATCATGCATATATAAGATGAACACAATGAAAGTAAATGCAAGATATAAAAGAGACAAAGAGAGAGAGAGGGAAGAGTAAGCAATCGCAAACACAAAGGGTTTATTTCGAGGTTCGAGCACACTTGCTCTACATCCCCGCCTTCGACACACGAAGGGTTTCCACTATGCAAGATCCCAATGGATCTCTCCTCGTGCCGTACACCTACAAACCCTCGGACTCCCAAGTCCCGTACACACGCAAGTCCACCGACTCGCCGAGGCCGTACCTCTACCAATGAGTTCACAACCGAACTCCAACCACAACGAGCACACTTGCCCGCTTCCTCAAGTACAAAGAAAAATCTCTTTGATGATCACAACACTTGATCACCTAAAGAGCACTCTCACTACAACACACCTATAGGAATATCTAGCAATGGATAGCTCAAGTGTGGTGTGAGAAAAGCAAGGAAAGACTATGGTGAAAAACTCAAAGAATCACTTAACACTCTCTTGATAAAAACTCCCTTTTGATTGGAAATATTTGCTCTCAATATGTGGAGAGAACTTCTGAAATCAGTTGGAAAAACTAGCTCAAAGGTCTCCAAATCTTAACCTCAAAACAGATGACAAGATCCCAATTTATAGGCTGCCAGAAATAGAGCCGTTGGGTTCTGTCAGTGCTGTCGGTCGACCGCCGGTCGACCGGCCAACGGTCATTTTTCTGACCGTTGCAGCCACCGGTCGACCGGCTCGGTCGACCGATAACCTGGAATGAACTGTCGGTCGACCGGCCCGGTCGACTGATATTTCCAGAGAGCAAAGCTCTCTTGGTCGGTCGACCGACCCGGTCGACCGGCCACTGTGCTGACAACGTGCACAGGGCTGTGCACATCGGTCGACCGGACCGGTCGACCGGTTTTGGCCTGTCAGCCAGTTTCCAGGTCAGAAAACAGGATTTAAAAATCTTTTATAAAATCCTAAAAATACATAGAAATTCTACAAAAATAGTTTTACCAATATACTTGAAAGAACAAACATGCTTGCACAAAATCAAGACATGTTATAGATGTTTTGGTCTATTTTTGTAACTTGGAAATATTAGCTCAATAACCAAAATGTATTTTTTCCAAAACATGTTTTTCCAAACTTGTTTTTCTAAATCTTCATCAAATACAAAAAAGATATTTGAGTTCATTTAAAGCATAGTGTGTATGGATATGATCCACTACACAATCAATAAGAAATATCTATGTTTTTGATATAAAGCTCTAATCAAGATTTTGGTTTAAAGATATGAACTATGAAATACCAAAATCCAAGATAAATATTTTGTCTCAAAGAAAATCTTTGTTCTAAATAAAATTCTTTTCTAAAAAGAAATCTTTTATGAAATCAATTAAATCAAGAGTTCTATCAAGAGTGTGTGTGTGTGATATAACTTGAGCAATCCACCAACTATCTATCCTTTACATTTTTTACTAAAACAAAAATACAAATCTTATACCTAGACACAAGTCTTCAACTTCTTGAAGTCTTCCCTTGAAGGCTTCTCATCTTCTTGACTTGGTCCAAGCTTGATCCAAAAACTCCTTGGATCACCACATGCAAGCTCCAAATCTTGTTCTTTTATCTTTTGTTGAGCTATGCACCTACTAAGATCTTGATCATGAATCTGTCACTAATTAAACACAAGATCATTAGTAACTATAACTACATGAGTTGATCATCATCAAAACTAGGGTGAAGGGCCTTTGGGCCAACACACATTATGTAATGAATAAGAGGAGATGTGAAGCTCCCTCTACACACGTGTACCACATAACGAAGAGATGTTAAGCTCTTCAATAAAAGATACACTCATCATGAATCTATATGCATATATTCAATACAAATCAAAACTTTTGTATTTTTCTTAAAAAAAGTTTAGATACCATTTTAAGTAAAAACACATGAAACATCTTGATATCAATTGAAATTAAACATAATAAATTTTGAATGTCTAAACAAAATTTTGATACCAATTGTAAATAATTTTCATATTAAACATGTGATACCAATATGAAATTTTCAATCATAAAGTAAGGGAGTGGGAACAAATACCAATTGAAGAATCACCAATTGAAAGACAAAAATAAATTTTCTCCCCCTTTATGAAATACCAACTAAAAGATGCATGGGCTTGATACCAATTTAAAAGTAATCAATTGAAACAAAATTGAAACTCAAGCACTACATAAACAAGATTTTGTGAAAATTTATATCTTAAGCACCAATAAGTGTATGAAATGGAATGAGTACCAATCACCAATAGATGATACCAATTGAAAATATACATACACAATAAACATATGAGTATACAAAAAGATCAAAATGATACCAATTGAAAGAATTCAATGATACCAATTGACATAGCAATAAGTTCAAGTGTATACATCATATTACATACCTCCCAATCAAGGTTCAAGTTTTAAATGATTTTCATTTTAAAGCATACATGACCATGATCTCCCATCCATCCTCCATAGAAGGTAGGGGTTTTCAAAAATAGATTTAAAATAAGTTTTGTGTGAAAATCACTACCATAGTGAAGAATACCGTAACTAGTTAAATGGAAATCTTTTAAACTAGTACGAAATCCTTCAATCAAGGATAAAACGAAATTGTTTTTCATGAAATAAGAAATCCACATGAAAATCAACACTCTAATCCAATAAGCACAATTTTGACTCATGAAAGCAAAACATGAGCAAGCAATAAAAGTGAGTGTACATATAAAGTGTGAATATCATAATCATGAAAATTTTTCATTAAGCTCAATTATTCCTTAATCATGAAAACAAGAAATCATCAAAACTTATTTAACTTTCATGGCATATGTATGTCTAATACAAACTAAAGTATACATACATATCTAAAACACAATGAGTCCACAAAGTGTATATGCATGAAGGCACGTGGCTCAAAAGGATAAACATGTATATCTAATAGTTTGGACAAGATAGACATATACATGAAGTTAAACAATTAAAACACAAATCAAGAAAACATCACCAAAACAAATTTCATTTCATAGTATATGTATGAATTGTCACACAAGGAGTATACATACATATCCCTAAACACAATTGAGTCCATATATATAGATTTGCATGAAAGGCAAATGACTCAAGGGGTATACATGTATATCTTAAAGTTTGGCAATACAACCATATACATGAAGTGAAAAACTCATAAAACAAATCCAAAATGGGATACAAGTTCAAAATGTATGAATCATCAAAACTAGACTATACTAGCACATTTAATGGGTTCAAATAAGCATTCAACTCACATATATAGATTTATTTGTGGCCCACTATATGTACAAGTATAAATCCTAGTCTTAATGAAAACTAACATCTAAACAAGTAATCTTAACATGAAGCATCAAAAACGAGATAAAAATCATCATGATAAAACTAAAACATGATTATTATGTAAATTCACATGTATTAGATTCATGATGTACATTATAGTTTAAACAAAAGTGAGAACACTAAGAATGGGTTCATACAAACATGTGTGTCTCAAATACTATATATGTATGTCAAGGATCTAATAATCATGGCATTTACATGAAAACATGCTATAAAACATCAATATGAAATACAACTCATATATGATCATATGTACATGCATGTGCATTAGATCTAGGTCATACAAATTAGTTTTACCAAGGTGAAACACACAAATATAAGTCCATATAAAACATGGATGTTTCAACCAACTAATAAGTATAACACTAATCTAATCAACATGACATATTCAAGATGAACACTAAACACTCAAATCATGCTATGAAAGATAAACATGGAAAGCATGTAAACATAAGGAGTTTAGAGATTCGATACCAAAACCAATGAGGGCACCGCTCTATATCCCAAAACAAGGTGGTCCTCTCCACCAAACTTTCCCTTGAAAGTGATGCATCCAATTGATCTCCTTTAAGTCCGGAACGCATCCACTCCAAGGTGTCATCACTCTCACGTCATGTGAGAGCTCACACCTACATCAAAAATAATAGGAGGGGTGGTCTTTGGTACCCACATCTTGTTGGGTCCATGGGGGTTAGTCCCTTCCCTAACCCAAACAAATTTCTTTGCTAAATTCTCAACATGTAAACGATCATAGCAAAATTTAGCAAGATGGCCTTTTCAGCCACAATGTGTACAAGTGTACACATGAGCATACATGTGAGAAGTGTGTCCGTGAGGAGCATGTGTATGCGTGGAGGTGTGCATGCATAAATGATGGAACTTGTTTCTTTCGAACCAAGGATTCCAAGCGGGTATGGTTCTTAGCACATTGGCTCATAGTGGAGCCCAAACAATCCATTTTCTCCTTCAACATATTTATATCATTTTTAATCATAGAAGAAGTGGTACATGCATTAGGTAGACTAGATGAAGAGGCTACACTAGCATGGCAAACATGTGCATCAATCTTATTTTTCAAAACAACATTTTTTCTTTAAACACATCTAAATCTTTGAAATGAAATAATTTGTTTTTCAAATCAATATTCTCTTTTAAAACAAAATCAATTTTTGAAGATAAGTTTTCATTTTTCTTCAAAATTGTTTCACAATTATTTTTAGACTTTAAAAATTCATTTTCTTTAAGTGCAAGATCTAATTGAATCTTAATGCATCCCTTTCATTATAGACCTCAACCTTCTCTTGCAAAACACAATCAAGTCTAGAATGTAAACTCTTATTTTTCTTTTTCAATTTCTAGACTTTTCTTTTTCAATCTTGTAATTTCAATTAATTTTTCACAAACAATAGAAAGTTCTTCATTTAAAGCATGGGCATCAAAATTATCACATGAAGAACTAGAGCAATCATCACTATCTAAGTGGGGTTCCGAATGTACCTCAAGGGAGTCATTCCTTGAACCATGAAGCATTGTGAATCGGATTCTCCACTAGATTCCTCTTCTTGAATTTGCACTTGAAGCTCCGAGGTGGTGGTTGTTGTTGTCAATTTGTTCCACACTGCAAGGCGGAATCAATGTTAGAAACACACATAAGATAATCTTTAGGTAATGTGCCTTTAATGGCCTCTAGGGCTTGTGCATTCGCCCCTATATGATTGCGATCACTAAGGAAGGATTCTTGGTAATAGCAAGATAACTTTATGACCTAGGGTTTGTAATAAACGGTCATCCTAATCTTCCAAACATGAATGTTGGAAGGGTCATACATAGGTGGGTCATAAGGCCATGGTAAACTAAATGTGTGCAAACAAGCAAATGCAAACAATAGATTAGCAAGCAATGGATCTCACTCCTAGGATGTTAAGCCTAAGTATCAGGAGCACTAGCTCTGATACCAATTGAAAAACACCTAGAGGGGGGTGAATAGGTGTTAGTGCTAATCTAAAACTTAATGCAAAACTAAATGCGCTAAATGCGGAAGCTAATGCAAATTATGCACAAACTAAACAATACAACAAGTGTAGCCGAATTCCCTTGCGAGGCTCTGGACTAACTCCCCTTGATTCCCCTTGAAATGGGTTGAGGCCTATGTGAAGCTCTTGTTGGATGAGTATAAGTTGGGCACACCACACAAGCATTCCAAGCAATGTGCACACACAATCAAGCCAAGCAATCAAGGATTAGCAATATGGATTATGCAAGGCACAACACAAGCAAATAGATATGATATGACAAGATGAATTATGCTCAACACAAGCAAATATGATATGAATGAAGTATGATGCTTTGCACAAATGCAAAGAGAATAGAGTTGAGAGAAATTGGATCAAACGCTAACACAAAGATTTGTTTTCGAGGTTCGAGTACCCAACTCTACATCCCGGCCTACACCACCGTGTAGATTTCCAATCCACTATAGGAGTACCAAACTCCTCTCTCAAACCTTTACAAAGCCACCGAGGCTATACACCACAATCCACCTCTACCGAAGAGGGATAAGGCCCGTAGCCAATACAACAACCACACCAACACCTCTACCGAAGAGGGTTTACAACCAAACTCAATCACCTCACACTTAAGGGATACAAACCAATCACCCGATCATCTCTACCGAAGAGGGATACAACAAGAATAAGGGTGTACAACTTAGAGGTACAACAACAACCTCAAAACTCTCTCTTTTCTTTCTTTTCTTTTTCCACAAAAACAAGATCCTAATAGATAGGGATAGGGGATAGCTCAAGTGTGGAAAACTAGGTGTTTGGAAACAAGCAACAAAGAAAAACACTTGGGAAATTCTTGCAAAAGATATAGAAGAAAACCAAGACAAATCTTCCCAAAATATTCTTTTCTTTGATTTTTTCAAAAACCTAAAACAATAAAGATTGAAAGATTAAAGCCCCAAACACTTTTGAAAAACTTGTTTTTAAACACTTCAGAAAACCAGAATTTTTCTCTTTCAAAAACTTGGCCAAAATCCCAAAGAGACTCGGTCGACCGTCCCAGTAACTCCAAACGTGCACAGATCTGTGCACGTCCGGTCGACCGGCCCGGTCGACCGGACATCAGCCAAGTCGACTAATAACCTGGCTTAGTCGACTGGTTGAGTCCTGGACCAGAAA
>JAVJIF010006823.1:0-130503 GCA_038442645.1 Agave tequilana | reverse complement strand
TCCTGATAATACTGAGCATAAATAAAGAAGACCAATAATTAAGAATTTCTGTATACTGGGCGTTGCAATCTCTGAAAGACATAGCCAAGAATATAGAATAACCATGAAGAATTTGAATACTGACTTCCGAATGATAACCCGACTGTAGATGAAACATTAAAGAATATTAAACCTTGCAAGATTGGCCAAATGGATCTTTCATAAGGATGATAGCGATAGCTCAGATACAGCGAGAAACCCTGTTCAGCGGATCCATGAAAACGCGCTAGGCGGAAGCAATCCGAGGAACGGGCTAGAGTGCTAAGCACTGAAGGGACTAGCCACGGACGAAGCTAAGCCTAGGTGAGGCCATCGCATAACACAGCTCAGGCGTTAAGCATTAGGGTGCAGCAGAGCTAACGCTCTGCGAGGCTCGCACTTGGCGGAGCTCACGTGGCGAAGCCAACGTGTAACACAGCGCTAAATGCTAAGCACTAGGGTGCAGCGAGCTCACACCTGGTTAGGTTCATGCGTGACTAGAACACGACCCTCGCTTGGCGAGGCTAGCGGAGCCCATGGTCCATCAAATCTATAAAGACCGCCAGGAGTTGGTGGCTCTGAGAACACGATGAAGAATTCATAATAACCAAAACGAGTCCTGAGTGCTGTCTTCTGAATAATAACCTGACTGCATATCAATTCTGAGAATACCCGAGTTCCATGAACATGGCAGAAGAAATGATGATCGCTACTTGAATAATAAAAATAGAAAATACCATAACTCTGTCTGGCAGAAGTCCTGAATATGGAACTATTTCATACCAACACTCCTCATGTAATGATACAGTCCATCTGATCATATAAGTGATAACTATTTCACTTACTGTACTGATTCCCCGTGATGTATCCATAAATATAAGAATAGAATTCGAGGCAGAAAACTATCCAGTATAGGACAATGCGATGTACCAGAGTCAAAGAATGCCAGAACATAATGAGAGCGAACCACATCTGTCTTGCCGCTACCCTACTAGTCTATCCATATCTTAAGTTGGTATAAGGACGATAGGAATTGGAAATAAAAAAGGATGGAAGAAATTCAAGAATTAAGGGGAGGACGATCGAAAGGGAATAGATAACTTTGTAGTTGTAGTTGGATTGTATAACCATGACTCATACATTCCAGTTGCAAATTTCTTTACTATTAATTTGCCGACTGGTTGTACTGAAGATGTGAGAGCCTAGGCTCTGATACCACCCTGTACCGCCCCGATCCCACGGGTACAGAGACGTTACTACGACGTATATACGCAGGTCAGAAATACCCTCACGTATATACGCTAAGCATTAGTACAGGTAAGAATCAGAGTGTGGACGCACAGTGATAATATACATTCCATCAATAATAACATAAGTACACAGTTATCATAGAGTATGATACGATAAATCAAGAATATAAGATAACTAAGAAGCGCAAAAATAGGATGTACAATATGAAATACGGGAAAGTACTCACGAGTAGTAAGATGAGAATCTCGTGAGCCGATCATGAGGAGGCTGGAAGAAAAAGGGTCCAGGCAAGAACTGCTAATCCACGCTTCTGCTGCGCACTCTGATCAGCTACAGCAAGGTTGTCACGGTCAAGACTCCAGGATCTGGACATGAGGATCCAGGGTTGTCAGAAAGTAACCCAGCGAGTACATATGATAAAGCCAGTTGGTGTGCTCAGGCAGTCACACGTGTTCGTGATCAAGTGATGTGGTTCAGGCATACAGGTACAGGTAATGACAATTAACATAAAGGAAATAAAAGAATGACAATAAATTCGAAATTAAGTAAATACATGTGTATCAATAAATCTGAATCAAACATGCATAGAAAATGGTATGGAAACCCAAAATAAGCAAGTCAGGTAATTCAACACAGTAACATAGATGTCATATGTAAGTGGCGAGTAGGATACTGTAATGGGTCACCAGTCTTATAAGTATAGATCAAATATGTCGCTAGTCATATGTCAGTAACATGTTATTATTCATTATTAAGACTCGTACAATTTGTTTGTTTGGGTATATGTCCCATACCATATACCTCCGCATACAAGTCGAGCGAGGTTGGTTATTGAAAACTAATGGGGATTGACGAATCATGTTTAGAATGAGTTTCGTGCATGCCTGGGACAACAGTCCAGGAGTATCCGGTACTGAGCCGGAACGTACCGCTAGGTACTGGGTCTTACTATATACCAGTAGGACTTAGTATACGCCCGAACAGGAAAAGGGTGTCACCGCTCCCCAAAGAAATATATCAAGGGGACTACGATACACCCAACAGGAGGCAGGGGAGTAGGGGTGCGAGTACACCCCACAGAAACACCTGGTAGCCTCGAGGTCGAATCCCAAAAATTAGTTGTACAACATTTGTATGGCCACCATAAACACAGAAGCTATATCGGTACCCATCAGTTTCCCCCGTCCCGGTGTAAGTTGTTTAATTATTAGAGATTGCCCGGTGATAATGTCCACAAGGTGTCCACATAATCCAATATTCACGATTATCCAATTACTAGGATCAACATGAGTATAATATCAGGAGCATAATGTCAAGAGTCTCCCTATTTTAGGGGTTCAAGTATACAAGAGTTCAGGAATACCAAATGTCTGGTAGCAATACAATAGCCAAGTCCCCATAAAAGTGATAATTATGAATATGCAATGTAATACAGGCAGTGTTTTAAATGTCAGATATCAGGGAAATGTCAGATGTCGTAATCGAATGTCGGATTTCAGATTTCGGAGATATTTCGGGGCCATTTAGTAAATTTGGACGTCATGACAGATAACAAATATATATCCTAGATGCTTAAATAATGTAATTTAAAAATTCTTATCAAGATAATACATACACAACTTATGCAAAACTATATAAATATGTTTAGGATATGTATAATTAACTTAAATATTTTGCATATATTCACTAATCTATTGTTAAAATTTCTCAATTGCTCCAACATTTAAGACCAATCAACATATTGGGTTTTCCCGAAAAAACGGCCGATATTTCGGGAAAATGTCGGCCGACATATCGGATTTTTTCTGAAATATCGGCCGACATTTTTCAAAACGTCATTTCAAATGCGGGTGGGGGTGTCGTGGCGGTGAAGGCTTGAAAATGAAATGTCGGCTGACATTTCAAAAATGATGAACAATATTTAAAACACTGAATACCGGTGTCAGGTGTAATAGTATCCAGTCAGGTGTCACAACATCAGGTCAAGTTTACTACTACCATGTGAAAGTATGTCATGTGAGTGATAGCATGTCAATTGTCAGGTGTCAGATATCAGGTGTCAAGTAATAACATGTCAAGTACCGGGGTCAGATATCAAGTGTCAGGGATCAGGTGTCAAGTATAAACATATCACTGTCAGGTACTTAACATGTTGTTATCGGGTGAGTTGAATATAGAGTTATAATATCATATGTCAGGTAATCATCCGGTCATATAACATGATACAGGAGACAATATAGTTAAACATTTCAAACTCTTCACAACCATATTTTTAACAATAGAAGCTTAATCTATTAATTAGTTATGCGAAGCAGAGCGAAGCCGGAGCATATCTAGGCATACCCATTACAAGTATAATACCAGTCTAATGAGTTATAATAACGGTCAACATGTATTTGTATAACATGTTAATATTAGAAATCACTCGTATATCATATATCAACTCTCATAACGATGTATCATGTATTAAAAACTAGAGTAGCAATTGCTAGGCATGTAACAGTAGTAATAAGACATTCACATATCAATATATCATGTAATAGACGTTAAAATAGTAGTTACTAAATATGAATTGATGATAATAAAGCACTTGCTTAAATTTATATCAAGCCCTAGAATAGAATTAGTAAGGCATGAGGCAACACAAAATACTCGCCTAAAATCACCGAAAAATACCGTAAAATCTTGGAACACCATAAACACGTGCACACCAATTCATATTTAAATATATATAATATATATATTATATACATATATATTAGGGAGAATTAGAGAGGAGAGAGAGAGGATTAGTTAGAGAGAGAAGAATTAGTTAGAGAGAGAAGGAGGCTGAGAAAGAGAGAGTTGTAGGAAAGTGAGAGAGAGGGAGAAGTGGTGCTAGAAATGAAGGGGTGTAAATAGGGAATGAAGGAGAGGGCAGATAGGGAATAAAAGAAATAGGGGTAAAAGAGGAAAAAGGAAAAGAAAGAAAGAAAGAAGAAAAGAAGAAGGAAAGGAAAGAAAGAAGAAAGAAGAGAGAAGGGGGAACTTGGCCGGCGGCTGCTGGCTGTCGCCATCGCCAGAGGGCCGGCCAGCGAGGAGGGGTGGCCGGCGGCGCCCCTGGGTGGAGGGGAGTTGTTATTGTAGGTTATTGTTCATGGTGAAGATGGTTGTGGTTGTTGTTGGTGGTGGTGTTGGTTGAAGGTGATGAAGTTGTGGTGGTATTGGGGAGTTGGAGAAGGAGGAGGAGATGGTGGTTGGGTGGTGAATGGGTGAAATTGCTGCTGAATTGAAGGAGAAGAAGAAGAAGAAGATGGTGATTATGGGCTTTGGGAGAAATTGGAGAAGGTGAGATGGTGGTTGAGGGGTTGGAAGTGGAGGAGAGAAGAGAGGTTCTTGGGGGAGGAGATGACCGGACTTTAGGGCCTTCTCTCGCTGGTGACGATAGCCAGAGGTGGCTCTTGGACGCGGCCAAGAAATGGAGAAGAAGAAGAAGAGAAGGGAGAAGATGAGAGGAAAGGGGAAATGGAGATTAATGGAAAGGAGGAAAGAAACAAGGGAAAATAAAAGAGGGAGAGGGAGAGGGAGAGGGAAAGTATAGGAAGAAAGTGGGGGGATGGCTGCTGGTTGCAGCTGCTGGTGCTGCTGTCAGTAGGGAATGGGGGGCATGGGGAGCAGGTGGAGGAAAAGAAAGGAAGAAAGAGTAGGAAAAAGAAAAGAAAGGAAAAACGAGAAGGAAAAAGAAAAGAAAAGAAAAGTGTTAAAATATGTAATTAAAATGTATTATTAAATTATAAATAAGTAGAATAAAATAAGAGAATTAAGTAAAGAAGAGGAGAAAGAAAAAGTAAGAAAGGAAAATAATCGATAAATAATAATATTATTTAAATCAGATAAAAATTGACAATTTCAGAAATGTTTCGAAAAATTCTCAGAAATAGAAAATATTATTTTAAGATGTTTGGTGAAATCGGATTCGAGAAATTCAATTTAATTTTTAAATTAAAAATCGTGAAATCTTCGGGTGATAGCTGTCGATACCAAAATCGGTTAAATTTTGATAAATTAAGAAAAATCTCAAAAAATGTATTTAGATAGAAAATAAGATTTTAAGAAGTAATGTGAAAACCATTTCTAAAAATTCAACTTTATTTGAAAATTAAAAATCGGGGAATCGTTTAGCAGTGTCGATCGACACCAGTTTTGAAGATTTTGCAGAATAATTCTAAAAAATTTTAAAAAATTATGAAAATCTAAAATATTAGAAAACGATGTTTGAAACTAAAATCGGTCAAATCTGACTATCGAAAAGACTAAAGCAAGTAATAAACTAGGATTGGATTCTCAGTTCAGACTAGGGCTGACTCCGAATCCACGAATCCGGATCCAATATAAAACAATCACATAAATAATCATAAAAAAAAATAAATATAAAAACTAAATCAAAAAATGTGATCAGAAAATCAGAATACATATCTAAGTACGTATTCCAGGAACGGGATGTTACAACTGCAGAAGGAGATAAGACTCCTTTGAAAATTTGGTCAGGTGGAGCTGCTCGTGACCATGGTTCACTTAGAATATTTGATTATTTGGCCTATGTTGATGTTATTGACCCAGAGGCCTTTCACTCTAGTTTTTGATGATGATTAACTCATATAGTTATAGTTTACTAATAATCTTGTGATATTTAGTTTCAGATATTTGATCAAGATATTAGTAGGTGATTAGCTTTAACAAAGGTATTTTGGAGATTTCACATATTGATTCAAGAGCTCGAGCGTCAAGATCGCATCTAGTACTCGGTTGGAGTCAAGCTCGGTAGATTGGTTTTGGATCGAGTCGACTTGGAGAAGGAGTTCTACAAGAAGACCTCAGTTTGTTTATTTTAAGATTGTGTTTAGATCTTGTGTAAAGATTAGATAGTGTTGATATGCTCAAGTACACACAAGTTTCAATTTGTTTGGTTTCCGGTTTAACCGTTTTCGATTTTTCATATATATGGTTTTCATGAATAGATAGAATCAAAACAAGTTTACATGGTTTAATGTATATTAGATTTGATCTATATACATCTATACTTCATCTATTTAGAAAAACTTATTTTGATAGTTTATTTCATGAGTTTGGAGTTTTGTATTTAAACAAAACTTATTTTTGTATTTAATGTCAAAAATATAGATATAATATCTTTCATGTATATTGGATTCTATCCATATACAACATTCTTAAAAGTTATTTCAATATCATGTTTTTGTATTTGCATGAGTTTTGAAGAAAACGGTTTTCCATTTCAAAATCCTAGTTTTTAGAAAATAAGATTTTGATTTAAGGCAAAATTTCAATATCACAAAAATGGTTCAAATTGTTTGAAATATGTGTTGAATTTTTGTCACACATATTTATATTTCAAAGATCTTATAAGAACTTATTTTTGTGAAATTTATATTATTTTATGAGATTTTTTAGAAGTCAAAATAACCAAATTTTTAATCCCCAAATGTTTGTTCTGGCTGTCTGCCGGTCGACCAGACGGTCGATCAAGGCAAAAGTCGGTCGACCGGTCCGGTCGACCGATGCGCACAAGACGTGCACGCATCCTGGGCTGGTAGGCCGGTTGATCGACCCGGTCGACGGCCAGAGAGCTTTGCTCTCTGAAAATGGCCCCGGTCGATCGGGCGGTCGACCGGCAGAGAGCTGTTGCTCTCTGTATCCAGGCCCGGTCGACCGGGCGGTTGACCAGAGGCACAACGGTCAAATTTCTGATCGTTGGCCGATCGACTGGGCGGTCGACCGACAGCAAATTTTTTCTGCTGTCTTGGCCCAACGGCTAGTTTTATGAATGAGCTATATATACCCATTACTTTGGGCTGTTTTAGATAAGTTTTTCAAAAGCAAAAATTCTCATCTTCCTAAGTGTTTTAGCTACAAGTTCTAAAAGAGTTTTTGGGTTTAAAAGATTAATCTTTATTTGTTTTAAAGTGTTAGAAATTTCAAAGAAAAATAAAGTCTTTTGGGAAGTGATTTTTGATCTTGATTTCAATATCTATTTGGAGATTTTTCCAATTATTTTTTTTTATTCTAAACACTTTATTTTCTCACACTTGAGCTTATCATATCTATCCTATCTATTAGAATCTTGTGTTAGTGAGAAAATTGGTTTGTGATCTTTGTGATCACCTAGAGTTGTAAACCTTCCATACTTTGTGATATTCCTCTAGTGAGAGGTGATAGTGTTGATATCCCTATAGTGAGAGGTGATTGTGGAAGTTGTGTTGATATCCCTCTAGTTAGAGGTGATTGTGGAGGTTGCGTTTGTATCCCTCTAAGTGTAGAGGTGATTGTTGTGGAGTTGTGGCTTTGAGCCTTATCCCTCTAGTGAGAGGTTGATAGTTGTTTGGCTAAGTGCTTATCCCTCTAAGTGTAGAGGTAATTTGTGTTGTGCCTTTCCTCTTGTGTAGAGGTTGTATTGGTTGAGAGAGGAGTTGTGTACTCCCGATTTGTATTACCCAAATCCTCAGTGGAGGTTCCCTGTGTGGGAAGTCCTGTGTGGACGCTATAGTGAAAATCCTTCTGTGTGAAGGCGGCGACGTAGAGCTGGGTGCTCGAAGCTCGAAATATATTTTTGTGTTTGCGTTTGATCCACTATCTCTAACTCTCTCTCTCTTATATTGTGCCTTGCATTGATTCAGATTGTTCATTCATACTTATATGCTTGGTATTGTTTGTGTGCGCCCGTACTTGTGTTCAACTAAGAGAGCTTCATATAGCACCTCAACTCTTATTTAGAGGAATTTAGAGGAGATAGTCTAGAGCTCTTCACTGGGAATTCGGCTACACTCTTTAGTTACACTAAGTGTGTTGTAATTAGTTTTTAATTTCACATGATTTGTCATTAGATTAGCCATACACTTATTCACCCCCCTCTAGGTGTACTTTCAGATGTCAAGAAAGACATGTTGGACTAAGGTGAACAAATTGGTGTTTTTGGTATACAAGAAAGACTTGAAAGGTTACAAGTTATCGGATCTGAAAATAAAGAGTTTGTCTCGAGTAGACATGTTACATTGGATGAGGCTTTAATAGTGAAGCCTACTATCTCCCGACAGGTGGAGATGAGGAAGACCAAAGTAGTATCACAGCGGGTGGAGAGTGATGCTACTCCACATTGTCCAGTTGGTTCAGTATCGTCTTGAATTCCATCGGTTGTGACATCGGATGGAGATCGAGTAGTCGATATGGATACTGAACATGTTGAAGAAGGTGGTTCAGATGCAGCTAGAGGAACCAAAGAAAATCTGCGAAGATAGGTTGTAAAAAAGCATATAACTCATGTTGATAAGGTTCATATGACTTAGCCAGTTGGGTTTGTTGTTGCAAAGAAGAGAGTTGGTTGAGCTCGGTGGAGCTCATCAGAATGAACTACGAGAGGCTTGATCCTTTGGGTAGAGGGTACGTAGACAAGCTGTAATGGTGCAGCCCGTTTAGAGGTGCAGCCCATATGAAGCTATTTGGGTTATTGGGTTCTCAGCGGAAGCTGATTTGGACTTTGCGTAGAGATGAAAAGTGGACTTCACATAGAGGTGAAGTGTTATGATCGATGAACATTTGATCTTCTAGTGAGAAGAAAGTTGAGCTTGCATAAGAGGTCATGCATCCAATTTGTTGGGCCGAAGTTGGTACTTGGTGTCTCTACTTAGATTTGATTAGACCGTCTCGAAGACATTTAGATTGGAGCTACAGTCAGTTGTTGAGTCATTGTCGGCTCATGTTAGGATCTTCATGAGATCATTTGAAATGGTGTTCCATTCAATTGTTAAGTTGTAAACACATTCATTGGTCGGCTTATATGGTGTTAATTCTCTTTGGTGGAGTGTTGGGAATGCATATATGGTGCATTCTGCTTGGATGACTGAACAGAAATTTGAAATCTTTACAATTGATATTAGAGTTTGGAGAGAGTTTCCTGAGGGAACGACAAACTCAATTTGAATTCGGTGTGATCATTTGAAATCAATTGTAAGTGTACTGGTAATTCGTTTTGGAACCGGCTGGTCTGTTCAGCCAAGTCGAGATCGTGTGTCGACTTCGCCGAGATTGTGTATAGATTTCATACGGAGCGCTCAAGCCGAGATCGTGTCGATTTCGCCAGAAGTTTATTGGAGTTCGGCTCAGATTTGAAAATTTTTTTTTACCGAGGTGGAGAATGTAGAGAGAACAAGAATAGGAGATAGAGCTTTTTTAACTTTATGATAGGACTTCGATCGACCGGGCAATCGACAGACATACACAAGGCTTGGATCGGTCGACCGATGTTGCACGCGAAAGAGGAACCCAGTTGCTTCGGTCAACCGACATTTCCAGTAAGTCCTGCAGTCTTGCAGAAATTTGCACGATCGACCGAGTGGTCGACCGTGCACTTAGGTCGGTCGACCGACAGTTGAGTCAATAATCAGAACTGTTATTGGACCCAACCTGAAACTATTTTGAGGGTTTCTTCTTCTCTCTATAAATAGAGTATGTGAACCCATTTTAGAGAGAGATTGATTTCTGAGTGAGTTCTTGAGAGAACTAATTATAATCTTGTGTAAATCATCAATATATCTCTCTCTTCTGTCCCGGAGACATAGACATCTTGTGGAACCTCCATGTGTGTGTGTTTGTGTGTCTAGGGTTTGTGTTCATAGCATGCTCCAGCCCTAACACTATAGATGTCCAACATGCAGTTGGGTTGGTAATTAGTGAAGTGTGTGTGTGTGTGTGTGAGCGCATCCTTTACCTTTTAATGTGTGCGCGCCTTGCACATGCATATACACAAGTGAGACTCAGAAGTCATACGAAAGAGGCAGCATAAGGCGGATCACAAAATTCAAGAAGAAAAATGGAAAGTGATATAATTTTGGTGAGAGGAGAAGCTCCTCTCGTGAATGCAATGGTCCGAAAAAGGTACATCCTGTCCTGTTTGCTCTAGTTAGAATAATGTGTTGACTGCCTTTACACTCAAGTCAATCTTTGCTTTCTCCATGATGTATGCATGCTTTAGAAATTAATAGGAATTCGTTATTAAGTAATAGCCTGAAACTTAACTTCTCTTGGATTTTCTTTTTTGCTTAAGAACTCTATGAATAGCATGATGGCTGAAATTGTCTATAGATTTGGCAGTTTTTCGAATAGTTTCACAGTTTTAGGTATTGATGGTTTTGATGTAATTGCATTTAATACTTCATCTGATGATGAATCGATGACTGTGATTCTGCAAAATGCCATTCAACTTAGTCACATTGGCCAATAGAAAATGACAAGGTTAGTAGAAAAGGGATTGTTGGGGTCTCTTTCCAAGGTCATTTTGTTGACTTGTGCGAATTGACTTGCTAGAAAGGCAACAAGGAAACTGCTTGAAAGAGTTCAATTGGCATTCAAACTGTTTGTTTTCTGAAAGCGGCATTCGAACTGTTTGAACCCATCATTCTGACGTTTGTGAGCTAATGAACGTCACGACACGTAATGTTGCTCCATACTTCATTATGTTCGTCATGATTTCAAGTGGTTCAACTATGTGTCTATTTGATTTCTATCAGAAGTTTTTGAATGCTTTAAACTTTACACTTTTAAATTCAAGAACCGACTAGGGAAGAGCATTGAGAATCTTCAGATGAATAAAGGGCTTGAATATCTATGGAAGCAATTTATAAAGTTTGCAATGAGAAAGACATTTCTAGACAAGTGAGTACACCTCATATTCCACAATAGAACGGTGAAACGAAAAGGAATAGAATATTTTTAGAAATAGTGATGTTAAAATATTACCAGTTTTGTTCTGTGAAGATGCGCCATTAATCATTGCTGCCTGCATTTTCAGGCAAGTGTTAGTGAAATCAATTCTGAGTACCACCTATGAGTTCTGGATAGGTCGAAAGCTTAATTTCAGGTATTTTTTACAATAGGATTCAGCCACATTTATGCTCAACTTGTCTTATTAATATGGAAATTTAGGACCTGGAGAGGAAGCATCTTTGTACGACACTCCTTGCACCAAAAGCCTTTCCATAGGATATAAATTAGAGGAACTATGGCGAAACTTGAATTAGGAGACGAGGAATTCCTAGAGGAAGAATTTCCAATAAAAAAAGTGAGCTAAGACAGAATAAAACATTCTATGAAACTGAGGAATCACAAGAATTGTTAATTGTCAACGGCAGAAAGTGAGGATAATTCTCATGTAGGGAATGCTTAAGATTCTCAATTGAGTAAGAACACATATGCAGACATTTTCCATAATTGATTTGAAATCAAAGGAAGGATTCGTGTTAGCTCAACATTGTAAGTCAAAATCTAAGAATATCTGACAAACATTATTCTCACATGCAAAGCATGAAAGATTGAAAGCAATATAAAAGAAATAGAGTCAATGCGATGCAACAATGTTTGGGATTTGGTAGAATAAATGCTAGGAGGAAAGACCATTGGAAACAAATAAGCTCTCAAGTCTTAGTGAAAAGCTGACAGTGCTAGAGTGGCTGCAAAAAGGTATATCCAACAAGAGGATATAGATTATAGCAAAACTTTTTTCCCTGTGGTTATAATAGCTTCTACTCGTTTAATTCTGACAATTGTTGCATACTTGAATTTAGTACCAAATGGAAAATCTATATTCTTCAATAGTGAATTAGACGTGTGAACATGCTGTATGGAACAACATATTGGATTTTTAGCTAAAGGGGATGTGAACAAAGTATGCAAGGTCAAATGTTCCATATATAGTCTTAAACAATCATTTAGTCAATAGTAATTGTATTTGAGATTTCACGAGTTAATTACTTATAGATTTGTAATGATATGTGTTAGAAATATGGCTTGCATTCAAAGGATTAAGTAGAGGGATTAAGAAAACGAATTATACATGACAATGTTAAGCCATGAGAGATTCTTACTGGTTGGATGTTCAAAGTTAAGTTTGGCAGCACTCAGAAAGAAGGAAACCCCCATGTGCTAGTCCACTGTCCAAGCCATATTACACGATGTTTTTCAAGTAGGATTAATCAGGATGAGCAGCTCGGTTCAGGATAAATTCAACCAACTAAATTCAAGTTGGATTCAGATTTATCGGTATGTTTCAATTAAGGTGACTAGTGAGTCTTGGAATTTTTCAGAATTCATCAGCTGCAGTGAACATGAATTTGAGTCGGGCTGCCGATTCAAATAAGGTGCTGACCTGAGACTATTGGGACTAGGATATTGTCAAGGCAATCGACGGCTGCAATTCAGGTACAATTCTTGTAAGGACTGAGAGGTGAGAAAGTTATATCTACACCCCTGGAGAGAGATTGGATTCATCCCAAGATTCAAAAAGAAGCCAGTTCTTCAAGGCAAGGTGTGTACTCTTGTGAGAGAGATTTCCAAATGAAAAGAATAATTATTGTAATCCTCTTCTTAAAGTTATAAAAACTCCTCCCGCTTCCCGTGAACGTAGGTAAATATCCGACGTAAAAATGAGGACCAATGTCTTCCGTAAATGGTCAAAAAGGTAGCTTTATAATTCTCTCCTCGTATATGGATGATATTTTGTTGACCAAGAATGATAATAGTAGTCCAAATAGCACTAAGGAATCACTAACTTTTATTTTTGACATAAAATATGTGGGAGACACCAGTTACATTTTAGTAGTATTCAAAAGGATTATTTAAAGAGGATACTTGGTTTGTCACAAGAGACCTACATTAACAAGATCCTTGAATAATTCAAGATAACTACTTACAAGTCCATGGATACCCCTTTCTAAAGACAAATACTCTTAACCTAGGTATATGTCCTATGACTGCTAGAAAGAAAATTTGATGGCATGTGTTTGTTATAGTAATGCGGTCGCCCAAGGTTGCACGGGTTCGATATGAGATCACACGATACAGTATGATACAGAAACACGAATAAAAATTTTGAAAAAACCACTGATACAAATACATCTTGGATACGTCCACTAAGCAATATTATTTATATATTATATATATATTATGATATTTTATAATTTTAATCATAAAGCAAAAAGTGTTGGAGAAATTTTGGAATAAGTTAAAAAGATTGGTATAATATTAGTGGATTGTGGGTTAAAATCATTTCACTATTTTATTTCACTTATGTAAAGTTTATTAGATGGAAGATTAACTGATTTTAATTGAACTTGTGAATCGTGGAGGAATCTATAAAGCATGTAGCTCACATCTTGTTGTTATTTTAAACCTAATACTTGTTGAATTGATAGAAGTATTCAATGAGAATCTAACAAGTATCTAACAAAAATCGTATTGGATACACATCCGACATGGGTATGTGAGCTTTTTCGAAGAATCAGTGAGGTAGTTTGATACATCCAATGGTATCCGTGAAAACCAAATATTTCTATGCAGTTGATTTCACGAGTCAATATCAATATAACCTAGAACCTGCTCAATGGAATATCATTTGTATCCTGAGATACCTTAAGGGAACCACTCATTATGCGTTCGGTTATGGAGGTAGAAACCTGCAACTATAAGGTTATTCAGATGCCGATTAAGGAGACACTATGAAGGATAGAAATCCAGTATTGGTTTTCGTTTTTAGTTAATACGAGGGCAATTTCTTGGTGAAGCAAGAAACAAACTTGTATTTCTATATCCACTATATAGGTGGAGTACATGGCATGTGCGGCCATGTAAGAAGCTGTTTGGTTGAGAAGATTCTTTGTGAATCTCATGTTCACTCTAAATGCAAGAGGTCAAGTTTTGATAGCATATTGGCAACAACCGATATGAAGGACCCCAAATACCACAAGGAAATTTAATATGTAAGAGAGCCAAATACAACATTATGCTATGTTTCTGATAATTGTTTAGTTATGCCTATATTTTGTGTTGGCAATTGCATCTACAAACATGTCACAGGTCAAAGACACTATCTTATACAAGGACACACACCCTTGGTGTATCTCCAGCTGATCGGCCTTTTAGAGGTTGAACTTGGAGGACATGTAGATGTTGTGACTTGTGAGCATATTGGGCCAGGATGATACAAATGGTTAGATATGGTCCTAACATTTCATCAATCGATGTATGTTGTGTAGATCAAACTTGATGGATGTGTTCATATACAGTTCCTATTGGAATGTGTTTCTAGCTAACCAATGCTAGAGGAACTATGAACACCTTGATTTGCCAAACAAGATGTATGGGAAAATGCTAGAGGAATTTTCTCTGACACTACTCTCTGGAAATTTTATTCTACAATCCAGATTTGAATGATTAGTTGAGAGCATTATGAGCCCCATTTGTCTAGTACTGGAATTCATTCGTAGTAGGGAAATATCTACTGAAAACTAACATATTTCAAGGATAAATACAGACTGTAAAAGGTTAGAAGTCGGTATGGTGTCCGGTGCTGCACAGGCTTCCACTTGAAGATCCAATCACAAGAGATAGGGACGGGGAATATGCCCCGGGTGCATTCAGCGAGTAAGCACCAAACTAGTGAGTACTTTGAATTTCGTGCTTACTACATTACACCAGATATTGCTTGTTGATCATCACACAATAAGGAGGTGCATATCTCCTCTTTGATAGCTCCCTATCTCTGACCTGTAAAAGTACGTGAGATTCTCCTCTGAAACATCCTTAGATCATGAATATCAGTGCTAATATGTCAACAGAGTTGCTTCTGAGATATATGAAGGTGGAAATTTAAATCTTTGACATGTTCTGTCAACATCTTCACTTGATCTTTACTGAAATATCGCAACTCCCCATGCTTTATCCAGGTCAATCACGGCCATCTGTCTTCAATCCAGAGTACTAGAATGAAGCTTTTACTGTGCTGAAAGGTGAGATGTACTAAAAACCCTGTCCAAGTCTTTAATTTCTTGATGTCATTAGAGACTCAATGATTTTGTTTCCAATTGAATGTCATGGATCCATATTACACTGTTGCATTGGCTGGGAAATAAAACTAGGATATGGACTGGTGGTCATCTTCATAAAGGTGGTGACCTTATTGAGTTGATAGCCTCTGTCCCATATCTTGGTCCTGATTGTTGCGCGCAGGACTGTTGTGCGCCGATGACAACAACCAATAGAGAATCTCACAGATCTCCAAGCACAAAGAACACCCAAATAACACAAGAAGAAGACACAAATCACAAACACACGATTTAACGAGGTTCGGCCTCAATGCCTACGTCCTCGGGGCAATTCAATGGAGAGATTAATTACTAGGAAGATGATTACAATAGTTAGCAGCCTCTTTTAATGTAAGAGAGCTCTAGCTTATACTTTTCCGCAGGCACTAAACCCTAGAAATCAACATTAGGCTTAAATACCCAGATTTGCGGAACAGCAGATTTTCGCCCAAACCCGACTGTCGGTCGACCGGCCGGCCGACCGACATACACCCCCGGCCGACCGGTCGGTTGGCCGAATTTAACAGAGAGTTTGGCACTTACAGTCAGGGAATTGCGGTCGACCTGCCGGTCGACCGCCTACGAACCCTGTGCATGCTGTGCATGTCGGTCGACCGGGCCGGTCGACCGACCTGCCTGTTTTTTCTGCTGTTGCTGCTATTTCCATTTATCTTTTGTCATCGACTTCCTTGGCGATCTTCGACAACACTTGGCAATCTTGTCAATTCCTTGGTAATATCCTCTCTTTCCAACAATTCTCCACCTCGGTGAAGATTCCCAAATCTGAGCCGAACACCGACTCGATAGCGGCTGCACCAACATGGTTGCCTACGTACCCCTGCCCATGGGATCAAGCCGTCCGTAGTTCACCCAAATGAGCTTCATCAAGCTCAAATCACCTGAAGGACATGGAGCAAATCTTTGCAGTGTGCAAACTTCACTCCTGACACCACCTTCCTAAGCATATCGGCCGGATTCTCCGAAGTGTGAATCTTCAACAAGTCGATGTCACCTTCCTCCAGAATCTCCCGAACGAAATGGTACCTGACATCAATATGCTTCGTCCTTGCATGATAGACTTGGTTCATTGCCAAGTATATGGCACTCATACTGTCACAGTTTATCTTCAACATATCATGTTCCACGCCCAAGTCATCAAGCAACCCTTAAACCAGATTGCCTCCTTCATGGCCTCTTTCCACATCCTTACTTCCGAACTGATCTCAGCTTCTCTGAAGGTAGATGGAATAGCCTCCTCAACAACTGGAAGTGCATTCGCGACGACCATATCAGTGGTGAGCCAGCCTGGTCTCCTAGTGTTCCTTCGTGGTCTTTCAACTGCAGTAGGATTTGGAACAGTACCCATGACCTGCTCCTGACCCTCTTCAACATCTTCAGCATCTTCTTCAACTGCTCGATCACCACCCTGTGTCACCTCAGGAATGATCCGAACGAATACTGAATCCTCTAGAGATGGTGGATCTGCATCAATCTCCACCTGCTGCAATAGCTCCTTGGTCTTGCTAGTCTCCACCTGCTGAGAGACCGTAGGCTTCATCAAAGAAGCCTCATCAAACGTGACATCCCTGCTGAGTATGAACTTGTTGTTCTTTTAGTCCCAACTTGAACCCCTTGGTTCCTCGCTTGAAGCCAACGAACACCCCTTTCTTTACCCTTGGATCCAACTTGTCTTCTCTGACATAGTAGTAGGCTGGACATCCGAAGACCCGTAGCAAATCATAGTCCCCAGCAGCTTTCCCTGACCAAGCTTCAAGAGGAGTCTTCCCCCTATTGCAGACGACGGCAACCTATTGACTAGGTGGCATGCATACGCCAAAGCTTCAGCTCAAAACTTCTTTGGCAGTCCTGCATTGGATAACATACACCAAACCTTCTCTAGTAAAGTTCGTTTCATCTTCTCAGCCACCCCATTTTGTTGCGGAGTCTCTCTTACCGTGAAGTGTCTCTCTATGCCCTCATCAAGGCATAGCTGTAGGAAAGGATCTGATTTGTACTCTCCTCCATTATCAGAACGGAGGACCTTGATCTTCCTTCCCGTGCTTCTCTCCAGATTAGCCTTCCACTTCACGAACAGTTCTAAGATTTCATCTTTGTGTCGCATAGTGTACACCCAACAGCACCTAGAATAGTCATCGATGAACGACACAAAATAGTGGTTACCTCCAATCGATGCAGTCTTGGTAGGTCCCCATACATCCATGTGAACATAGTCAAGAATACCCTCTGTGCAGTGTGAAGCTGTGCCAAACTTCACCTTGGTCTTCTTACCGATGATGCAATGTTCACAGAGACAACTTGCAGGTCTCGGCACCCTTCAGCAACCCTTTCCTCACAAGAGATTGCAATGATTTCTCCCCTGCATGTCCCAGCCTCATGTGCCATAGCCAGGTTGAATCTTCCTTTTGACTGGTAGAAGCTGCCACCTGCCCTGTCACCGTACTACCCTACAAGTAGTACAAGTTGTTCCGGCGATCAGCCTTCAACACCACCATCGAACCCTTTGTCATTTTAAGAACTCCCTCCTTAATAGACACTCCAAGGCCTAATGATTCCAAAGCTCCTACAGAAATCAAGTTTCTCTTCAACTGAGGTACAAACCTCACTTCTTCCAGCTCCCTCACCATCCCATCAAACATCCTGATTGGAATAGTGCCAACACCCCCTATGATGCACGGATGATCATCGCCCATGACGACCGAACACCCCTCCAACTTCTCAAAACTGGTAAACCAGTCTCGATTAGGATATACATGATATGTTGCACCTGTGTCCAAGATCCACTTGTTTTCACCCGAGTAGCCTATGACGGGAGTAGTAACTGAAAAAGAGAACACTGAAGAATCTGAATCTGATCCATCTGCCTGTGATTTTCTGCTTGCAGTTTTTACCACTTTGCGAGATTTGCTTCAGACTTTGATTCTTTCTTCTTTCCCTTGAACTTTGGATAGTCTACCTTCCAGTGCTCAATCTCTCTACAGAAAGCGCACTGATTTCTCTTGAGATCCCTGAAGCCCGGCCTGGACTTCGATCTTCCTCTAACCTCCTTACTCTTCCTCGATGAACCCCTGCCTCTTACTTCCAATGCCTCCGCCGATGAGCTTGACTGAGAAGGGTGTCTCTCCTTCTTCCTTGTCTCATAACTTATCAGTGCAGATGACACCTCATGGTAGTCCAAAGTCTGCCTACCATTGATAAACGTCATAGTGAATGTCTCATACTCCTCCGGTGGGAGTGAGTTCAGGAGAATGACCGCCTTGTCTTCCTCTTCTACCACGACATCCACGTTTATCAGATCTGTAAGAAGCTTTGTATATCGGTTGATGTGCTCATTCACTGTGCTCCCCTTCTTCATTCGAAACTGATACAGCTTACTCTTAAGCTGCAACCTGGACTCAACACTCTTCGTCAGGTATTTCTTCTCAAGGGTTTCCCACAGATGCTTCGCTGACGTCTCATGTTGCACAAGATATTTTATGTCTTGTGACAAGCATGAACGTATCAAGCCACATGCCGACCTGTTCATCTTCGCCCACTCTTCATCAGTGGTTGTGCTCTTTTTCCTCTCCAATAAGAGAGTATCTTCGAGATTTGATGCATTCAGCGCATCCATAACCTCGCATCTCCACATACCGAAGTTATTAGTGCCATTGAACTTAGCAACTTCAATCCTTGGGTGAGAGTTCATTGTCTTAACAGATGCAATTTCTTCTGCCATTGAGATTTTCCCTGATTCTCTATCTATGCGGAAGAACAACCAACTTGAAATAGATCTCTACTTAGATAAAAATTGAATTTTTTTTTACCTGTCCCTTGAAACCCTAAATCGAGTTTCTCTCCGGATCTACTTCACCACAGATTCAACGAGCCCTCCTTGCGTCCTTCTGAGATCGACACACGATCTCCACGAACACCAATACCTCCGATCTGAGATCGACACACGATCTCCACCGGATCCAATCTCGAGCCCTTCGAATCCTCAGAAATCTCAAGCGCAACCTGGAAGCTCTGATACCACTTGTTGTGCGCCGATGACAACAACCAATAGAGAATCTCACAGATCTCCAAGCACAAAGAACACCCAAATAACACAAGAAGAAGACACAAATCACAAACACACGATTTAACGAGGTTCGGCCTCAATGCCTACGTCCTCGGGGCAATTCAATGGAGAGATTAATTACTAGGAAGATGATTACAATAGTTAGCAGCCTCTTTGAATGCAAGAGAGCTCTAACTTATACTTTTCCGCAGGCACTAAACCCTAGAAATAATATTAGGCTTAAATACCCAGATTTGCGGAACAACAGATTTTCGCCCAAACCCGACTGTCGGTCGACTGGCCGGCCGACCGACATACACCCCGGCCGACCGGTCGGTCGGCCAAATTTAACAGAGAGTTTGGCACTTACAGTCAGGGAATTGCGGTCGACCTGCCGGTCGACCGCCTACAAACCTGTGCATGCTGTGCATGTCGGTCGACCAGGCCGGTCGACCGACCTGCCTGTTTTTTTGCTGCTGCTATTTCCATTTGCCTTTCGTCATCGACTTCATTGGCGATCTTCGACAACACTTGGCAATCCTGTCAATTCCTTGGTAATATCCTCTCTTTCCAACAAGGACAACAACCTCTCTGAAGAATCCACCAACCAGGCGGAGACTGATGCAGCCGGAGACGTACCCAACACGACAAGAACAGAGAAAAACAATAGAGAAAAGCAATCAATACAGTATTTAATGAGGTTCGGCAATGTGCCTACGTCCTCGGGGCAAGGTAGAGAGAGATTTTATTGATTCAACAATCAATACAAATTAATACAAGAGAGATACTTGAGGAAACTTTCAGGGATATAATATATGAGGGCTTTAGCTCTTATTTATAGCCACAGAATCCCTAGGTTTTAGGAAACCCAGCTGGATTCGATCCCAAACAGAAAAAGAATCCGAATCCTAAAAGGAAAGCCAAAACCTGTCTGCCAGTCAACCGGCCCATGTCCACGATCGACCGGGCGGTCGACCGGACCCAAACAGAAAGCAACCTGCTTTCAGGCGGTCGACCGTGCGGTCGACCGAGCTAATCCTGTGCACGTTGTGCACACCGGTTGACCGGGCGGTCGACCAGCCTTCTCCACCGGTCGACCGTGCGGTCGACCGAGAGCTAACCTGGCCTGCTTCAATGCGTCGTCTTGCTCCTTTGTCTTCCGATCTCTGTGCTACCTTCGTCCATCTCCTCTCTCCCTATAATTCTCCACCTCGGTGAAGATTTTTCAAATCTGAGCCGATCTCCAACGAACTCCAGTCTATCACTTGGCGAAATCGACACACGATCTCGACGAAATCGACACATGATCTCGTCTTAGAACCTTTAGCTCAGCTATCAACTGGGATGCACCACACATGCTTTCCCTACACTTCACCTTAGGAGAACTACCATACGAGCCGACCAACGAACGTGTCTCCTGCTCAGCAACGACATGACCTCACAAAGAACTCATCACGAGTCAACATTGACTCTCCAACTGACAGGCTCTATCCAGTCTACATGTCTTCAGCTGACAGTCCAATCAAGTCTGAGTGGAGCACACTGAACACCATCATCGCTTCAACAAATTGGATGCACATCCCCCTTATGTAAGCTTAACCATCTTTTCATCAGAAGATCAACTGTTCATCGAGATTACAACACCTTACCTCTACGTGAAATCTAACTAGGCACAACACTTCACCTCTACGTGAAGTCTCTCCACATCTACGTGAAGTTCTAATCAGCTTCTCGAGAACCAAATAGCTTCATATGGGTTGCATCACCAAATGGTTGCACCTTCACGGCTGCCTACATACCTTACCCAAGAGATCAAGCCAACTGTAGTTCATTTAAATGAGCTCCATCAAGCTCAAGCACTTGTACCTGAATCTTCAGCAACGGACCTTCTGGCTGAGTTATATGAACCTTCTCACTACCGTCATGGAGAATAACGGCCTTCAACTTGAGTTTGCCGCGGTCACAAGCTTGAGATTCATGCTTCTTTACCCACGTGCTTGGTTTTACTTTGGTTCTAATGGTTGCAAATATTTAACATTCCCATCAATGTCTTCAACCTGTTCAGTATCAACCCTGACTACATGATTTCTATCCGGTATCATATCCGGTGAAGTCTTCACTGATACCGAACCAACTGGAGATGGTGGAGTAGCATCAACCTCCACCCGCTACGATACTTCCTTGGTCTCCGTCCTCTCCACCTGCTGAGAGACGGTAGACTTCAACACTGAAGTCTCATCAAACGTAACATGCCGACACAACACGATCTTCTTATTTTCGGGGTCCCATAACCTGTAACCTTTCATATTTCTCCTGACACCCAAAGATATAAACTTCTTTGCTCGCGGATTCACCATGCCATCTTTGGCACTGAAGTAGGTCGGACTTCTAAATTCCCGCAGCAAACCATGATCTTGAGCAGCTTTTTCAGATAAAATTTTCAATAGAGTTTTAACTCCTATCGCAGTCGATCCATTTATGAATGGCTAGCATGCATAATCGCCTCAGCCCAAAACGATTTGTCTAATCTTACATTAGACAACAAACACCGAACATTCTCCAGTAAGGGACAATTTATTTCCTTAGCCAATCCGTGTATACCTTCTGTGAAGTGAGTACCAATACCAGTGTTCTGGCCAAATCGTAGGAATTAGCTCATATCTCTTTTAACATTACCAATCTGTAACTCCTTAATCTTCCTATCTGTCTGCTTCTCCATTCTTCCTTTCCACTTCACCAACATATCTAGGGCTCACACCTTTGTCTCATGGGATATATCCAACAATGCTTAGATAAACTATCAATAAAAGAGACAAAGTACCTGTGACCTCCAAGCGATGCAGTTTTAGCAGGTCCCCAAACGCTTACGTGAACACAATCAAGAAGACCTTCTGAGTGGTGAGTACTGGTGCTGAATTTCACCTTCTTCTTGTGCAGAACGCTGTGTTCACCCTCTAAGTTGCAGGTAGCAGCACCTTCCAATGATCTCTTCTTTGCAGGAGCTTGTAAAAACCTTTCACCTCCTTGTCCAACCTTCACCTGTCAGACCTTTGTGCAACCATCATCTATAGAACTAGAAGTCTTCACCTGACTTGTAACCGTACTACCCTTCAAGTAGTAGAGATTGTTCCGGCGGACGCCCTTCATCACCACCATTGAGCCTTTGATCATCTTGAGAACACCATCTCATATAGATATCACAAGACCCAATGCTTTTAAAGCGCCAACAGAGATAAGATTCCTTTTGAGTTGAGATACATACCTCACCTCCTTCAGTTCTCATACTATCCGATCAACCATCTTGACACGGACTGTACCTATCCCTTCTATATTATACGGATGATCATCACCTATGACCGTGTAACATCCATCTACCTTCTCAAAGCTAGAAAACCAAGCCCTATTCGGGCACATATGATAGGTGGCTCCGGTATCCAAAATCTACTCAGTATTATCTGAGTAATCAACAATAGGAGTAGTAACTGAGAGAGAAAATACCGATGAGTCTGAATCCGATCCATCCGCCTGTGCGAGATTCGCCTCGGTCTTTGACTCCATCTTCTTACCTTTGGCCTTCGGGCAATTAACTTTCCAGTGCCCTACATCCTTGCACAAGGCGCACTGATTCCTCTTGAGATCTCTTAAGCCTGATCTGGACTTCGATCTTCCCTAATTATCTCTTCCCTTTCTATTGGAACTCCTTCCTCTTACTGCCAATACCTCTGCTATTGTGTTTCCCGAAGAAGACAGTCTATCCTGTCTCCTTACTTCATAACTCACAAGAGCAGCAGACACCTCACTATAGTTAAGAGATTTTCTTCCATTGATCAATGTAAGAGTAAAGGTCTCATACTCTTCCCTAGGAAGAGAATTCAATAGGATTACCGCCTTATCCTCTTCATCGATCTTCACATCCCCATTAACTAGATCTGTAAGAAGCTTCGTGTAGCGATTCAAGTGTTTATTGATGGAGCATCCTATTTGCATCTGAAAACTATAAAGCTTACTCTTCAACTGCAACAACGATTCTATACTTTTCGTCAGATACTTCTTCTCCAGGATCTCCCACAGCTGCCTCGCAGATGTCTCATGCAACACATGATACTTAATGTCTTGTGTCAAATAAGACCTGATCAAGTCACACGCCTTTCTATTCATCTTGTCCCAATCTTCTTTAGTTGTTGATGCGCGCTTCTTCTCCAACCGTAGAGTATCTTCAAGATTTGATGCCATCAGCGCATCCATCATCCACATATCGAAGTTGTTCGTGCCGTTGAATTTCACCACATTAATCCTCAGCGGATGTGGATTCATGGATTTTTCCGACGATATACCTTCTCCAGCCATCTTCTGAACTGATTCCTCAAAGCAATGAGAAAACAAACGGAGTTAGATAAAACAAACTGGATAAAGATAAGATCTTTACCTCCACGAGAAACCCTCGAAGAGTTTCCGAAGCAATCTACTCTTTCAAATTGATTTCTCGAGCAATCTACACGCTATTTTGAGAGCGACACACGATCCCACAAAAAGACCCAATGCCGCTCCGAGATCGACACACGATCTCCGCCAAACAGCAACTGATGCCCTTGGAATCAACACACGATCCCACGACTAACCTGGGATGCTCTGATACCAATTGTTGTGCGCATGACAACAATCTCTATGAGGAATCCACCAACCAGGCGGAGACTGATGCATCCGGAGACGTACCTAACACGATAAGAACAGAGAAAAACAATAGAGAAAAGCAATCAACACAGTATTTAACGAGGTTCGGCAACGTGCCTACGTCCTCGGGGCAAGGGAGAGAGATTTTATTGATTCAACAATCAATACAACCTAATACAAGAGGGATACTTGAGGGAACTTTCAGGGATACAATACATGAGGGCTCTAGCCCTTATTTATAGCCACAAAGTCCCTCGGTTTTAAGAAACCCCAGCTGGATTCGATCCCAAACAGAAAAGGAATCTGAATCCCAAAAGAAAGCCAAAACGCGTCTGTCGGTCGACTGGCCGGTCGACCGACCCATGTCCACGGTCGACCGAGTGGTCGATCGGACCCAAATAGAGAGCAACCTGCTTTCAGTCGGTCGACCGTGCGGTCGACCGAGCTAATCTTGTGCATGTTGTGCACACTGATCGACCGGGCGGTCGACTGGCCTTCTCCACTGGTCGACCGTGCGGTCGATCGGGAGCTAACCTGGCCTACTTCAATGCGTCGTCTTGCTCCTTTGTCTTCCGATCTGTGTGCTACCTTCTTCCATCTCCTCTATCTCCTCTCTCCCTACACTGATTCTACTACGAATAGAGTGGTGCAAAAAGATGAATAAACATAGGTTATATGGATAGGTTTAATTAGAAAGAGAATATAAAACAATGTGTGCCACCAAAGGGGTGAGCCTGCAGTTTTATTGACTATTACTTTGTCTCCAGTTTGTAGTCAATTTGCGTGCCACCTTCTGAGCCGTGCTCAGTCCACTTTATTTGGTTCTGAATGGTTCAACTACAACTATTACATTTCCCCTATTTTCCCCAAATGTTTTCTGTTATCCGGGACAAGTTTTTAACAGGCACAACATTCATCGTCATCCTAGTTTTTCCGTTCCCCATCAAAACATCTAAATTTAAAAAGATGATATTTGTATGTCATAATGCAAATTCACAGTTCTATGTCTTAATAGTTATTGACTTGCTCATGTTAATCTCCTCACGAGCAAAAGAATTAACAATTGTGTGTCCTATTTTTTCTTCTTCAATTACTGATTTAACATTTAATTACAGTTTGTCAAATATTAATTTATTTAGTGAAATTCCTTTCCAAAAGACATAATTACAGCAGTTTGCCAAAAAAATCTGAAAGCATACAGGTAGTTATACTGTCTGTAACAGTAGTCCTCTGCTAGTGCTTCTTATCGGCCAACTGTATCTCTGCTTCCTGCCATTTCACCATCATGAGAGAGTGGAAAGGATCTTTACTATTGCCATAAGAGTTATCCCTTATATACAACATGTCCTTCACATGCTATAACAAAACCCCCACCAAGCCATTTTCATGCAAACTTATGAATTTTACCAGGCACAGAACAATGGGCAGTTGGATGCATTCAAGGTACTGGTTTTGCTTTGCATTTTATCTCCACTAGGCCCATACATGAGCTTTTTGGTGGAGTGCAATGAAGGGTTTGGAAGTCCTTCAAGTTAGTGCAGTTGACTTGGTGCTGGTGGGGTAATGGATATCCCTATTGCTCTGTAAAGCTTTCCTGTCTCCAGTGGACCATGTTCAAAGCTTCAATTGGCTTTTCCAGCTGCCATAAATCTGCCATAAAAAGGGTTCTTAACCCCGCATCTCAAGTCACCACCCCAGGCATCCAAAGAAGAGCAAGGATAACATCAGCCATGCCGAGGCTTGTGATCTCCGTTATCTTCACCTTCCTGATCTTTCTAGCTGAGATGTCTTCAGGTATTATGTGTTCATTAATGTTCTTTATTGTGTTACTTTCAGATTTACAGTTTAACAAACCAAGAAATTTCATCACAGGCGAAGTTGGAAGCGTTGAGGATCGAATTCAGCTTGTGCATCTCTTGGGCAAGGTAATGTGCATAGCAATGGCCAATATGGTAAGACACAAAAGGAAGGTGATTAGTCACCTCATACACCTACATAGAGCACATATCATATGCATTATAAGCTTGGGGTACTCCATGCCAAGAATACAATACAAATTTTTTTGTCTTTATGGAATCAGTTTACCATCAAAATTGATCCCAAGATTTCCATTGCAGTTTTTCAGGAAAAATCTGATAAAAAACGAAAGAGATTCTTATAGAAGTGTACTTGTAATTTTCCAGATATAGTTCCAAGTTTTCCTCCAAAGAACTAGTCCATTAATTTGTGAATATTGGTAAATAGAGCATCATTCCTTTTGCTTCAGTGATGAAGAATTATCTGAGTTGATAAAGGTACTGTCTTATAGCATGTAATGACTACTGAGTAATTTTCTAAGGATTCTAATATTATGTCAGTTTTGTTTTCTTGATATTCAGCAGATACACAGCAGAAAGGTCCTTGTGGAGGTTACACTGGACTACGACTACGGAGGACCCAACCCTAAACATGACCGAGGTAGGAGAGGGAAAGGCAACGGTGGTGGTGGTGGGAAGAACCCCTAAGATCAACAAACACCAGCATCTTCTTCTAATTGCATGCTTGCCTCATCAACTCATCCTCACCGTTGTATGGAACAACACTTGATATAGCCCTGGAGTAGCATCTTCTTGCTATCTAGCTCTCTGTAGTCTTTTCCTCCACATCATATCTTCTTTATTTCTTCTGAGTCTGGACTTGTTCTGAAATGGGGAGAATTTCCTCTAGCTATTTGAGCTACTATTTGGTCATGGCGTGATTTTGTACTCTTTTATTTGCAACTTTGAACTTGTTATTGTAAAGAAGGTCAAATATCTTAAGTTTCATGTTAAATGGAATCTTCATTGAGGCCCCTTCGGCACTTGGGAAGTGACTTATTAGTGAGGTGTTCTGTGAGGGTCAATATTCATATAAGGCCTCTTTGGTTAAGGGTGGAAGTGAGGAAGTGAAAAAATGAGGAAGTAGTAATAGTTCCCTTTGGAACTTGAGAATTGGTTAGTAAGTTTTCCGGTGTTTGGATGTTATTGGGAAGTGTGGCTTGAAAATATTATGCCTTTTCTGGTATTTGGATGGTAATGTGCAAGTGAAAGTGGAAAAGTTGACCACAAAGTTGATCGTAAAATAATATTAAAATCAAAATTAATTAAGAAAAATAAAAAATAGACTGTAATTAGAATGTAAGTGAGATTTACATGATCAAAAAATTAACTGTTTTGTGCTACAACTTATTACAAATGAGATTTATATGACCACAAAATTAATTGTAGCACCCTGAAAGTGAGGAAATGATTGTGTAAAAAAGAAAAGTGAATCAGAAAAGGGTTTTCTTATTTTTTTTTCCCAGTGTTTGGATAGATAGGGAAGTAAGCAATTATACTTCCACGTTTCCTTACTTCTGCCCACTTCCTTGCAGCCAAACACACTCGAGAAACTTTCCATCCTAAAATCTTTTAGAAAGAAATAAAGATGAAAAGATGAAGATTTCATATAAGAGAAAAATGTACCTCAGTTGCCAGCTGAGAGACTTTCACAGCTGGCGGTGACGTGGCTGAATCTCAGCCACAAATATTGGGCACAGCACTACCACGGTCTCAGTTTTTTTTTGAGGACTACATTTAGGTCGCAGTATTTTTTGTGAGGACCGCTATCATGGTCTCAGTATTTTTTTGAAGATTGTGACCATGATCGTAGTACTAATTATACTGAGAATATTTGAAATTTTTTAGGACTGCGTTCCGGTCGGAATGTTAGCTGAGAGAGTTCTCTCAGCTGACGACTGAGGTACAGATACCTTTTCATATAAATACTATAAGTGGAACTTCATGAAAAGTCAAATTAGCGTATATCAGATACCGTGACAAGAGAAACTCTAAAGTTAGTTTTACCTCTTAATTGGGAATACGGAACCGTGTCTTAGCATGAGGTGCAAATGGATATAAAAATCTGGTCTAGTTTCAGTTTCTTATTAAGTTTTGAAAATATGATTTTGGAATATCCACATGTGGTATACTATTCAAGATATTTGCACACACCGTCTATCAATATCACCGAATGTGTTAAGCATATTATCTAAAACAAATCAACTAGTGTGTGACATAATATTTTATAAGAATTGAGTTAAGCAAGGAGATCTTATATATTCACATTTTCGCATAATAAAATATCAAAAGATTAATTGCGAATAAAATTCCTAAATAACAACCCCAAGACATTATGCTGAAGGAGGAAGATGGCAGTGGCAGCAGTGGAAGTTGGTAACGGTAATTTGGAAAAGAGGAAGAGAAGATGATGCTAGTGAGATGAGGTGGAGGGGGAGGATGAGGTGACTATGTATGGTGTGGAACATAAGTGATGGGATTAGGGTAAATTTTTTGTGTTAGAGTAGTGACGATGATGGTATTGGAGAGGAGAGGAGGAAGAGTGATGAGTCTCGGGCCAGATTATTGATTCAAATGTTATTTTGAGTTATATGCCGATAGTGACAATGGTGACAGTGAAACAGGAAGTGGAGATAGATATGGTGGTGTAAATGGAAAGGATAAGATGGTGATTACTGTGATGGTGGTGATAAAGAGGATGAATTTGTAGTCGTTGTGATGATGGTAGTGGTATTTCGTAAGATTTAGAACTTTTTACTAGGCGGTACATGAATATCAAGTTTATGGCCATATGTGGCGTGTGACCTATTTCGAAGAAAAAATTAACCCTCAACGTATTGTGCTAAAGTGCAAAAAATGATAGTACATAATTGCTTAACTATAAAACATGTGATAATAGGAGAGGGTGACAATGCTAGAGTGTGTGTCGACTAACCACAGAACATGTGATAATAGGAGCACGTGATGGTTGGGTGGGAGGGGATGGTAACTAATCTAGTGTTTCTTTTGATAAGAAAAAAGAATTTTGTTAAGTAACTAGAAAACAAACTATCATGCTCCGCTAATCAAAATATAATAAAGCGGGTATGCAACGAGAGTCGGTGACATATTTTTTTCCTTCAAAATATGCTATGCCTAGATATAAGGAATTTAAACATACAATAGAATTTCCAGCTTTATTATATAAATACAACGATTTCACAAAATCGTGATTTACTACATCAAAAGAAACAAAGTAAAGAAAATAAAAGATTCTCACGAGTTGGAAATAAAGACAAGAAAGCTACTAGAGCTCTGCAACATGTTTGAAATACTCCTAATTCTGCAAGTCTCTGAACTTGAATCTGAGCATGCAAACTCAAGGTCGTCAGTAAGTGACTTAGTAAGTGGCAAAATAAAAAAAACAGTAGTATAGTATAATATAATAACAATTAGTACATTATAATTATATTACAAATACAATACCATATAGTACATCAGTACATTATAATTATATTACAAGTACGATAACAATCGAAAAAAAGCTAAGCTATGACGAAGTCAATCTGTAAGGATATCTTATATTAGGAGTTTATCAATGTATATCTATTATTTAAATATTGTTATTTGAAATTGATTGGTGGAGAGATGATATGTTACTAAAAAGTTGTTATTTGAAATTGACCGATGGAGACATTGTCTGTGTTTTAGGTGAATTTCTTACATCCCCGGAACTACGACCCAAGTTCTTGGCGCTGAATCAGGACGTACTGCAAGGTACTCATGATATAAACAGTATACTCATATATAAACAATATGAACAAGACGGGATACCAGTCATCATAGGGAACCCCGCGGTGGAACCCTCTTTCGGTTGCACAATTTGTATTATAGGTCCATCTAAAATACAAACGTTATCTCACCTATCAATTTACACACCCCATATAAGTTGTCTAATATCAATGTTACCTACACCACTGGGTCAGATTAATAACAGTGTTTATAACATGTATACAAGATAATATGATTTTTTCAGTAATTTCGGTAATACTAACTATCTCATTATCAGCTGATGGTCATGTATAATTGGTCAAATTTTCCAAAAAAAATCAACATAATATTCAAAATCAATAATCTGATTTTTCTGGACTTTCACTATATATAGTTATTTTAAAGTATTTTTCTAAGGAACTAGCAATTAATAATTCAAATAATATAATTCCCAAAATTAATAAGTATTTAATTAAAATATATTCATATGAATTTTATACCACAAGGAAGTGAATAATTCAGGAAAAAATATTTAATCATGTAACCCCGATCTTTAATGTATGTATCACAGTATTAGCACTCTATACGACGTACAAAATTGATTTAACCTTTTCAGTAGTTAGATTGAGCCAGTTTCATCTTCAAATATTATTTTTTAATATTTTAAATTTTTCAGGATTTTTTTGGAAATTTTCTTGATTATTTTGGAAAATCTCCAAATACGGTATCGACCGATACCGATATTTGGCTCCATAATTTTTAATTTACAAACGTAGTTGAGTTTCTAGAATCTGCTTTTATTTTATTCTTTAGAATCATATTTTCTATTTTAGTACATTTTTGGAGATTTTTCTGAATTAATTAAAATTCAGCCGAACTAGTGTCGACCGGTATCGGCGTTACTTTCCAAGATTTTTAATTTGTAAATCAGACTGAATTCCTTAAAACTGATTTCACATTATTCCTTGAGATAATATTCTCTATTTTACAGAATTTTTAGGGACCGCTGGTCAAATTTTGACTCAAATAAAATATTATTTAAATAATACTAAATAATTATTTTTATTCTTTCTTCTTCTCCAATCCAATTCTTTTCCTTCCCCTGAAAGCCAGCCAGCGCCACCAACTCCCAACCGCCTCCTCTCTTTTTCTCCCCTATAAACGCTCTCCCTCTTCTTTTCTCTCTCTATTTAGCCCTTACTCTCTCTTCTCTTCAACTTTATTCCACAACCATCCACTCCAATAGTCACACGCCCACCGGCAACCCACGCCGGCGACGCCTTCTCCAGCCACCTCCTGGGCCGACCACCTCCCCGCACTGCAATCACCACCTATCTACCACCAATTTCTCTTCCAATCCTCCATCTTCTTCATTTCTTTCAACTCTAATTCCACCACCCTCTCCCAATTTCTCCATTAGCACCCCTCGATTAACCACAATACCACCATCTACATCAACTCCACAATCACCACCCATCACCACCATCCCCAATTCATCACATTACCATCATCATCAACACCAACATCATCTTTAACATCATCATCTTCTTAATCACTGTTAACATCACCCACATCCATCACCATCACTATCTCGATTTCTCCTCCCCTCTCCTCTGGGCCAGGCCACCGACAGCCTATGACTGGCCGAGCGCCACCTACAGCCGGCCAGGTCAGGCCAGGCCATCCCCTTCTTTTCCCTCCCTCCTTTTCTTTTTCTTTTTCTTTCTTCTTTCTTTCCTTTTCTTTCTTTCCTTCCTTTTCCTTTATTTGTTTTGGTCCTGAGAACACACACACACACACATATTCTCTCTCTCTCTCTCTCTCTCTCTCTCTCTCTCTCTCTCACTCTCTCTGATTCTAAACTCAAACCCACTAACCCTCTAACCCAAAACCCAGCCTATTAGCCTTAAGTCAAACCCAATACCCATTAACCCTCAACCCATTTTCATTTAAGTTAAATGGGTCTGGGTTGTAGATCTGAACTCAACCCGTTAGGAGCTGCTTAAGCCCGCTTTTAAACCCATAAAGGAAACTTTACATAAAACCCCCTTGTTATTTATGATATTTACAATTTTAAATCTCTAGATTGCATATTTAACCTATTTATATGATTTTAGTGTTCGGACGATATCTGAAGCATCTAGACTCCGAATTGGACGATTTTGGAGTCTTTGCGATCATAGAAAGACGAACGACATTCCTATTATAGTTCTATGAGTGTTTTTTTTTAAATTATATTTGATCTTGTTTAATGAAATTAATTGATTGCTATTGATAAATCAATATAAATATTATTTAATAAAAATGTAATTATTGATAACTTATTGTAATTAGAATATGCACGTTAGTTATTTGAATATGACTGATAAATAATAATTTATTTTATTTCTTGCTTTAATATAAAATACAGATAGATTAGTTATATATATTGGTAATAAGCGATTATTGGTTTATCGATAAAAATATTCTAAAATACGAAATTAACAATTATTAAAATGGTTGTGAAGAGTTTGAAAATAGAAAATTATATATAATTTATTTGTGATCTCGATCATAGCAATAATAATGAAATCATCATGTTTACAGACACATGTTCCTATAACATCCATCACACTAGCCACTGTCATTTCATATACATCTATCACCGTTACACAAATACTGTTACACTAAATACTATTATTTCTGTAAATCACCTAGAGGGGGGGTGAATAGGTGATAATGCTAAACTAGAAACTAAATGCGGAAGCTAAAAATAATTTGCACAAACACTTAATACAACCAACAAGTGTAGCCGAATTCCCCGTGAAGGGCTCTGAACTAACTCCTCTTGATTCCCCTAGATAAGGGTTGAGGTGCTATATGAAGCTCTTGTGGTTAAGTATAAGTGAGGCACACACACAAGCAAGCCAAGCATATAAGGATGAAATAGCAATGTGAATTAATGCAAGGCACAAATGCTAGCAAATATGAATGATATGGCAATATGAATAATGCTATGCACAACACAAATAGAGAGAGGGTTAAAAGACAATGGATCAAACGCAAACACAAAGATATGTTTTGAGGTTCGAGCCCCTAGCTCTACGTCCCCGCCTTCACCGAGAAGGATTTCTAATCTACTATCTTGTCCACCGAGGACTCCCACCGAGGGAACCTTCACCGAGAAGGATTTTTACAACAAGGGAGTACTGAACTCCTCTCTCAAACACCGCCTCACAACCGAGGGGTAGGCCCGTAGCCAAACAACAACAAACAAACACCTCTACCGAAGAGAGTTTACAAACCAAACTCCACCTCTCACTAGAGGGAGCAAACCAACCAACTCAACTTCTACCAAAGAGAGAGCAAACCAATCACCCGATCAACCTCTACCAAAGAGGGATACAACAAAAGCAAGGGTGTACAACTTAGAGGTGTCCACAACCTCAAACAATCTCTTTTACCTCTTTTCACAAAACAGGATCCTAATAGAATATGATAGAAGATAAGCTCAAGTGTGAAAAAACTAGAGCTTGGAAAACAAAAACTCAAAGAAAAACACTTGGGAAAACTCTTGTAAAAGATAGAAATGAAGAACAATACAAATCTCCCAAATTTTCTATTTTCTTTGATTTTTCCAAAAAACTCTAAAACAAATAAGATGAATCCTTTTTGGCACAAAAACACTTTTGAAAACTTGTTTAAAACACTTGTATATCAGTGAAATTTTGGCTCTTAAAATCTTTGTTAAAAACATGAAGAGATGAGGTATTTATAGGCCCAAAAGAAAACTAGCCGTTAGGCTGATCTGGCAGCCTGACAGGCCTGCGGTCGACCGGCCGGTCGACCGCCAACGGTCAAAAATATGACCGTTAGAGCAATCCGGTCGACCGCCCAGATACAGAGAGCAGAGCTCTCTGGTCCGGTCGACCAGTCGGTCGGCCGGCCCACTGTGCTGCCAGACGTGCACAGCTCTGTGCACGTCCGTCGACCGTACGGTCGACCGGCCTTGGTTCGGTCGACCGTGCGGTCGGCCGACCTGGCCTGTCAGCCACAGTTCTGGGTCAGAAACTGGGGTTAAAAATAATTCTAAAAATTCTTTTATCTTTTCTAAAAATCCCCAAAAATAGTTTTATCATTTTGCATTGATATATAAACTTGTGATAAACATTTTAACTCAAATATCAAGCATATGAAACCATTTTTGTGTTTTAACATTTTTACCAAAAACCAAAACTTGTATTTTATCAAACTTGTATTTTTCAATACATGAATAGGAAAATCAAAATAAGTTTGTTTAAAAATTAAGCATGCATGTATAGAAAGAATACATCTACTATACATAAACTAATTAAACTTGTTTTGATCAACTATTCATGAAAACAAATATTGGTTAAACTAAAAACCGAAAAACCAATATCCAAACATAAAACGTGTGTGTTGTGCACTTGAGCATATCAACTATTCTTATCTTTACAAATGGATCTAAACACACTAAACTATGGATACCTAAGTTTTCTTGACGATCTTCATCTTCAAGTCGACCCGATCCAAAAACGCCGTGATCCACGAGCAAGGCTATGTATGATCTTGATGCTCGGGCCCTGGAATCACCATGTGAAAGCTTCCAAACTCCTCTTTTTGAAGCAATCACCAACTAATATCTTGTTACATGATCTGAAACTAAAATCACAAGATTATTAGTAAACATAACTACATGAGTTAATCATCATCAAAACTAGAGAGGAAGGCCTCTGGGCCAACAATCTCCCCCTTTTTGATGATGACAAAACTCATGGAGTTATATATGCATGGATTAAAGTTAAGCTTCAAAGAAGCTCCCCCTTAACTCATGCATAAACAAATAATCATAAATATGCAATGATATATATGAAACATGAAACATGCATAGATATGCATAAACAATAAAAGGCTCTAGATACCCAATGAAATGTTCAAAAACAAAACATGCTCTAGATACCAATTAAAATTAAACTAAATTAAACTTAATATATGCAAAACATGAATATGCATATAAAACTCTCAAATAATTCTCCCCCTTTTTGTCAATCATCAATAAAGGGGTAAAAACTAAAACAAAATAAAATCTTCTCCCCCTTTTTAATACAAAGAAACAATCATCAATAAGGGGTAAATAAAGACAATGTTCTCTCCCTTTTTGTTTAAAACAAAAACAAAACCAAATAGGGGTGACAATCAATTAAGGTACCAATTGAAAATATGTCAAAATAGCATCTTGATACCAATTGAAAGTAAACAAAGATCAATCAACAAATGGTATATGCGATATACATTCATGAAGAGGAAGATGTGAAGCTTCCCTACATAGATACATTACATGAAGGAGGGATGATAAGCCCTAATTCACATAACGTACACTATGCAATGTATAAGAGGAGATGTGAAGCTCCCCCTACACACGTGTATCACATAAAGAAGAGATGTCAAGCTCCTCAATACAAGATACACTCAACATGAATCTATATGTAGAAGAGATGTTAAGCTCTCCTTGCATATAGGCAATACAAATCTAAACTTTTGTATTTATTTTTAAACAAAATTTTGAGATACCAATTTTAAAAACATACAAATAAACATCTTGATATCAAAAGAGAGTATTTTTCTTTTTAAGTATATGATATCAAAAAATTTTATTTTCTATCATAAAGTAAGGGAGTGGAAATACAAATACCAATTGAAATATGAAAATCGAATTTTCTCCCCCTTTATGAAATACCAACAAAAACAATGCATAGGCTTGAAATAAGATACCAATTGAAAATTGAATCAATTGAAACAACAATGAAGCTCAAGCTTAGCATAAACAAAATATATATGTATGAGAAATTAGATACCAATCGAAATTGATACTATTGAAATTGAAAGCATACATACATACAAACATATATGAGTATACAAGAAATATCAAAATTGATAACAATTGAAAGAATTTCAATGATACCAATTGAAACAATAATAATGATCAAGTGTATACATCATATAACTACCACCCAATCATGTTCAAGTTTTAAAATGATTTTCAATATAAAGCATACATGAGCATGATCGCCCATCCATCCGCCCGTGGATGGTAGGGGTTTTCAAAAGAAATTTGAAAAATAAAGTGTGTTTGAAAACTCTACCAAAATGAAGAATATCGCAACTAGTTATATGGAAAAACTTGTAAACTAGTACGAAATCCTTCAAGTAAGGAATAAAACAAGATTATATATTTTTTTCATGAAACACATGTAAATCACATGGCACTAAAACACTCAAAATCCGTTTAGCTCATACATACTCATGAAAACACAATCATGAGAAACAATTTAAAAGAGGTGAGTGTGCAAGTGTTATGTGAAACATATAATCATGAAAATTTGCAATTAAGCTCAATTAATTCCTTGAAACATGAAAACATGAAAATCATCAAAACTTATTTAATCTTCAAGGTATATGCATGTCCTATACAAACTAAAGTATACATACATATCCAAACACAACGAGTCCACAAAGATATATGCATGAAGGCACGTGGCTCAAAAGCATGTATATGTATAACAATAATTTGGATAAAATGGACATATACATGAAGTTAAACACATAATCATAAAACAAATTCAAAAATGGGAATACAAGTTTAAAATGCATGAATCATCAAAACTAGACTATACTAGCACATCTAATGGGTTCAAATAAGCATTCAAGCTCAAACATATATAGATTTATTTGTGGCCCACTATATGCACAGATATATACCTAGCCTTAATGAAAACTAACATTTAAACATATATTCAAATCATGAAGCATCAAAACAAGATATAATCAACATGAAAAACATAAACATGATTATTATGAAAATCCACATGTTATTAAACCTATGATAAACATGATAGCTAAACAAATGGTGAGAACACAAAATAATAGTCCATATTAAACATGGGTGTCTCAAATACTATACATGTATGTCAAGAGTCTAATAATCATGGCATTAACATAATAATCTATAAACAATGAAACATGCTATAAACAATGAATATAAAAAACATGTAAATAAACGGGAGTAAAGGATTGTCACCAAAACCGAAGAAGCAACTCTCCTTGTCTCCAAAACATGGTGGTCTTCTCCACCAAACTTCCCTTGAAAGTGATGCATCCAAATGATTTCCATGAAGCTCGGAACACATCCACTCCAAGGTACCTCTACTCTCACGTCATGCGAGAGCCCACACCTACATCAAAAACAAGAGGGGTGGTCTTTGGTACCCATATCTTTTTGGGTCCATAGGGGTTAGTACCTTCTCTAACCCAAACAAATTTATTTGCTAAATTTGAAACATGTATACGATCATAATAAAATTTAGCAAGGTGGCCCTTACGTCCACAATGTGTGCAGTGTACACATGAGCATACATAGTGTGATGGTGTCCGTGAGGAGCATGTGTATGCCGTGGGGGGAGAGCATGAATAGATGGAACTTGTTTCTTTCGAAACAAAGTTTCCACACGTGTATGACCCACTACACATTGGCTCAAAGTGGAGCCCAAATAATCCATTTTCTTCTTAATTAAATTTATATCATTTTCAATCAAAGAAGAAGTGGTACATGCAATGGGTGATCTAGATGGAACTACCATGAGAATCAATCTTATTTTGCAAAAACTCATTTTTCTTTAAACAAACATTTAAATCATTTGAAATAGAAATTATTTTATTTTTCAAAGCTTCATTCTCTTTTAAAACAAAATCAATTTTTGAAGATAAGTTTTCATTTTTCTTCAAAACATTATTACTATCATTTTTAGTTTTCAAAAATTCATTTTCCTTTAGTGCAAGGTCTAGTTGAGATCTTAATGAATCCCTTTCATTATAGACCTCAACCTTCTCTTGCAAAACCTTGTCAAGTCTAGAATGCAAATTTTATTTTCTTCTTTTAAAACAAGACTATCATTTTTCAATAGTTTGTATTTGGAAATCAAATTTTCACAATTTTTAGCAAGTTCATCATTCATAGCTTGAGCTTCTAGACATTCATTGCAATATGAATTAGAACTAGCATCTAGTTGAGTGTCCGAGTGTACCTCAAGAGAGTCATTCCCTTAGACCATGAAGCAATGTTCTTCAGACTCATCTCTTCTAGATCTTCTCTTCTTTTCGATAATCTTTGGTAGCTCGGGAGAAGTCAAAATACTCCAAACTGCAAAAGCTGAATCATAGTGAGCAAACACATGTAAATAATCTTTATGAAGTGATGATCTAAGTGCTTCTAGGGCTATTGCATTGGCCTCTATATGCTTGCTATCACTAAGGAAGGATTCCTTGGTAATGGCAAGGTGAACTTTATATCCTAGGGCTTTTAAATGACAACTCATCATAACCTTCCAAATCTCAAGTCTAGAAATGTCAAACATAGGAGGGCTATCCATGAGTGCAAACTATATGTGTGCAAACAACAAAAGTGTGCAAACAAGCAAATGCAAATGATAGATTAGGAAACAAAAGGATCTCACTCGTAGGATGTTAAGCCTAAGTATCAGGAGCGTAGGCTCTGATACCAATTGTAAATCACCTAGAGGGGGGTGAATAGGTGATAATGCTAATCTAGAAACTAAATGCGGAAGCTAAAAATAATTTACACAAACACTTAATACAACCAACAAGTGTAGCCGAATTCCCCGTGAAGGACTCTGGACTAACTCCTCTTGATTCTCCTAGATAAGGGTTGAGGTGTTATATGAAGCTCTTGTGGTTAAGTATAAGTGAGGCACACACACAAGCAAGCCAAGCATATAAGGATGAAATAGCAATGTGAATTAATGCAAGGCACAAATGCTAGCAAATATGAATGATATGGCAATATAAATAATGCTATGCACAACACAAATAGAGAGAGAGAGGGTTAAGAGACAATGGATCAAACGCAAATACAAAGATATGTTTCGAGGTTTGAGCCCCTAGCTCTACGTCCCCGCCTTCACCGAGAAGGATTTCTAATCCACTATCTTGTCCACCGAGGACTCCTACCGAGGGAACCTTCACCGAGAAGGATTTTTACAACAAAGGAGTACCGAACTCCTCTCTCAAACACCGCCTCACAACCGAGGGGTAGGCCCGTAGCCAAACAACAACAAACAAACACCTCTACCGAAGAGAGTTTATAAACCAAACTCCACCTCTCACTAGAGGGAGCAAACCAACCAACTCAACCTCTACCAAAGAGGGAGCAAACCAATCACCTGATCAACCTCTACCAAAGAGGGATACAACAAAAGTAAGGGTGTACAACTTGGAGGTTTCTACAACCTCAAACAATCTCTTTTACCTCTTTTCACAAAACAGGATCCTAATAGAATAGGATAGAAGATAAGCTCAAGTGTGAAAAAACTAGAGTTTGGAAAACAAAAACTCAAAGAAAAATACTTAGGAAAACTCTTGTAAAAGATAGAAATGAAGAACAATACAAATCTCCCAATTTTCTATTTCTTTGATTTTTCCAAAAACTCTAAAACAAATAAGATGAATCCTTTTGGCACAAAAACACTTTTGAAAACTTGTTTAAAACACTTGTATATTAGTGAAATTTTGGCTCTTAAAATCTTTATTAAAAACATGAAGAGATGGGGTATTTATATGCCCAAAAGAAAACTAGCGTTAGGCTGATCTGGCAGCCTGACAGGCCTGCGGTCGACCGGCCGGTCGACCGTCAACGGTCAAAAATATGACCGTTGGAGCAATCCGGTCGACCGCCCGGTCGACCGCCCAGATACAGAGAGCAGAGCTCTCTGGTCCGGTTGACCGGTTGGTCAGCCGGCCCACTGTGCTGCCAGACGTGCACAGCTCTGTGCACGTCGGTCGACCGTACGGTTGATCGGCCCTTGGTTCGGTCGACCGTGGGGTCGGCCGACCTGGCCTGTCAGCCACAGTTCTGGGTCAGAAACTGGGGTTAAAAATAATTCTAAAAATTCTTTTATCTTTTCTAAAAATCTCCAAAAATAGTTTTATCATTTTGCATTGATATATAAACTTGTGATAAACATTTTAACTCAAATATCAAGCATATGAAATCATTTTTGTGTTTTAACATTTTTACCAAAAACCAAAACTTGTATTTTATCAAACTTGTATTTTTCAATACATGAATAGGAAAATCAAAATAAGTTTGTTTAAAAGTTAAGCATGCATGTATAGAAAGAATACATCTACTATACATAAACTAATTAAACTTGTTTTGATCAACTATTCATGAAAACAAATATTGGTTAAACTAAAACCGAAAAACCAATATCCAAACATAAAACGTGTGTGTTGTGCACTTGAGCATATCAACTATTCTTATCTTTACAAATGGATCTAAACACACTAAATTATGGATACCTAAGTCTTCTTGACGATCTTCATCTTCAAGTCGACCCGATCCAAAAACGCTGTGATCCACGAGCAAGGCTATGTATGATCTTGGTGCTCGGGCCCTGGAATCATCATGTGAAAACTTCCAAACTCCTCTTTTTGAAGCAATCACCAACTAATATCTTGTTACATGATCTGAAACTAAAATCACAAGATTATTAGTAAACATAACTACATGAGTTAATCATCATCAAAACTAAAGAGGAAGGCCTCCGGGCCAACAATTTCATGATCATGTACTACTAATATATGGATACTGTACTACACTAGACATTGTCACTGTTACATAATTTCTTTATTATACCAGACACTGTTATTTCATGTACTTGTATACTTGTTATACAGATTTTGTGTTATATTGGATATTAAAATTTTATTCGTATATCACTGTTATATATGGATTCACATGTATACTTGCGTTGATTATTTCTATATTCCTGTTGCATGGATCACTGTTCATATTACATAAATAATTGCTACATGTATATTCCTATATTCCAGTTACATGATATTGATATTCCTGTTATTGGACATGAATGTTGTTGATATGCGATATGAGAAACTAAGTGCCACGTGGGTCTAAACCACGAGGGCCACCTCTAAAATCCCACATCTCTTACTTCCTGTTTTCCTTTATCTTGTTTCATACTATCAACAGAGCTCATGTCCTATTATCATATTACTTGTACTATGCACTGTTCTAATTCTTGATACACTGTATAGTTAAAATATAATAAATATAAGATGTGGATGGGAGAGACTTGACGGTTAATTAGGTCTTGTCGGGTGGATATCATAGATTCATATTTATCCCACTCCAGGGTACGGTACTGCTGGCTACCAATTGTACATAGCTCATTGAGCTTCTTATTTCTTTCTCCTGCCTTAGCGGGTAGCCCTGGTCTCAGTAGCAAGGGGTTTGTTTAAGGCCGTGGTCTCGGGTATGTCGGGATACACTCACCCGATTAGAGTTCTTTGATAATTGAGTTTCTAATTAACATAATAAAGTAAGATAAATAATAGTGACGTCAAAAATGCTTGTTGTTTGGTCACTCTCTCGTTCGGATCATGGTACCCGTATGCCATGTTTGGATAGGTTCGACTGGAGTGCGGGCTCTGGTATGAACTGCCAGTGGTATGGGACACTAAAAGAGATTGATTAAAAATCAGGCGGTACTGATTGTTATTATTGTATAAATAATATGACTTACCCGATACATGTATATTACTGTTCAGTTCTACTTGTAACTATTCCTGATATTTTATCCACTATCATATCACATGTATACCTTATTACACTTCCTGATAATTGTTACACTTCATGTGGTGACACACTATTCATGTACACGCTATGCATTTCATGTATTCTGTTTCATGTATATCCTGTAGATACTGTTATTGTATAATCACAACACTGTAAAATGGTTATTCTGCATACTTCAGATTTATAAGTTCATATTCATCACGATACCATTATGTTACTGTTATTATTAGATTAAATAAGAAATATAAAGTAATTAAAATTTACTACATGTTACTCATGCATACTGATGTAAGTAGGAACACTTAATACTGTATCATATTACGCATATTGAGAATAATATATAAACTGATAGTAATTATAAAATTGGATACTATTGTGGCAATAACACTGTTATAACATGCTAGGTACTGATGTTATATTATTGATAACATACTTGTAATATCGATGTACTGATTGTTAGAATATTTAAATTGTATCATTGCTACCTTGAAATGTATTATATATTATCATGATTGTACTATTATAGTATATATTACTGCTTCCTTCATTTTATCACTCACTCGATTGCTTTCTGGTGATCTTGAGTTTGCATGCTCAAGTTGGTGATCCGAGATATTATAGTACCAGATATTTCACGGGATTCACATAGGACACTCGTCACCTATACTATTCATAGGTATCTTTATGATTCTGTTTTTATTTCTTATATGTCCATATTTTCATATCTATCATGGTCACTAATCACTTTTACAGGTATTCTTGTACTTATTTATGCTGAAATTATTGTGTATATTATGTTTATTTTTCTGTACTGAGACTTAACGTATATGCATAGAGGTATTTTCTCTCTGCGTATATATGTCGCCATTGCGTCCCCATATCTGCAGGATCGGGGCGTTACAAACCAATTGCATAAAAAAATAAATCATGGAAATTTGCAATTTCGTAATGCTAGAAAATTAATTAAGCAATTTATATAGCTTAACATGTAAATAAATAAGAAAAATTTCACTGCAGCCACCTACTTTCCTTCATAATTAGGAAAAAACTCACCCCTCTATTTTTATTCGCTACAGTCTCATCCACGTTAGCATAAATTGATTCCTCCCAACCATCACTCTTTATATATTTTTACTTTTTTTTACTCTGTCCCATCGCCTCTGATGTTGCTCTTCGCTCAACTTTGACCACGGCGCAAAATAACTCATGAATCAACCTGCATGGTCAGGTCATTGTAGGGGTTGAAGGATGCAGAGCCCCCGAACCAAATTTTTTTGGGATCAATATTTTGCAGGTCTCATTTGTTCGTGCTCGTGATGAGTTTCATTTGTGCCTGTGATCAATGTGGTTTTAGATCTGCAACGCATTAGGCATCATTGGATGTCGGTGAATGAGAGTCTGCTGATGATGATAAAGCTGATATGTGGATTGTAACTCATGATTGCAGTCCTCTGTGAGAACTGCGACTATGATCGCAAACCTTTATTAGAGGACTGCGATGACTATAATTGCACCCTTTTTATTAATTGAAAATTAGATTTTTTTACAAGGACTGCGATCAGTGTCACAGTCCCAATATAGACTGAGAAATTGTATTTTTGTAATGACTGTGATCATGACCGCAATCCTAATAAAGGCTAAAAAATAAGGCATTTTTGTGAGGATAACGATCATGGTCGCAGTCCTAATAAAGAGGCCTAATCATCGTACCAGTCCTATAAAGACTCAGAAATATGACATTTTTGTGAGGATTGCGATGCTAGTCCTATAAAGACTCAGAAATATGATATTTTTTTGAGGATTGCGAATATGGTCACATTCCTAATAAAGACTCAGAAATAAGACATTTCTTGTGAAAACTGCGATCATAGTCGTAGTCCTTTATATACTAGCAGCTCGTATTTTTGAAGTGGTTTGATTTTTTTTTCTAGGTGATTACAATGGGACATTTGCGTCTTTCACTTCTGTGCTTGACACGTAAATGTATTTGGTCGGTTTAAAAAAAAGTGACTGTAGTAAATTAAATTATGAAGCTGAATTTTTTCCTAATTATGGTTTGATATAGGGGGCTACAGTGAAATCCCCTAATAAATGAATGACACAATAAATTAATTTATCAGCATAAATTATAACAAACAATTCATGGAAAAAGATTTATCAATTTGTACAAGACATTAAATCATGAAAATTTTCAATATTCTAAATACTTTTACATGCTAGAAAATTTAATAAGAAATTTAAATAACCTAAATATTAAATAAATAAATTGCACAATAAACTAATTTACCATGATAATACATAATTTATTTTAAAGAGAGTTAAAAAAACACTCACCTGAGTTTAGCATGGATCCAAATATCGAATTAATAGATAATTTTGGGAATCTACATCTAATTAACTAAATTTAGACAATTATTAAAATCTGTAGATTATTTTGAAAATTTAAAATCGTATTCGATCTTAGCATCCATGTGATGTTTGTAGATGCATAACTCTGTCTTTCATGGTTCCAACGCCTCGAGAATCTCACGAATTGAGCTCCTGACGGGTGAGAAACGACCCGAACACCAAATTTAATGCTTAACGGGTTTGTTGCGGCTAATGGGTCGCAGTGTTTACTGCTTGCAGGTCGGATCTTTAACTTGAAGCGGGTCGGATCTACATTGGATCGGTTTTTGCAACTGCTGGCGGATCGAGTTGATTTCTGCAGTTGATAGCGAGGTGGGGTACAATCGGGTTTGTAACTCTCGGCGCAATTGGGCCTGCCAGCGGGTTGGGCTTGCATCGTTATGAGGATCAGATGAAGGTTGAAAAGAGGGTGGCCGTTGGCTAAAGAACATAACAGAGAGAGGGTTGCAAAGCATGTAGAGAGCAGAGCAAGGGCTGTGGTGGCAGGGACGAGTCAACGAGGGCCTAAAAACTGTCGAGATGGATCAACGAGGATGTAGAGTGATGGTAGCGAGGTAGGATCACGATAGTGTCTTTGATTGTGGACGAGATCAAGGATGGTTGCAAGGTTAGTGAGGCAGCCGACGGTGGGTGGCGGCGACTGGCGATGGTGCGACAAAAGGCAGATTGATCTCGACGTTAATGCCATGAATTTGAATTGAACTCGACCTCTATGACAATCTCGTGGTTGGCAACAGACAACAGGGAGAAAGAGGGGGAGTTGTCGACATCACCAACGGGAGGAGGAAGAAGAGTAGGAGATGCAGAGGCGGCGTGACGCACTGCAGCAGTGCAGGCGTTGGCGCTCGAACTCTGGTACTGGGCTCATACTCACTCAAGGAGGTGCCGACGGGAGGCAGTCGAGACTGGCGCTTGTACATGCGGGCGGCGTCGGTCGCGAGGAGAGGGAGGGAGAGAGGTTACGAGAGGGGGAGAGAGAACTTAGGGTTAGGGTTGCAGGGGGGTAAGAGAGAATATAAGGAGAGAAAAGAGAGAAGTAATGGAAGAGGGGAAGACTGCAATTAGGGTTAAGTGATTTATTTGTGGTTTTAATCATCTATTAAATCATGAGATCAATTGAAAAATTGGTGGAAGTTGAAGAGTGGCAGTTACAAGGTTTAAAAATAATTTGTGTTCCCTTTTCACCCCTCCTAATGTGCATACTAGTTCGGGCTCTCAACTCTGGTGCTAGGGACCCGGGTTCGATCTCCAGTTAAAACATTTTTCTTCTTCAATGTGGGTTGTGATCGAGTTAAATGAGATTGAGGAAAGAAAAGAAGAGTGTGGGCTTAGGCTTAGGCTTGGGCTTGGGATTTGGGTTCAGCCCGAAATTAAATGAGAAGGTAAAAGAAAAGGGAAAAAAGAGGATTGGGCTTTGGGATATATATATATATATATATATATATATATATATATATATATTTATTTAGTTTGATTAGTTTTACTATTATTATTTATAAATTGATTTTATTATTTATTATTATTGTTATTATACATAAGGAAAAATTTACTGCATCCACATACTTTCTTTCATAATTAGGAAAAATTCACCCCCTATTTTTATTCGCTACATTCTCATCCACGTCAGTATAAATTGATTCCTCTCAACCATCACCTTTTTATATATTTTATTTCTTCTTTTACCCTTCCCCATCGCCCCCGATGTTGCTCTCCCCTCAACCCTAACACCGACGCAGAGTAATTTACGGATAGGCCTCTACGGTAAGATCAATATGGGGTTGGAAGGGGGTGGAAAGCCCCTCCCAGGGGCCGCAGGGGGTGGACCCTCTGGAGCAATTTTTTGGGATCGACCTATTGCATATCTCATTTGTTCGTGCTCGCAATTAGTTGTATGTGTTTGTGATCGATATGGTATTTAGATCTGAAAAGCATTTGACATTATTCGATGTTAGTGAACAGGGATGACGATGCTGATATGAGGACTACCACTTATAATCACAATCCTCTGTGAGGACCACGACTATGATCGTAGTCTTTTTATAGAAGACTGTGAAGTCGCAGTCCTTTTAATAATTGAAAATTAAGGTATTTTGTGAGGACTGCGATCATTGTCGCAGTCCCAATATAGACTAAAAACTTGTGTGTTTTGTGATGACTGCGATTATGATCGCAGTTCTAATTAAGACTCAAAAACAAGATATTTTTTGAAGACTGTGATCATGATCGCAGTCTTATAAAGACTTAGAAACATAACATTTTCTGCGAGGGCTGCAATAATGGTTCCAGCTCTAATAAAAAGACTATGATCATGATCTCAATTCTATAAAGACTTAGAAATATGACACTTTTTTAGGTCCAACTAAGAATTGATGAAACCCTGAGGAAGGCTTCTAAACCAATCAAAGGCTACTCTTTTGAAGGTGCCAATAAACAACCTGATCATAGTAGCATCATTATCTATCACATTGCCTGTTTGAGACTAAAAGTAACATATATGCTGATTTGGCGAGCTCTTGCTGTCATACGAATGTAATGTTGAGGGCTTAAATTTTGGTCGATATGAGACTGAATCCCATTCCAATGGGTAAAGATGGGTCATCCCTACTTTCTTTAAGTCATCCCATTGAGTGAGGGATACTATTTGTGCCTGGATGCCTTTGATAACTTCAAAATCAATTGAGAATGTCTCTTTCGAATGCTCATCTTTATCCTCATTGATATTTTCCTCCTCCCGATTGAGATTACCGGAGGTCTCCTTATTGTTTCGATTAGTCAGGAGCTATTCCAACATGCGTTGGATGTTAGCCAAGGCCTCTTGTTGAGTCCTGATAGTTTACTCCTGAGCCTCCATACGGTGGCGGAGATCATCATCATTATTATCGGCCATGTTGACTAATACAAACCCTATCTGAACAAAGCTGATGGTGCTGGAAGAAACATAGCAACTACCTTCTTCATCCTCATTTGGATCAGATATCTCAATGGTTCAGGTGATATAGTGCCTCTTGATGAAGAGGACTGATCATGATTAAAGGGTATTGCTACCTTAGAGCGAGTACTGTGAAAGGCACAATCTTGTCTAACCAGAATCTGTCCCAAGCCGGGACAGAGTCGGGACAGAGTGAAAGGGAGAGGATTAACCCCCTGCCTCCTTCGTCTAGCTCATCACTGATCATTCCCTCTGCCTATCATATTGACAGAGGTTGCAGGAAGATCTGACACCTTCAAAAGTTTCTTCTTCAAAGACTTAAGTCTCTTGGATGTCTAAGCCGTGACAGATAATAGATCGAAGACTGATTGTTGACCTTAAAGAGGTGTTGTGGGGATTGACCCCAAACAATAGTGGACATAATAAACTATCACAAGTTGACATCCTGCCTATACGCACTAGGACGAAAAAATGTTAACTTGCTTTCCAGAGTGAAGCTTTCGCTTGTTACTCAGATAGTCCCTTAGGTTTGAGTTAATTGGACCTAAACGGTCCAGCACTGAGACCCGAGAAGACTGCAAAACTACCCCCTTGGGTTGAATAGCTTCTTGAAAAGTTTTTGATTTAGCCTTTTTTACGAGATTTCGCTTTTGAAAGGCGATTTATTTAGCTTTAGCTAAGCTAATTTAGCTTCGTTGTACGCATTAGCTTCACCAAACGAAGCTATCTTGGCTTCACCTGACAACACTTTAGCCTTATAAAAGACTTGCGAGATAGCCTCGCTAGACGTACGAGATGCATTAGCTTCACCAGAGGAAGCTATTTTTGCACTGTCAGACAACACTTTAGCCTTGAAGAAGGCTTGCGAAGTAGCTTCACCGGCTATGCAGGGTGCGTTAGCTTCACCAGAGGAAGCTATTTTAGCATTGCCAGGCAGCGCATTAGCCTTTAGAAGGCTTGTGAAGTAGCTTCGCTGGAGAGGCCGGCGTTAGCCTTAGCTTTTTGAGAGCTACTCCAGACAGCATAGCCTGGTGAGCAAGGGCTGCTGAAATAGCTTCGCCAGAAGGTAGGATAAGCTTGAGAGAAGCTTTGTTAGCCTCGCAAGAGGCTGTTGGAGGATCGTCAGACACCCTAGTAGTTCGCCAGAGGCTGAATTGGCCAATTTTGTGGCCATTCTAGCCTTGCCAAAGGCTACAGAGGCTGCTACAGGTTTGCACAGAGCCTTGTTAGCTTCATCGACGGCTACAATATGCTTACTCAGAGCATTGTTAGCCTCACCAGAGACGTATTTTCAAGAGCTAGCCAAGGAGTTTTGGCAAAGAAGACTTCTATGCTTGAACCGCAAAAAGGACTTGTATTGTCCAAAGAGAGAAGTTGTTCGAACTTCTCTTGGTCAAATTAAATGACCAGCATCTCAGCAGTAGACCCAATAATCTTATCGTCACATTATGACACTACTTTCTCATTAATGGAGAGAGAAGTCCCCAGCGTAGTCATCATCTTGTTTTTCATTAGAAAACTTGTTGAAATTTGAGAAGAATTTTGATTGGGGCTCGAACCTGCACAAAAATACAGTATTTCAGAACTTTAAAATAAAGAGTGCAAGTGCTCAATTCTGCCGCAATAACAAATAGCTATGCGGGTCGTGATCCACAAGGAGGGACTAGCGATAGAAGCTTTTTAGTAAGTTCTCTTTAAAATACAAAGTTTGGTTAAAGTTCTTCTTTAATTCTTTAAAAGAAAGAGAAATGTAAAATAAATTAAAGTCAAGTTAGGGAAAAAGTGGTAGAATGAGATGGTAAGAAAATCAGAAAATGACTATATACAAATGAATTGAAAAAAAGTGAAAAAGATTTGAAAGATGTTGTGTTGGTGATCTAAACTAAAAGTTACAAGGAAAGAAAGAAAAACTAAAAAAAATTACTTACCTCCTTTTGACCAAAAGCTTACCTTGAATCTTTGGCGACGATGTTACCTTGAAGTGGAGGCAATCAGCGCATAACCATAAGAGTTGATTATTATCTCTTCCACATTACATCATCAAGACAAAACAAGCATGAAATGATACAAAGAGACTCAAATCCATCATCATGAGCTATCGTTGGCACTCGCAAAGGCAAGGCTCTTTCGATGCTATAAGACTCACTTGGATAGCAATTTGTACAAGAATGAGTGAAGTAGAAAAAAAGAAGAGGAAGAACACTAAAACGAAGTACATACAAAAGGAAAATACAAATTCGATTTCATAACAATAAAAGAAAAGAAAGAAACCTTACACCGGTGTCACTCTCAGCACAAGCTTTATTCTCGTTCTCCTATGAAAGTCTGATCTTCTCTGAATTACATAAATGAAAACTAAAAATTACATGAAAAGAAAAACAAAAACCTACACTAAAAAATGAAAAACTGGACTAAATCCTATCTCTACATGGTCGTCCCCTGGAGGCTCTGAAAATCCCAATATTTATAGGCAAAACCCAATCTACAGGATTATATGAAGATAAGGGGAGCAAACGCTCCCCCTAACTCTGCAACTGAGCCGCGAAAACGCGGCTTTGGCCGCGTTTTCGCGGCCAGGGTATGGCCAGGTGGCCACACCCTGTTGGTGGTGCTCCCCTGTTTCTTGATTTGTAATTATCTTTATCTGGATTTGCAGTTTATGTCTGGGATGTTAACGAAATGGCCTTTGATCCTTGGCTTCAACCGATCGATTCAGGGAGGATTCTTCTCATCCGGTTTTTAACCTCTCGATATGCCAAGATTTATCCCTGATTCCTTGATTTCGAATTTATTCTGAATTAAGTCAAGATTTGGTGGGCTTTTGGGCTCATTTCTCTTCACTCTCCTTTAGGAATGGGCCTGCAAATAAATTAAACATTTAATTAGGAAAATGCAGAGTTTATTCTACAATAAGTAGGAGAATATGATATTAAATGTGCAATATTAGTGACCAATCCCACCCCTATACCTATCTTTTGCTCGTCCTCGAGCAAAACAACTAAATTATACTAAGGATTATTAGACCACTTTCGCAGGTCACGCGATTACACTGAGCATGTGCACAAGCCGTTAAACCTCTAGGTTTCCCCTAGAGGACGAGTTTTGTCTCGTGAGGGTTTTCAGTGGATTACACCCACAAAATCCATAAAGAAAGAAAAACAAAGAGTTAGTATTTTCGAAAAGCATTTTGAAAGAGAAAAAATATTTGAAATATAATTGTAAGATTTAAGTAATCTATAAGTTATAGGAAAACTGAATTTTTCATTCCTAAACTTAGTCTCTATTCAAAAATTTGTTATCAATCAAAGTAAGGAGTCAAATTGTACTTCTCATTTAGTCTATTACTTTACTCTAAGTCATATGCACCTTGTGACTGTGAAAATTTTGACTAAGGGTTCATTAACTCTAACTCTTATGCCTTATTTATTTATATATATATTGTGGTATTATTCCTTAGTTCTATTAGGCTTTCTAATCTGCCCATGTAACGAGCCTTTAATCGATGACTCCCAAACCAAACAGTCTTAGGGCACCAGGTGAGAAAACACCCAAAGACTTAAGGACTCGAGCAAACAAGACCACAAAACTAAGAATTTTATTATTTGAACCCCTTTTAGGCGTGAATACTTATGCTTTATTAGGCACAAATACCCAGCTTAATCAGAGGATTTTTATATATATACATATACATATATATATATATATATATATATATATATTTAAACTTATCTAATCATCTTTCACATAAATACTAAAGCTTGCTTAGGCCAAAGCACCTAGCTAATCAATAATTAGATTTGTTCATATTTTTTTCTTTTTTTTTTATATAAGGCATAAGAATCTTTGTTTTTGAACCCTAAGTGTGTAAGTGTATGAAGTGTGCATATTTCATTAAGGTAAAGATCAAGACTAAATTACTTTGACAAATTATCTTCCTAACCCTAAAAATCAAACAAATAATCTTATTTTGACCAAATTTAAGAAATCATAATTTTGATTTTCCTATTCCTTAAAATTGACTCAATTTCTTACAAAAAATATGTCAAAATATTGTTTCTATTTTCAAAAAGTTTTTTAAAAGTAAAGAAAAATGTTAATAATTTTTTTTTTAGAGTTATGTTAGAACCCTCCCCCACACTTATCTCATGCATTGTCCTCAATGTATGAATTAATGCATAAATGTATGAAAAAGAAGAAAGGGAAGAAAAATGTTACCTTAAGATGGTGGTTCCGGTGGTGGTCTGATTGGTCCACGAAATGCGGCCCAATTGACTTTTCGTGGAGTTCGGAGGAGCCCACCAGAAATCTCTCTAATATAACCCATTAAAATGATGTATCCATAAAGGATTTTATTAAAATTTAACCCTGTTGGCCCAAAGGCCCATCACTCTAGTTTTGATTATGATCAACTCATGTAGTTATGTTTACTAATGATCTTGTGTTTAATTAGTGACAGATTTGTTATCAAGATCTTAGTAGGTGTGGAGCTTCAACAAAGGATTTAAAGACATATTTTGGAGCTAGCACCGGTTGATTCACGAGCCTATGCATCAAGATCACATCAAGTACTCAAGAGGAGTCGAGCTTGTTGGATCGTGTTTGGACCAAGTCAAGAAGATGAGAAGCCTTCAAGTGAAGACTTCAAGAAGATGAAGACTTGTGTCTAGGTATAAGATTTTGTTTTTGTTTTAGTTAAAAATGTAAAGGATAGAGTAGTTGGTGGATTGCTCAAGTATATACACACACACTCTTGATAGTTTTGTTTTTACAAAAGAATTTTTATTTTGGAAAATACATGTTTGGATTTTGGTTTTCAAGTTTACATATCTTTTAACCAAAATCAAGTTTAGAGCTTAATGTCAAAAACTTAGATATTTCATCTTATTTGTGTAGTGGATCATATCCATACACACTATGCTTTAATGAATTCAAAATATCTAGTTTTTATTTAAAGGAGTTTTAGAAAAACAAGATTTTGAAAAAATACAAGTTTTCTATTGAGTCAATATTTTCATATTACAAAAATAGTCCAAATCTTTTATAACATGCCTTGATTTTGTGCAAGCATATTTGTTTATCAAAGTATATTGGTAAAACTATTTTTGTAGATTTTTAAGTATTTTATGGGATTTTATTTGAGCCAAAAAGACAAACTTTTTAATCCCAGAAAAATTGTTTCAGGCTTCAGATAGGCGACTTACTACCTTTATAGTCGACTAACTCTGAAGTCGGTCGACCGGCTCGGTCGACCGACGTGCACGGACGTGCACGCCTTGACCTGGCAGATGGCCGGTCTGCCGACCGGGTCGACCGGAACTGAGAGCAGTGCTCTCTGTTCTTTTGGGTCGACCGAGCGGTCGACCGGAGGCTCCAACGGTCTGATTTTTGACCGTTGGCGGTTGACCGACAGGTCTGACAGACCCCAATGGCTAGTTTTTGACAGTCTATAAATTTAAGGGTTTGGTCATTGTTTTCAACAAGATTTTGGAGAAGTTTTAGAGCCAGTTTTTCCTACTCTTTTCAGAGGTTTTTCTCCACAAAATTTAGAGCCAATACTTCCAATTAAAAGGAGAGTTTATCTAAAGTGTTTAAAAGAGATTCTTTGAGTTTTCCTCCACCATCTCTTTCCTAGTTTTCTCACACAATCACTTGAGCCATCCATTGCTATATCTACCTATAGGGATTTGTTGTGAGAGGATTTTAGGTGATCAAGAGTTGTGATCACCAAAGTTCTACTTTGTTCATTTGAGGAGGCGGACGGTTGTGTTCGCATTATTTCGGGTCCTAGTGTGGACTCTTTGTTTCGAGTTCAGGTGCGAACTCCGTGTTTGAGGTGCGGCCTCGGCAAGCTTGTGGGGCTTGCGTGTGTACGGGACTAGGGAGTCCGAGGGCTTGTAGGTGTTGCGGCACCGAGGAGAGATCCATTGGGATTTTGCATAGTGGAAATCCTTCGTGTGTCGAAGGCGGGGATGTAGAGCAAGTGTGCTCGAACCTCGAAACAAACCCTTTGTGTTTGCGATTGCTCACTCTCTCTCTCTCTCTCTCTCTCTCTTTGTCTCTTTTATATCTTGCATGCTATTTATTGTCTTTATCATTTACATGCTTGATATATTGTGTGCATAATTGATATACTTGCTTGGATTGTTTGCTAACACTTGTATTCAACCAAGAGAGCCAACGCGGCACCTCAACCCATTCAAGGGGAATCTAGAGGAGTTTGTCCAGAGCCCTTCACGGGGAATACGGCAACACTCTTGTGTTATACGTGGTGTTTAGTGTAAAAGTTTTATTTGGTCATAATTGTTTTTAGCTTCCGCATTATTTGGCATTTAGTGACCATTAGATTAGCCTTCACCTATTCACCCCCCTCTAGGTGAACCTTCAAACCCATCTAATTTTCAAATTCTATAATTAATTTCGGAGTCAAATTTATCAACCGCCTTGTCCCAGAATGGAGTGTGAAAAGATAGAATGATTGACTTGGATTTAGGAAGTACGGGAACTAATACCGACTCGGGAAGGTGACTTAAGTCAAATAAAGGTTTAGGAGTCGAGACTGGTTCAAGAAGTGGGTCCAAGTCAAGAAGTTGAAACTCAAATCCATATTTATTTTTCAACAATGGAATGTGACTTAATATTGGTGATTCAAGTTCAAGAATGATAGGTGGGGAATCAAAACTGGCTCTAAAATATTACTCAAGTCGGGTAACAAAACAGGAGTCAATATTGATTCTGGAATTTGAATTGGATCACAAATTTGAGAATTTAGGTCACAATTCTCATTGAGTTCAATTTCGTAAAAATGAGAACTTACCAATTTGTCAATAGGACTTTCAAAAGTGTAAAATTGATCAAGTTCAATATGATGATCATCAAAGATGGGTGATTCAATTTCATGATGAATTAGCACAGGATCCAATGTTGACTCAGAAAAAAGATTGAAATCAGGTGAAAACACCGGAGTCATTATTGAATCAGGAAGTAGAATTGAGTCACTAAGTTGAGGTTCAGGATCATATTCATTCTCAAGTTCTATTTCAGGAAAGGAATAACTTGCCAAACTGTCAATATCATTTTCAAAATTTAGAGTTTGGGCAAGGTCAAATGATTGTTCTGAAATGGAACCTTGATTTCTAAAACAACATGACTCTTTGGCTCTAACAGAATGGTTAGCGATATCAGAACTGGTCAAACGGTGAGAACGTAGAGATTGGACCATCATATCTATGTCATGATTACGAGCGTTTTGAGCCTGAGTCATGGCTTCAAGCATCTTTTCATAGTTGATTGGTTCATTATTTTGTTGAAAAGATGAAGTGTTGTCTTGGAATCGGTGGCGAAATTGTGAGTTCATCAGATTTTGTGATTTTTGTTTGAACTCACGCATACTCATTTCCAAAATTGATGGTTTTCTATTTTGGACTGGTGGAACTGAGTATGAATCTTGGAAATATTGTGGACAAGGTGGATAGGGAGGGCAAGTTGGTTGAACATTGGACTCGGGGGAGGTGAATCCCCACTGACTCTGTGAAGAGTTTACATTATTCTGAAAATTATGGTTATAAGATTGGGGGCATGGGTTATATTGATTCGGATAAGACCAATCTGGCACACTAGGTTGGTTAAAGTTATGATATGCCGGGTTTGTAATATCCGAAAAAGAGGTTGGTGTGTAATATGGATTACCATTAAAATTAGAAAATTTGTTGTTATAAGCCATATCACACAATAAAACAAAAAAAAAGGAAAACAAACAAATAAGCAAACAAAAAAAAAGAAAAAATTCTAACCTAAGTTAGGGCAGACCTATGACCTAGACAACTCCTAACTGGTTAGACTGTCCATGGGAGGTATAATGCAGACTTTGACCACAAGCTAATCAGCCAGGTCAGGGTAAGATTGGTGGGAGGTTATCCGTCAAAGACGTTCCTTAATTAAGTAACCACCAACCTTAGGGCTTTCGGCCTTTAATCCCCTTCCTAGACACTGATTTGGCAGGAATCAAATTTCAACACCTTTCCCCCTTAGGATAATCTCCTAATTGAGTCCGAGATGTCCCTAGGGCCAACGTCTACTCATTTTTAGTTAGGCTTGGGTTAGTAAGTGAGGAGATTGTTTGTAGGCTAAGGGAGGGTAATGACTTCCTCACCTTATCTTGTTTATAGGACAAGCCCTTAAGTCAATTTAGTGCAGTGTACAAGTATATAGAAAAAGTAACATTCAAGCAATCATACAAGAATGAACCTTATACTAAATGCTATGCACATATACCTTTGCTCCAGCACTCTTCAACAGTAAATAAAAAATGAAATGAAATAGACACGTGCCTAAATGCAAAGTCTAATCATTTTTAACATTTACAATCAACTTTTTACTGTTGTGTTAAAAATGTATATACATTGAGTTAAACAAGGAGATAAATGCTACAGAAATTCAGATTTTTAATTCAGCCAACCTGCAAGAATACAGGTTAATAGTTCACTCAGTTTTGCCACTAAAATGTAGCAAATCTGAGGGCTTCTCGGCTCTGCTTTTTGAGCAGAGTCCAAGGCCACTTATATGTCCACTGCAGCAATAATTCCTTATTGTTGATCTATACAAAAAAATAAAGAAGAAAGTTAACAAAAAATGTAAACTTTTAAAAAAAAGTAACTTACTGTCCCTCCCCGGCAATGGCGCCAAAATTGATTGGGGCTCGAACCTGTACAAAAATACAGTATTTCAGAACTTTAAAATAAATAGTGCAAGTGCTCAATTCTGCCGCAATAGCAAGTGGCTATGCGGATCGTGATCCACAAGGAGGGACTAGCGATAGAATCTTTTTAGTAAGTTCTCTTTTAAAATATAAAGTTTGGTTAAAGTTCTTCTTTAGTTCTGTAAAAGAAAAAGAAATGTAAAATAAATTAAAGTCAAGTTAGGGAGAAAGTGGTAGAATGAGATGGTAAGAAATCAGAAAATGACTATGTACAAATGAATTGAAAAAAAGTGAAAAAGATTTGGAAGATGTTGTGTTGGTGATCTAAACTAAAAGTTACAAGGAAAGAAAGAAAAACTAAAAATAATTATTTACCTCCTTTTGATCAAAAGCTTACCTTGAATCTTTGGCGACGATGTTACCTTGAAGTGGAGGCAATCAGCGCTAGCCCATAAGAGTTGATTATTATCTCTTTCACATTACATCATCAACACAAAACAAGCATGAAATGATACAAAGAGACTCAAAGCCATAATCATGAGCTATCGGTGGCACTCGCAAAGGCAAGGCTCTTTCGATGCTATAAGACTCACTTGGATAGCAATTTGTACAAGAATGAGTGAAGTAGAAAAGAAGAAGAGGAAGAATACTAAAACGAAGTACATACAAAAGGAAAATACAGATTCGATTTCATAACAATAAAAGAAAAGAAAGAAACCTTACACCGGTGTCACTCTCAGCACAAGCTTCATTCTCGTTCTCCTATGAAAGTCTGATCTCCTCTGAATTACATAAATGAAAACTAAAAATCACATGAAAAGAAAAATAAAAACCTACACTAAAAAATGAAAAACTGGACTAAATCCTATCTCTACATGGTCGTCCCCTGGAGGCTCTGAAAATCCCAATATTTATAGGCAAAACCCAACCTACAGGATTATATGAAGATAAGGGGAGCAAACGCTCCCCCTAAGTCTGCAACTGAGCCGCGAAAACGCGGCTTTGGCCGCGTTTTCGCGGCCAGGGTGTGGCCAGGTGGCCACACCCTGTTGGTGGTGCTCCCCTGTTTCTTGATTTGTAATTATCTTTATCTGGATTTGCAGTTTATGTCTGTGATGTTAACGAAATGGCCTTTGATCCTTGGCTTCAACCGATCGATTCAGGGAGGATTCTTCTCATCCGATTTTTAACCTCTCGATATGCCAAGATTTATCCCTGATTCCTTGATTTCAAATTTATTCTGAATTAAGTCAGGATTTGGTGGGCTTTTGGGCTCATTTCTCTTCACTCTCCTTTAGGAATGGGCCTGCAAATAAATTAAACATTTAATTAGAAAAATGCAGAGTTTTTTCTATAATAATAGGAGAATATGATATTAAATGTGCAATATTAGTGACCAATCAAATTTCAAGTAAATAGGATTATAATAATCTTATACAGAGTTGATTCTGGGAAAATGTGCCGATAGAAGTCTGGTCAGTGCGCGATAACTTTGTCCCTTTGACGATGCGAGCGATAAGCATCGAATCTGTTGTTCAAAATTCCTTCTCACTTGGTTCAGGAAATTCATTTAGGATGAAGGATTAGGATGTTAGAACCCTGTGTTGATCCTTGGAAATGAGGAAAATACTCCCCTTGTGCTCTTGAAAAGCAAGAAGTAGCTTGTCCCTCTCTTCTTCTGCTCCTCGTCCGTGTGTCTCTTGTGTTGACCCAGAGGCCTTCCACTCTAGTTTTGATGATGATTAACTCATGTAGTTATTGTTTACTAATAATCTTGTGATGTTTAGTTTTAGATACTTAACCAAGATATAAGTAGGTGATTAGCTTCAACAAAGATATTTTGGAGCTTTCACATGGTGATTCAAGAGCCCGAGCGTCAAAGTTCATATCTAGCACTAGTTGGAGTCAAGCTCGGTGGATCACGTTTGGATCGAGTCGACTTGGAGACGGCGCTCTATAAGAAGACTTCGGTACATAGTTTAGTTTATGTTTTAGATCCATTTGTTAAAAATTAGATAGTGTGATATGCTCAAGTTCACAACACACACAAGTTTTATGTTTTGGTTTTCAGTTTTTTAGTTTAACCGATCTTGATTTTCATGAATAGATAGAATCAACAAGTTTACATGATTTAATGTATATTAGATTTGTTCTATATACATCTATGCTTCAACTATTTAAACAAACTTAGTTTGATAGTCTATTTCATGAGTTTGGTGTTTTGGTATTTTAACAAAACGTATTTTTGGTTTTTAAGTCAAAAACAATGATATATATATCTTTATATGTATGGATTATATCTATATACTTTATGCCTCAAAGTTGTTTCAATATCATGTTTTTGTATTTGGATGAGTTTTGGACAAAACGATTTTCCATTTCAAAAATCCAAGTTTGAAAAATATGAGTTTTGGTTTTTGGCAAAATTTCTAAGTTACAAAAATAGTTTAAAATATTTGTAACATGTCTTGATATTACTCAAACATGTTTATATATCAAAGTATAATATTGAACCTATTTTTGTAGATTTTTCATGATTTTATGGGATTTTATTTAAGCTAAAAAGTCAACATTTTAATCCCTAAAATATGTCTGGTCTGGCTTCTTCCGGTCGACCGGACCGGTTGACCGAGCTACGAGTCGGTCGACCGACGTGCACAGAATGTGCACGCCAGTTTGACTGGAGGACCGGTTGACTGACCCGGTCGACCGCCAGAGAGCTTCTGCTCTCTGGAAAGCCCCGGTCGACTGGATCGGTCGACCGGCAGAGAGCTCTGCTCTCTGTTCCAGGCCACGGTCGATCGGGCCGGTCGACCTTGGCCCAAGGGTAAAAAATATGACCGTTGGCGATCGACGGGGCCGGTCGACTGACAGCCATCTGGGCTGAAAAATTGCCCCAACGGCTAATTTTTTTCTAGCCTATATATTGGGGGTTCTATGGACTGTTTTTTAACAAGTGTTTAAGAGAAAAATTTCTGATCTTTTCAAGTGTTTTAAGAGCAAGTTTTAAAGAGTTTTAGAGCTTCAAAGATTTGATCTTCATTTGCTTTAAAAGTGTTTTTATTTTCAAAGAAAATAGTCTTTTGGGAATTTGTTTTTGGTCTAAAAATTCTATATCTATTTGGAGATTTTTCCAAGTAATTTTCGTTGTTCAAAACACTTGGTTTTCTTACACTTGAGCTTATCTTGCTATCCTATCTATAAGATCTTTATTTTTGTGAAAATATATTTTGTGGTTGAGATAGACCACCAAGTTGTAAACTTTCTTCATTGTGATATCCCTCTAGTGAGAGGATATTGATTCGGTATCCCTCTATTGTGTGATTGTAAAAGTTGTGGTTGGCTCCCTCTAGTGAAGGTTGAGATTGTGTTTAGCTCCCTCTAGTGAGAGGTGGAGTTTGTGTTGGAATCCCTCTAGTGTGAGGTGATTGATTTGTATTGGTTAAGTACCTACCCCTCTTGTGTGAGGTAGTTTTTGTGTTGGTTGCGCATTGCTCTAGTAAGAGGTTGTATTCAGTTGAGAGAGGAGTTGTGTACTCCCGGTTGTATTGCCCCAAATCCTCAGTGGAGGTTCCCTGTGTGGGAGTCCTGTGTGGACAAGTTAGTGGAAATCCTTCGAGCTGTGTGCTCGAACCTCGAAACATATTTGTGTGTTTGCGTTTGATCCATTGACTCTAACTCTCTCTCTTTTATATTGTGCCTTGCATCATGTTATATTACTCATTCATATATTATATGCTTGGCTTGTTTGTGAGTGCCTCACTTGTGTTTAACCACGATAGCTTCATATAGCACCTCAACTCTTATTCAGAGGAATCAAGAGGACTTGTCCAGAGCCCTTCACTAGAAATTCGGCTACACTCGTTAGTTACACTAAGTGTATTACAATTTAGTTTTAATTTTCGCATTTTGTTCATTAGATTAGCCGTACACCTATTCACCCCCTTTAGGTGTACTTACAATTGGTATCAGAACCTACGCTCCTGATATTTGGTTTAACCACCTAGGAGTGTGATCTTGGCTAGCTAATCTACATTTGTATTTGCACATTTATATTGTTTACACACACTCATGGATTGCTTGTCACCTCCCATTTTTGATGTCTCCAACATTGACATGTGAAAATTTAGGATGTCCATGTATTTAAAAATCCTAGGCTTGCATGTTTTCCTTACCGCTACTAAGAAATCCTATCTTGATAATAGCAAGCCATAGAGGCCAATACACAAGCCCTTGAGGCACTTAGAAGCACGCTTAATAAAGAATATTTGTGCTTAGTTTCTAATTGTGATTCCGCCTTTGCAGTGTGGAACACGTTGACCTCCTCCGAGCTTCAAACGCCCAACTTTATGGAGGATGAATCTAGTGGAGAATCCGAGCAACTATGCTATATGGTCCAAGAGAATGTAGCCCTTGAGGTGTATTCAGAATCTCAATTAGATGATAATGATGCTAGTTCTTCTTGTGATGATTATGTTGATCCAAATGCTTTAAATGAAGAACTATCAATTGTTTGTGAAAAATTGTTAGAAAAATATAATCTTTTGAAAAAGAAGAGTTTTGAACTAAAAGAAGAAAAATAAGGATTTGTATTCAAGACTTGATTTGATTTTGCAAGAGAAGGAAGAGATTTCAAGTGAACGTGACTCACTTAAATCTCAACTAGACCTTGCCCTAAAGGAAAATGAGATTTTAAAAACCAAAAACGATTGCAATGATGTTTTGAAGAAAAATGAGATCTTATCTTCAAAACTTGATTTTGTTGTAAAAGAAAATGTTTCTTTGAAAAACAAAATTGATTTAATTTCAAAAGATTTAGAAGTTTGTTTAAATGAAAATAAATCTTTAAAAGTTGATTTAGATTCTCATGTTTGCCATGATAGTGTAGCTTCACCATCTAGCTCACATATTGCATGCTCCACTTCTTCTAACATTGAAAATGATATATCTATACTTAAGAAGAGTGTGGATTGTTTGGGCTCCACTTTGAGCCATTGTGCTTTGAACCATACACGTTTAGAATCTATGTTTCGAAAGAAATAAATTCCATCTATGCATCCACGGCATACACATGCTTCCCACGTTCACTCCCATCACATGATGTATGCTCATGTGTATACTTGTACACATTGTGGATGTAAGGGCCACCTTGCTAAATTTTGTTATGATCGTATACATGATTCAAATTTAGCAACTAAGTTTATTTAGGCTAGGAAAGGAGCTAACCCCCATGGACCCAAAAGAGTATGGGTACCAAAGACCACCCCTATCTTATTTGATGTAGGTGTGGGTGGGCTCTCACATGACGTGAGAGTGATGGTGCCTTGAAGAGGATGTGTTCCGAGCTTAAAGAGGACAATTTGGATGCATCAATTCAAGAAAAGTTTGGTGGGAGGACCACCTTGTTTTGGAAATATGGAGAGTTACCCTCATGGTTTTGGTAACAATCACTTATTCCTCATTTATGTTTACATGCTTTTCATATCATTGATTTTAGCATGTTTTGATGTTTCATAATTAGTATGTTATATGCCATGATATTTAGATTAGTGATATACATTTTTAGTTATTTGAGACACCCATGTTTAATAAGGATTTATACATTTGTGTTCTCATATTTATTTTAACTAATGTGTATGTCCTAGATCTATGCATGTGCATGTACATAATGATCATATGTATGTTTATGAGTTTTTATTTTGATTTCTATGCTTCATGTTTTGATTACATGTTTAGATGTTAGTTTTCATTAAAACTTGGATGTATACTTGTACAACTAGTGAGCTACAAATAGATTATTATATGTTTGTGCTTGAATGCTCATTTGTAACCATTAGATGTACTAGTATAGTCTAGTTTTGATAATTCATGCATTTGACTTGTATTCTCTATTTTTGTGCATGTTTTCATATTTATATTTAAACTTCATGTATATGTCCATTTTGTCTAAACTATTAGTTATACATATACATCCTTGAGCCACTTGCCTTCATGCATATACTTTTGTGGACTCGTTATGTTTGGATAAGTATGTATTCTTTAGTTTGTACAAGACATACATATGCCTTGAAGATTAAATTGTTTTGATGATTTTCATGTTTTTTTTAAGGAATTTCATTTTGAGCTCGATTGTCTAGTTTTATGATAATATGTTTCACATAACTCTTATACACTCACATTATTTAATGTTTTCTCATGATTTTATTTTCATGAGTACAATTTGTGCTATATAGATTTTGAGTGTTTGGTGATCATGTTATTTACATGTTTTTCATGAAATATAATTTTGTTTTATTCCTTCTTGAAGGATTTCGTATTAGCTTTTCAAAATTTTCATATAACTAGTTCATATTCTTCATTATGGTAGAGTTTTTTTTTTCAAACATACTAATTTTCAAACTTATTTTTGAAAACCCTACCCATTAAAGGGCGGTTGGTTGGGCGACCATGCCTTGTATGCTTATTATTGAAAATTCTTTTAAACATGTGCATGAAATGGGTGGTAGGAAGTATGAGTTATACACTTGATCTTATTATGTTTTTAATTGGTATCATTGGATCTTTTCAATTGGTATCACTATTGACATTCTTTTTGTACACTCATATATGTTTTTATATATGTATGCTTCAATCTCAAATAGTATCAATTTCAATTTGTATTCAATTTTTCATACATATATATGTTTTATTTGTGCTTACTATATCTCTAGTTATGCTAAGCTTGATTTCTTAAATGACTATTATATTTCAATTGATTATGTTTCAATTGGTATCTTATACAAGCTTATGCATCATTTTGTTTGGTATTTCATAAAGGGAGAAAAATATTTTATTTCACTTTTCAAGTGGTTTTGTTTACCTTTCGTATTTTACTCCCACACTTTATAAAAAATGATTGAAAAAGGATATTGATTATTGTTGGTATCATATGCTTCTAATAAAAATTACTTTCAATTTGTACTAGTCTTTACAATTGATATCAAGATTATCTATAAATCTTTTAATTGATATCAAAATTTTTGGTTGGATTCGTCAAAATGATTTATTTACTTACAATTGGTATCATAAAGTTTTGATTTGATTTCACCCCTTATTGATATTTTTTTGTTTAAGACAAAAAGGGGGAGAACATTGTTTTATTGTTTTCTTTGACCCCTTTGTTGATGATTGACAAAAAGGGGGAGAAGTATTTGTTACTTTATATGCATGTTTATTGGTTTATTTGAGTTTCAATTTGGTATCAAGAACTTTTATTGTTTCACGCTTTTGTTATTTTGTTTTATTGATATCAAGAAACTTTTATTAAAATTTTTATTGTTGGTATCAAGAGCTTGTATTGATTATCTTTCAATTGGTATCAAGAATTTTTTTTATTGATTGGTTCAAAAGCTTTCAAGAGTTTTTTATTGATTGGTATTAAGAGCTTTTATTGCTTTTATTGATAAAGTTTTCAAATTGAAATTTTTATTGGTATCAAGAGCAATTATTTAAGAACATGTTTATATCAAAAAGGAAAAGAAATTTATTTTAAAAGTTTGGTATCAAGAGCATGTTCATTTCATTATTTTATGCATGTTGATGCATATTCATGTTTAGTACTCATTACATATATTTATTGTTTATTGCTATGCATGAGTTAATGGGGAGCTTCTTTGAAGCTTAACTTTAATCCATGCATATATAACTCCATGAGTTTTGTCATCATCAAGAAGGGGGGGATTGTTGGCCCAGAGGCCTTCCACTCTAGTTTTGATGATGATTAACTCATGTAGTTATTGTTTACTAATAATCTTGTGATGTTTAGTTTCAGATACTTAACCAAGATATCACTAGGTGATTATCTTCCACAAAGATGTTTTAGAGCTTTCACATGGTGATTCAAAAGCCCGAACGTCAAAGTACATATCTAGCACTCGTTAGAGTCAAGCTCGGTGGATCATGTTTGGATCGAGTCGACTTGGAGACAGCGTTCTACAAGAAGACTTCGGTACATAATTTAGTTTATATTTTAGATCCATTTGTTAAAGATTAGATAGTGTGATATGCGCAAGTTCACAACACACACAAGTTTCATATTTTGGTTTTCGGTTTTAGTTTAACCGATCTTATTTTTCATGAATAGATAGAATCAACAAGTTTACATGGTTTAATGTTTATTAGATTTGTTCTATATACATCTATGCTTCAACTATTTAAACAAACTTAGTTTGATAGTCTATTTCATGAGTTTGGTGTTTTGGTATTTTAACAAAACGTATTTTTGGTTTTTAAGTCAAAAACAATGATATATATATATATATATATATATATATATATATATATATATATATATATATATATATAGGTAAAGTGCTCCTAGTAGGTCTCCTTAGATGCAATCTAAGGAGTCGTCTAGGTGGCAAGATCTCATCCGCAGATCTTAACCAAAGAGAATAAGATTATATTTGTAAAGAGAATGCTATTTTTCTAAGAAACCCCTTCCTCAATTAATGGGTCATGCTATAAATTGAATGTAGGTTATATTTATAAAGAGAATGCTATCTTTCTAAAAAATTCCTTCCTCAATTAATGGGTCATGCTATCAATTGAATGCTCTCTCTTTTTGCATGCCCTCTCTCACTTGTCAACATCTACGGGATTATCGCGAGCAAGATCTTGCATACAAATCTATGATAGAGCCAGGCAGTGGGAACGGTCTTTTGCACGTACATGATACGGTGGAGCAGAGGATGAAAATGAACATGCCGTTAACTTAGCACACAGATCAAGCAACGATATGCTACCTACTACCGCAGTGATATTATAAGGAACAGTTCCTATGGTGTGATTTGCAGTGTGGTGGAGTACCAATTTGTGAGCAATGTTCAATAAAACTATGTTCCCAAATAAATATCTGAACAATACTTGCCAAAGTAATAAGGATACTAAGCACCTATTAAAATGTGGCTTTATGCTAAGAAAATGCTCTGAGTTTACAGTATATACACGAAGGGAAATTGAAATGATCCCAAGTTCCAAGAGGGAGCAACTTGGCAGTTTCGTCTATCACCGAGTTGAAGACTACAGCTGTATGGGGTTCTTCCATATTGACATTTTGTCAAACATGTTTCAGGCATATCCAAAAAGAGCAAGACTGAGCAGACAATTGAGCGCACAAAGACAGAGGGATTTCTGCTCGAACACCCATTGGGCATTGGTAACGCCTAATTCTTGATGCATCAACAAAAACCTCCATAGTCCATCTCCAAACGTGAATTTTGTCAACATCAACAGCACATCAGCATTGCTCTCAATTCAGTTTTGGACCCAATTAAGAATTGGAGGTGTTTGTGATGGACCTCACTGAAAGAATTACGCAAACATACAGATTGAAATGATCCCAATCTTTAAATTGTTATGTTCCTGTACTGGTTATCTTCTTAAGGCTATCTTGTTCCTCTGTAGTCAAATTGTTTTGAAATGTCTTTTACTGTCAAAGTTTGGGGTACATGTATTTTCATTTTACAAGTTGAGTAAAAGAACTTCTGTACAAAAAAACATTCAATAGCCCATGTATGATACAAATTAAAAAATGAAAAGTATGCTTCTTAAAGCTAGCATTAGCTCCATCCTATGTCTCTCACAAAAAACGAAAAGAATCCTTCATGGCAACACACATGCCCTCAGTTTGCAGTTTTTCAAAATGTAATAAGAAGTTCAACTACTCAAAATACAGGCACTCAAAATGGATGATACAATCACATGTTTTCTAAAATGGCATCCACTTGATGACATCCTATTTTCTGATACAAGTCTCATATAATGGTCGATGTCTTCTACGATGACACCCACCTGCTAAACATGCAAAAGCAACTCATTATTACATGCATAAAAAATTAATAAAAGATAATAGAAAGCATACAAATGAAGTAAAATATTTAACTGATAGTAACTTACAAAATCATATAAATCATTTTCTTTATCTACCTCTTTCTCTCGTACTATCCCCTTTTTTCATCTACAATACAACATTCAGGGATTAATTTAGGAGGAAAAAATTAGCTTAAAGTTGCAATTAAAATAACTTTAAGTTTGAATCCAATACCTTTACCAAATGACAACTTGTTATATAATGACCCTTTTCCTTACAAAATCCGCAAGTTCTTTGCTTCTTGATACCTTTTTCTTGTGATATCTCTATTCCGGCCTTAATTCTGTCAACTTGTGTGGGTCGTCCCTTGTCTTAACTGGTCCATCAGGATCACGAATGGTAATTTGAGATGCTTGTTCTTTAGTGACCAATATGCTTGACATTGGCATCTCGTTGCTATAAACGCCAAGTTCCTCAGCTGCTTTTTGCTTTTGATCATTTTCAACTTTCTCCACAAACTCATCTAACATAGCATCAAGCTCATTATGAAACACTTATGAAACTTTTGCTCCTTCTAGTGCTTTATTACATTTCACTTTAAGTTCCCAATGCTTTATGATGAAAACTTGCTCTTCACTATTTGCAATGTTATTCCTAACCACCCCGCGACCAACATGTCTGGCGTCCATTGTCCATCGCCTCATAATATAGCTTGCAGGAATAGCTAACATCTGCTTTTTCAGTAGAATGTGTAGACTATGCTTACATAATATTCCTTCGGTCTCAAATTTGGCACAAGTGCAATTAACTGATACTTCTTCAAATGCATCAAAGACGACAATTTAACGTTTTTTATTATTCTCTTCATCATCTATTGCCCAAACTGCATATTTGCTATTGAACCCATTCTTTGATAACTTCTCATGGAGCAGAGAGTGACTAGCATTGAACTCTTGTTGGAAATATCAAATATAGTTCTTGTGTAGCATGCTCTAGCTTGCTTTTCAATTGGATGTGTGGTGCTCAATAAAGGGATATAATTTGTACTCCTGAAATCTGCATCAAGTTCAGCTGCACGACGAGCTCCTATTGCCTCATCAAATTGCCTTACGAACTCGCACAACTCAGTTTGTGCATTCACATAACCATCAAAATAGGCATTGATTCCCTCACTTCGCTGAGTAGATGTCATGCCAGCAGCAAAGGTATCTTTTAGATATAATGGAGCCCAATGACGCCGTTGGTTGTACAAATTTGTAAGCCAATTTCTTTCATCTAAGCTACATTTATCTTTAATTTCTTTCCAACGCATCTCAAACTTCTCATGTGTACTACTCCAATACCACTTTTGGTACATTATTGATATTTCCTCTCCATGAAGACTGCGTAGTGACTGAAGATTCTGTAAAGAACTCCTGCCGAGATGCCATGAACAAAAACGATGACGAGTCTGAGGGAAGACTTTATGAATTGCACCACACATAGCCTTATCTTGGTCTGTGATGATTGTCAAGGGTTTTATACCTGACATGCACTTCAACCACTGCTCAAATAACCATACAAATGTTTCTTCTGTTTCATCAGCTAGAAGTGCACACCCAAAAAGTGTAGACTGCCTATGATGATTAACACCAGTAAATGGTGCAAATGGCAGTCTCATATTATTTGTTCTGTATGTGGTGTCGAAAACAACCACATCTCCGAATTGCAAATAAGAAGTTCTTGCCCTTCCATCTGCCCAAAAGAAACTTCTCACTGTCTGATCATAATCTAACTCCATTGCGAAATAAAATTGTGGATCAGATGTCATCTTCTCCTGAAAATGACGAATTATTGATACACACTCTTGACCTATGTTGCTTTTCCTTTTCTTCGAAGATGTGATTGACATTGTTGTTGAGTAAGAAACTCTTCTTCGCTTCCATGAGTAACATTTATAACTATACAAATAGTAGAAGGTCGTATTCCTTTACCATCAAGGTTGTCAATAAACTTATGGCAAGTTGGAGCTCGATGAAGAGTTTGATGTGAATGGTGCTTTGAGACTTTACTCGGGGTGGTTAGAAGGTGACTATGATCTTCATCGAGTTTTCAAACTATCCATATGCCTGAACTTCTCTCAAGGCCTATCACCATTTTTGCATTGCAACATTCTCTCACGTCAGCCTTGCGATGTATATTTTTGCCTTCTTCTCTTTTATCCTTTAGATATTTGAGGCCTTCCTTATCACATACCAAATACCTTGTTATTATTTCATTGTATTTTTTGATCGATCTGCATGGCCTCTACGGATACCAAAGCCTTTTGACTTCGCATAAACATTATAAAAATCATAGGCTTCCTCATGACTAGAGAATTCCATTCCAACACATGGACTAATAGCAAATTTTCTTTTATCTTGTACATCTTCTCCACAAGTAACCTCCCTAATCTGTTCTGTATGATTTGTCATCTATAAGTAGGAAAAAAAAGTTCTATAAGACAATAGATTAAAGAAATTTAGATAAGAACATATTTAAAAGAATGGCTTCTGATAATTTTGAACATACATACAACATTTTAATTAGTGACACTATAATTTTCAAGAGTTCTCTTTTGAGACAGTGGATATGATAATCCAAAAGCCAACAGCTGATTATACAATATGGCTATGATCTCAATTGATGCCTACTTCTATAATCACAAGGTTAGTCCTCAAAAATTCAAGGATCATTGCAATGGAAAAATGACCTATTGCGCGACCTCCTCAACCAAACAGGGAGGAGGAGAAATCTTCCCTTCAGGACAATTTGGTTTACACCAGCAGGGGTGATAAATATGAATACTAAGGCTATGAATAGAATATGATGCTAATGACAACAGTGCCATGATTCATGAAGTAAAGGCCTGTGCTTGGAACTGGATAGCTAGCGGCATCACTGATGAACATTGATTGGTTGCAACCTGAGATAGAATCCTAGAACTGATCGTGGTGCCATTAGATTCAGGGAACACTAAATGTAATGGCCTGTATGTATAAGTAACTTGACCGTGATTTTTGTTCCATTTCCAAGAATCAAGATTCTTTTTCATGGGATTCACTCTATGATAAACTAACCATAAAACTTGATTTGGACATATGGAAAAAACAAATTTTTAATAAGATGAAGAAGATAACTAACCTGAGATTAGTAATCAATGAAAGAGTTATCTTGTGATCTTCCAAAGAGGTTGGGGGTCGATTACTCAAGTATTCGGCAGCAGGTGCACAAATTGCTGGCGTTGATGGGCATAAATTGAGTAGATAAGAGGACAAGGGAGAGAGAGAAGCCAACAGACTCTGGTGATGGTGATGGAAGCGTTGCTCGAAGGCGAAAGGTTTTTTTTTCCTCTGCCCAACGACAGAAAAGAGATCTGCGTGACCCAATAATTGAAAGCATGACCCATTAATTGAGGAAGGGATTTTTTAGAAAGATAGCATTCTCTTTACAAATATAACCTACATTCAATTTATAGCATGACCCATTAATTGAGGAAGGGTTTTTTTTAGAAAAATAGCATTCTCTTTACAAATATAATCTTATTCTCCTTGGTTGAGATCTGCGGATGAGATCTTGCCACCTAGACGACTCCTTAGATTGCATCTAAGGAGACCTATTAGGAACACTTTACCCATATATATATATATATATATATATATATATATATATATATATATATATATATATATATATATATATATATATAGATATATATATATAGATATATATATATATATATATCTATATATGTATACATATATATGTATATATATATGTATACATATATATGTACATATATATGTATACATATATATGTATACATATATGTACATATATATGTATACATATATGTATACATATATATGTACATATATATGTATACATATATATGTATATATATACATATGTATATATATATATATACCTATATATACATATGTATATATGTATATATATATATATATATATATATATATATATATATATATATATATATATGTATGTATATATGTATATATTTATATGTATATATATATATATTTATATGTATATATATATATATATATATATTTATATGTATGGATTATATCCATATACTTTATGCCTTAAAGTTGTGTCAATATCATGTTTTTGTATTTGGATGAGTTTTGGACAAAACGATTTTCCATTTCAAAAATTCAAGTTTTGAAAAATACGAGTTTTGATTTTCGGCAAAATTTCTAAGTTACAAAAATAGTTCAAAATATTTGTAACATGTCTTGATTTTACTCAAACATGTATGTATATCAAAGTATAATATTGAACCTATTTTTGTAGATTTTTCGTGATTTTATGAGATTTTATTTAAGCTAAAAAGTCAACATTTTAATCCCTAAAATATGTCTGGTCTGGCTTCTGCCGGTCGACCGAGCTAGGAGTCGGTCGACCGACGTTCACAGAATGTGCACGCCAGTTTGGCTGGAGGACCGGTCGACCGACCCGGTCGACCGCCAAAGAGCTTCTGCTCTCTGGAAAGCCCCGGTCGACCGGGTCGGTCGACCGGCAGAGAGCTCTGCTCTCTGTTCCAGGCCACGATCGACTGGGCCAGTCGACTGTTGCCCCAACGGTAAAAAAATATGACCATTGGCGGTCGACCGGGCCGGTCGACCGACAACCGTCTGGGCTGAAAAATTTTCCCAACGGCTAGTTTTTTTCTAGCCTATATATTTGGGGTTCTATGGACTGTTTTTTAACAAGTTTTTGAGAGAAAATTTCTGATCTTTTCATGTATTTTAAGAGCAAGTTTTAAAGAGTTTTAGAGCTTCAAAGATTTGATCTTCATTTGTTTTAAAAGTGTTTTTATTTTCAAAGAAAATAGTCTTTTGAAAATTTATTTTTGGTCTAAAAATTCTATATCTATTTGGAGATTTTCCCAAGTAATTTTCTTTGTTCAAAACACTTGGTTTTCTCACACTTGAGCTTATCTTGCTATCCTATCTATAGGATCTTTATTTTTGTGGGAAAATTAGTTTGTGGTTGAGATAGACCACCAAGTTGTAAACTTCCTTCATTGTGATATCCGTCTAGTGAGAGGAGATTGATTTGGTATCCCTCTATTGTGAGGTGATTGTGGAAGTTGTGATTGGCTCCCTCTAGTGAGAGGTTGAGATTGTGTTTAGCTCCCTCTAGTGAGAGGTGGGTTTGTGTTGGAATCCCTCTACTGTGAGGTGATTGATTTGTATTTGTGAAGTGCCTACCCCTCTTATGTGAGGTGATTTTTGTGTTGGTTGTGCATTGCCTCTAGTAAGAGGTTGTACTCAGTTGAAAGAGGAGTTGTGTACTCCCAGTTGTATTGCCCCAAATCCTCAGTGGAGGTTCTCTGTGTGGGAGTCCTGTGTGGACAAGTTAGTGGAAATCCTTCTGTGTGAAGGCGGGGACGTAGAGTTGTGTGCTCGAACCTCGAAACATATTCGTGTGTTTGCGTTTGATCCATTGACTCTAACTCTCTCTTTTATATTGTGCCTTGCATCATTTCATATTACTCATTCATATATTATATGCTTGGCTTGTTTGTGTGTGCCTCACTTGTGTTTAACCACAAGAGCTTCATATAGCACCTCAACTCTTATTCAGAAGAATCAAGAGGAGTTAGTCTAGAGCCCTTCACTGAAAATTCGGCTACACTCATTGGTTATACGAAGTGTGTTGCAATTTAGTTTTAATTTTCGTATTTTGTTCATTAGATTAGCTGTACACCTATTCATCCCCCTCTAGGTGTACTTACATCTTGGTCTTGGACAAAGAGTTGGAGTCGTGTCTTAGCCTACTGGTGGGCTATTTATAAGCTCCACAGGGGTAAGAATCCCCTAAAATCCGTAAAGACTATTAAAACAGACTAAAGCCTGCCTGACGTGGCTAAAACAGCCTGGCAAGGTTAGAATATCCTATGGTGAGGCTAGCCAACAGCCTTTGGCTTTTAGGGGAGTCACGATCCCCTTAATTGTCTCTTCTTAAAGAGAAATTTAATGTGGTGTAACTGCCCATTAAAAGAGGCCATTAATCCCATTAAGTTAGTGGGGTGTCAGCCCACTATCCCGCTCAGGGGTTTAAAATGATCAACAGACCTGAAGCTTCGTCTGTTGGCGAAGCTAAGCTATTTGGCAAACCTAAGCTAGCGATTAGTCTAGGCTTATAGCTTCTGGAAAAGACAGCCTACTGGTGAAGTTAAGCTAGCGGTGAAGTTAGGTTTATAGCTTCTGGTTAAGCTGGCCTGTTGGCGAAGTTAGTGAAGCTAAGCTTCAAGCTTCTGGCGAAGCTAGCCAATTCGGCAAAGTTAGCCAGTTTGAATGAAATGACAACCTTTCAGGCTTGTTTAAGCATATTTAAAGGTGTGCTTGACCCTCTTAACACTTAATTGGATTAGCAGAGTCTAGATGATTGATCTATCCATCGAGGTTTGATCGAGCCTGACAAAATATGTACTGATTGTCGAATTGTCTGCGACTTGTCTTTTAGAAGTGTTGACAAGTTAGATGTTATACAAATCAGTTGAAGAGCTATCTGAGATTTTATTTTTTAGAAGTGTCAACAATGACATGTCTAGTTTCTTCCAATGTATGTCAATAAAATCTAACGGAATGGGCATATTAATTCTGTCATAATCAGCCAACTCATATGCACAAGTCTGTGGGTCTTTCTCCATATGCACTTATAGGCTTCCTTATCCACACCGATGGTGTTGCTTCTTATTGATTCCTCCACAATCTTTTTCATAAAAGTAATGGATACAACACCATGTAAGAACTTGAACTGGGATGGCATAAAGTTGTGCAATACTACATTTACACTCTTTTCTTAGGAAACTTTTATTTTCGTGTATTGCATCTCCAAAAGTGCATGTATTTTCGCTCAACTAGTCTAAAATTCTATACAGATGATCTCACGTATCTCTGCAGCTTGGCATGAATGCTCTCAGTTCTGAAAAGGTAAGATAATGAATAGGCAAGATAAATTTATGATAACAACATTATATAATAGATATATAAAAATTACACAATATCGTATACGAATGGCCAATATCATACTGGTTTGTTGATGTATTTCTAAAATGCATTTTCCTGATAGTCGAATATGTGACAAAACTCTCTTTATACTTGTCAATCAATGTATTATTCATATATGCAAGTAATTTAGAAAATTTCCCGAAATCCTCATTAAATCTACCAAACAATCGTACAAAATCTTTCTCGAGTTCAGCTATCACCATTATATTCCATTCTGACATGAATGAATTGACTTTCTCTTTGATCTCAAAGGTTTTCTTGCATTGACTAGGAATATTTTTTTCCTTATATACTATCTACACAAAAAATGACGAGTGACAGGAAATATTTTCTTTACAGCATTCACCATCGCTAAATCTTTATCAGTTACAAAAACAGATGTCATCAACTGGCCATGCATTAAGGCTTTCAGACTATCCAAACACCAACTAAAGTTATCTTTCCGTTTCGCTTCTAAATATACAAAAGCAACTGAAAAAGTCATTTCAGTATTTGTAACCTCAATCATCTCCATCAATGGTAACCAGTAGTATCTATTGATTTTGTGTGTGCAATCTATTATTAACACTCGGAGAAATGTATGTAATAACTCAGTGCTAGTCAAGTGAGCTCAAAGAATATCTTTCACATTCGGTATCTGGACAACTTCTATAAACCTCAATATAAGCGTGTTCTGAAAGCTTTTTCATTAGTTACTCTATTTGTGATCTTTCGATATACTCTACAACTTTAAACTTCTTTCTTGTGTTATAAACTATCCTCATGACTCACATTTTTTTTATTTCTTTGTTTCAATGCATGTAAAATATCTCTTGGGAACAAGACTCATGAACATATTTACAACCAATCTCTTCTCTACGGCAAAGGAATATCCTTCCCAATGTTTAGAGGCTAAGTGGTTGTGGACACCACATGCAGCCGAAAGCATCCACCCCTCTTTGAGGGACAACTCCATGTCCTTTAATAGGATTAGACAATCACATTTTTTGGTACCGGTACTTTTTGATCATCGTTACTCCGATGTATCTTTCACATTGAACTTTAATTTTTTACATTTATATTTTTTTACTGTGCTCACAACTAAGAAGTACTCTTCCTTGCTTTTTATTTCTAGGGAGATTAGAATGCTTTATAATGATCATAAAGCCATGGACTTACCAACTTCTTCGCCCAATTTGATTACTGGCTCACGATTTTGAAATATCTCGTACGTGATGAAATTCATTGTGTAATCAATTATTATCTTATTACCAGTATTGCTACAATAGATAAAGGGATGTTCCTGTACTACCAGCAAAGACAAAAACAAATCATTATATATATATATACACACACACACACAGTTTGGATATAAAAACCAAACTTTAATAGATTTTTATAAAAAACAAAAAAACTTTGTTCGCCCAAATTGGACTAAACACAATTCCCCCAGTTCGGTATAATTTGGGCGAACAAAGGTTTCTTGTTTGGCCAAATGAGACCGAATAAAGGGGAATTCTGTTCGGTCTGATTAGGCAGAACATATTTTTCCTATTTGGTCTACTTTGACTAAACTATTTTTTGTTCGGTTAAATCAGACCGACCGAACAAGGAAACATTATTCGGTCAGATTTGGCCGAGCAAAATTTTTTCATTCGGTTAGAAGTAACCGAACAAAAGCGTAAACTATGAATTTCATTGGCTGAACAAAACATGAACTAACAAAGATAAAAAGAAAAAAAATGAATTTACAACAGTAAAAACTAAAAAAAATTAGATTTAAAACAATAAAAAATTACCTCTTCATTGTTATAATGCTCCCAAGTAGTTAATTACTCATCTATATATTGAAATTTTTAAGTTTTGGATGATCTGTAAATTTTTAGAGTTTTTCTGAAGATGAATAATGAAAGTGATTATTGTGTTGAGGGAAAAAAAGAATGTGTGTACTAATCAATGACTATATTAATTAATTGGGTGGATGTATTAATCAATGAATGTGTGCATTAATCAATATGAATGACAAAGTTTGTAATTCTAGGTAACTAAAATGTTATTTTAGTTTTTTTATGATGGGTTATAATGGTCTATAATTTTTTTTAAAATTTTAGTATGTGTCTTAATTAATTTGTTGCACGCCAATATTTGTGCCTAATTAAATTTCCTTCACTTGGACATACCATAACTAACATCATAGAAAAGGGAAAAAAAGGAAATAAATGCAATTCCAATTGTAATCAGAAAAGAAAGGAAAGGAAAATTGAAACCTGAGGAATTCAGGCAAAGGTCCATTTTGCTGTCTCTTAACCAGTTGTGATCAGATCAAGATGCAGTGCTATAAGTTATCAACCAGTGCCATATTTTTTTTTCCTGTTCTAGATTTCAAATATGGCGTCCGTAGTTGTATAGTGAGTTAAGAATCTGATTAGAGGGGGGAAAAACTATCAAATTGACAAATACCAGCTGTTGTAACCGTCTCTGATACATTTTGTGCAGCTATTTATGGTATATATGGGATCATCATCTCAAACAAAAAATAATACACAAATAAATAAGTAGAAACAAAGACAACATGTAAAAAATTTTCAAGGATACATGTCTTAAATGTTTGAAGAGTAAGTTTAATGTTTCACCCTCCCTTTCTTCGGCATTTTGCTACCAAAGCCACCATAATAAGCTGGAAAATTTTGAAAAAAATCATGGATTACTTGAATATCAATCTCTATTCTCTTTCTATTTAGATTCATTATCCTCAATCAAGCACGAACTCAAAGATGACAAACTCTAATAAAATAAGTTTCAAAGGCATCAAGGGTGGAACAAATTTTCATGATTTCTAGAATACATATAACTACTCAAGATACTAAGCAACAGAAAAATGGCAATAATTGAAGACATATCTTGTTCTATAATTGATAAGTAGTACAAAAAAAAATTATATGTCAATCATATAATTCATTTTTTAAATATCCAGGCTCAGGTTTGAAAGGATCAAGTTCCTGTGGGGGGAGAGAGAGAGAGTGTAAAATCTTATTAGTGTTGTGCGCGCAGACAATCACAACAACGAACCAATAGAGAATCCCTAGATCTCCAGCACAATGCAATCACAAGAGAAAAACTCACAAATCACAAACACACAGTTTAACGAGGTTCGGCCAACGTGCCTACGTCCTCGGGGCAATCAATGGAGAGGTTTTTCTATTAGGAAGATGAATACAAGTTGCTCTAAGTCTCTTTGAATGCAAGAGAACTCAAGCAAATACAATTTTGCAGAGATCTCAAACCCTAGAGATCCTTTAGGCTTAAATACCTCATACAACGGATCAGCAGAAAAAACCCAGAACCCGCGTGTCGGTCGACCGGGACGGTCGACCGAACTCCCAATTCTCCAATACCGGTCGACCGGGCCGGTCGACCGGAAAAACCCGAGAGTTGGGGTTTGTCAGTCAAGGGCTTCCGGTCGACCGGGCCGGTCGACCGAACAAACCCGAGAGTTGGGGTTTGTCAGTCAGAGCCCTTCGGTCGACCGGGCCGGTCGACCGCTCCAACTCCTGTGCATGTTGTGCACGTCGGTCGACCGGACCGGTCGACCGACCTCTGTCCTTTTCTGCTGCTGCTGCTTTTTCCTGCCTGCTGTTCCTTTGCCTTTCGTCGTAGACTCCTTGGCAATCTTCAACAGCACCTGGCATGAATTCACCTCCTCTACTGTACTCTCTCCTCCAACAATTCTCCACCTCGGTGAAGATTTCCAAATCTGAGCCGAATTCCGACTCGATAGCGGCTGCACCAACCCGGTTGCCTACGTACCCCTTGCCCAAGGGATCAAGCCGTCCGTAGTTCACCCAAATGAGCTTCAGCAAGCTCATTTCACCTGAAGGACATGGAGCAAGTCTTTGCAGTGTGCAAACTTCACTCCCGTCACCACCTTTGTAAGCATATCGGCCGGATTCTCCGAAGTGTGAACTTTCAACAAGTCAATGTCACCTTCTTCTAGAATCTCCCGTACAAAATGATACCTGACATCAATATGCTTCGTCCTTGCATGATAGACCTGGTTCCTTGCCAAGTAGATGGCACTCATGCTGTCACAGTTTATCTTCAAAATATCCTGTTCCACGCCCAGATCATCAAGTAATCCCTGAAGCCATATTGCCTCCTTCATGGCCTCTGTCAAAGCCATATATTCAGCCTCTGTGGTCGACAACGCGACGGTAGACTGAAGTGTGGAGCGCCAACTCACCGGTGCCTGTGAGAATGTGAAGACATATCCCGTCGTCGACCGGCGTTTGTCAAGATCACCTGCATAGTCTGAATCCACATAACCTATGCATTTCTGCTTTCCGGTGTTGTCCTTCTCAAATACCAGGCCTACATCAACAGTTCCCTTGATGTACCTCAGAATCCATTTCACGGCTTCCCAATGACCTTGTCCAGGATCATGCATGTATCGACTCACCATGGAGACTGCCTGTGAAATATCTGGCCTCGTACACACCATTGCATACATCAAGCTACCCACCGCATTGGCATATGGAACATGAGACATATGCTCACGCTCTTGAACACTCCTTGGAGACATCTTCGCTGACAACTTGAAATGCGGCGCCATTGGTGTACTAACAGTCTTAGTATCTTTCCCAATATTAAACCTCTGCAGTACCTTCTCCAGATAGCCCTTCTGAGTCAAGCTTATCTTGCCAGCATCCCTGTCCCTTGTGATCTCCATGCCCAATACTTTTCTTGCTTCCCCCAGGTCCTTCATCTCGAACTCGGACGATAACGTCTTCTTCAGAGAATCAATAGCAGATCTTGACCTAGAAGCAATCAGCATATCATCTACATAGAGAAGTAGATAGATATACTCCCCTGATGGTAACTTGTTGTAGTACACACATGGATCGAAGTGGCTTCGTGTGTACTTCTTCTTCCTGATGAAGCTGTCAAATCGCTTGTACCACTGTCTAGGAGACTGCTTCAAACCGTACAGCAATTTCTTCAGCTTACATACCAACTCCTCTTTCCCTACAGCTTTGTAACCTGTGGGCTGATTCATATAGATCTCCTCCTCAAGATCGCCGTGGAGAAAGGCGGTCTTCACATCAAGTTGGTCAAGGTCCAACTCATTCTGCGCCACCAAAGCCAATAGAATCCGAATAGACGAGTGCTTCACTACTGGGGAGAACACCTCGTTGTAGTCGATTCCTTCTCTCTGTGCGTAGCCTTTAGCCACCAGCCTTGCCTTGTAGCGCACTTTATCTTCTTGGAGTGATCCCTGCTTCTTAGCAAATACCCACTTGCACCCTATGGCCTTCTTCCCCTTGGGCAACTTGGTCAGTTCCCATGTGTTGTTCTTATAAAGAGATTGCATCTCTTCATTCATGGCCCCTTTCCATAACTCAGCTTCTGAACTAATCTCAGCTTCCCTGAAAGTAGATGGAATAGCCTCTTCAACAACTGGAAGTGCATATGAACAACCATATCGGTGGTGAGCCAGCCTGGTCTCCTAGTATTCCTCCGTGGTCTTCCAACTGCAGTAGTATCTGGAACAGTACCCATGACCTGCTCCTGATCCTCTTCAACAACTTCAGCATCTTCTTCTACAACTTGATCACCTCCCTGTGTCACCTCAGGAATGATCTTCACTGACACTGTGTCCTCTAGAGATGGTGGATTTGCATCACTCTCCACCTGCTGCAATAGCTCCTTGGTCTTGTTGGTCTCCACCTGCTGAGAGACCGTAGGCTTCATCATGAGGCCTCATCAAATGTGACATCCCTGCTGATTATGAACTTGTTGTCCTGTTGGTCCCAAATCTTGAACCCCTTGGTTCCTCGCTTGAAGCCAATGAACACCCCTTTCTTTGCTCTCGGATCCAACTTGTCTTCTTTGACATGGTAGTAGGCTGGACATCCGAAGACCCGTAGCAAATCATAGTCCACAGCATCTTTTCCTGACCAAGCTTCCAGAGGAGTCTTCCCCCTATTGCAGATGACGGCAACCTGTTCACAAGATGGCATGCATGCCCCAAAGCTTCAGCCCAAAACTTCTTCGGCAGTCCTGCATTTGACAACATGCACCGAACCTTCTCTAGCAAAGTCCGGTTCATTCTTTCAGCCACCCCATTCTGTTGCGGAGTTTCCCTTACTGTGAAGTGTCTCTCTATGCCCTCATCTAGACATAGCTGTAGGAACGGATCTGACTTGTACTCTCCTCCGTTGTCAGAACGGAGGACCTTGACTTTCCTTCCCGTGCTTCTCTCCTGATTAGCCTTCCACTTCACAAACAATTCTAGGACTTCACTTTTGTGTCGCATAGTGTACACCCAACATCGCCTAGAATAGTCATCAATGAACGACACAAAATAGTGGTTACCTCCAATTGATGCAGTCTTGGAAGGTCCCCATACATCCGTGTGAACATAATCAAGAATGCCTTCGGTGCAGTGTGAAGCTGTACCAAACTTCACCTTCGTCTTCTTGCCGATGATGCAATGTTCACACAGATCCAGTTTGCAGGTCTTTGCACCCTTCAGCAGCCCTTTCCTCACAAGACCTTGCATCGATTTCTCCCCTGCATGTCCCAGCCTCATGTGCCATAGCCGGGTTAGATCTTCCTTCTGACTGGTAGAAGCTGCCACCTGCCCTGTCACTGTACTACCCTTCAAGTAATACAAATTGTTCCGGCGGTCGGCCTTCAACACCACCATTGAGCCCTTTGTCATTTTAAGAACACCTTCTTTAATAGACACACTGAGCCCCAATGATTCCAAAGCACCCACAGAGATTAAGTTCCTCTTCAGCTGAGGTACATATCTCACTTCTTTCAGCTCCCTCACCATCCCATCAAACATCCTGATCGGAATAGTGCCTACACCCTCCATGATGCACGGATGATCATCGCCCATGACGACCGAACACCCCTCCAACTTCTCAAGACTGGTAAACCAATCTCGATTAGGGCATACATGATATGTAGCACCTGTGTCCAGGATCCACTCTTTATCTATCGAGTAACCTACAACAGGAGTAGTCACTGAAAAAGAGAACTCTGAAGAATCTGAATCTGCTCCATCTGCCTGTGATTTACCGCTTGTAGCTTTTGTCACCCTTGCCAGATTTGCCTCAGACTTTGATTCCTTCTTCTTCCCCTTGTACTTTGGACAGTCAACCTTCCAGTGCCCAATCTCTTTGCAGAACATGCACTGATTTTTCTTAAGATCCCTGAAGCCCGACCTAGACTTCGATCTTCCCCTCACCTCCTTGCCTTTCCTCGATGAATTCCTGCCTCTTACTTCCAAAGCCTCCGCTGATGAACTAGACCGACCTGAATGTCTCTCATTCTTCCTTGTCTCATAACTCATCAGTGCTGACGACACTTCATCATAAACTAAGGTTTGCCTTCCATTTATGAATGTCATAGTGAATGTCTCATACTCCTCCGGTGGGAGTGAGTTCAGGAGAATAACTGACTTGTCTTCCTCACTTACAGTGACATCCACATTTAGCAAGTCTGTAAGAAGCTTCGTATATCGGTTGATGTGCTCGTTTACTGTGCTTCCCCTCTGCATCCTGAACTGATACAGCTTACTCTTAAGTTGCAACCTAGACTCCACACTCTTTGTCAGGTACTTCTTCTCAAGAGTATTCCACAGTTTCTTCGCTGACGTCTCATGTTGTACAAGATATTTGATGTCTTGTGACAAGCATGAACGTATCAAGCCACATGCCGACCTGTTCATCTTTGCCCACTCTTCCTCAGTGGTAGTGATCTTCTTTCTCTCCAGTAGGAGTGTGTCCTCGAGATTCTGTGCATTCAGTGCATCCATAACCTCACACCTCCACATCCCGAAATTATTAGTTCCATTGAACTTAACAACTTCAATTCTCGAGTGATTCATTGTTTTAACGGAAGTAGTTTCTTCTGCCATTGAGGTCTTCTTTTGATTCTCTATTTATGCGGAAGAATAATCCAATTGAAAATAGATCTCTACTCAGATAAAAAATGAGAAATTTTACCTGCCTCTTGAAACCCTAGATCGAGTTTCTCACCGGATCTACTCCAACACTGATTCAATAAGCCCTCCTTGCGTTCTCCTGAGATCGACACACGATCTCCTCGAACACCAATACCTCTGACCTGAGATCGACACACGATCTCCACCTGATCAGATCTGGAGCCCTTCGAATCCTCAGATCCAAAGCGTAGCCTGATGCTCTGATACCACTTGTTGTGCGCGCAGACAATCACAACAACGAACCAATAGAGAATCTCTAGATCTCCAGCACAATGCAATCACAAGAGAAAAACTCACAAATCACAAACACACAGTTTAACGAGGTTCGGCCAACGTGCCTACGTCCTCGGGGCAATCAATGGAGAGGTTTTTCTATTAGGAAGATGAATACAAGTTGCTCTAAGTCTCTTTGAATGCAAGAGAACTCAAGCAAATACAATTTTGCAGAGATCTCAAACCCTAGAGATCCTTTAGGCTTAAATACCTCATACAACGGATCAGCAGAAAAAACCCAGAACCCGCGTGTCGGTCGACCGGGACGGTCGACCGAACTCCCAATTCTCCAATACCGGTCGACCGGGCCGGTCGACCGGAAAAACCCGAGAGTTGGGGTTTGTCAGTCAAGGGCTTCCGGTCGACCGGGCCGGTCGACCGAACAAACCCGAGAGTTGGGGTTTGTCAGTCAGAGCCCTTCGGTCGACCGGGCCGGTCGACCGCTCCAACTCCTGTGCATGTTGTGCACGTCGGTCGACCGGACCGGTCGACCGACCTCTGTCCTTTTCTGCTGCTGCTGCTTTTTCCTGCCTGCTGTTCCTTTGCCTTTCGTCGTAGACTCCTTGGCAATCTTCAACAGCACCTGGCATGAATTCACCTCCTCTACTGTACTCTCTCCTCCAACAATTAGTAGAGTTTTTTGACTCATTGGAGAAGATAACACAGAGTTTGGAGGTCAACGGCGTGCTCAAAGACTTGGTTGAAGACCAGAGCAGAGCTGAAGACAGAGGGTCGGTCGACCGCCCGGTCGATCGGCCATTAACAGATGTGCACAAGAGAAGAAAGGCGTTGTAGTGGTCGACCTAATAGGGAGTTGTTTTGCACTCTGCACAACTAGTGGTCAACCATCAGGTTGACCGTCCAGAGTGCAGTTCTGAGACTGGATAGCTAGCGTTCGACCGCTTGGTCTACCACATATCGGTTCTGGGCTATTTCTCATTTGGATTTTGGATTCATTTCTGAGCTGAATTCAGATCTGTTGGTTTTTTTTTCTTCGTGGACTCTCTAGCTATATAAAGAGAGATATTGTCCCTAACTATTGTAACCTGAATTGATTAATTAATAAGATTTCTCTCCCTTTCTGACCCCGAGGACATTGACAATTACCGAACCTCATTAAATCTGTGTTTCGTTGGTTTATTCATGCTGTGGTCATGACTATTCTGCCAGAAAACTCTGGTGTTTGCACGTAGACCTTCGATGTTATTTCCCAACAGTTCCATGTAAGCCTTGGACCTATAGAATCTGACCTCATTCATCTGGTTACTTAGTACATGGAATATGGCCTTCATTGGTCCATATTCGTCCCTGCTGTTCTCTACATATTATGTGGCTTCTGCAGCCACCTTGTTCACAAAATTGAACCTATTCTCCTCTGAAAGCAATAATTTCTTGATCTCCATAGACATTATTTTCTATGCTTCTCTTATCCTCTCATCACTTATTCTGTTGGATGTGTTTGAATTTAGAGGGAAAACTTGAGTTTCCCTCTTGTTTCGCTTTGAGTTAGTTTCTCATTAGATAGGAGATGAGAGATTGAGTAGTATATATGCCAACTCCTCCTATGCCTATTGTTATTAGTATTGGGACATGGGCCACATCCCCACACGTGCGCGCGCACACACACTGAACCAAACTGGGCTGGGCTGGGTTTGGGTTAGGGTTCTGGTGGCACGCGCTGATTGAGTTATGACCTGCACAGAAAAATACAGAATTTAAAAACTTAATAATAGAAAGTGCAAGATACTCAATACTACTGCTAAAGAAAGTGGTTATGTGGGTCGTGATCCACAATGAGGGACTAGCGATGGAAGCGTGTTTTAAGTTCTCTTTTAGTTTTCTAGAGATGGTTAAAAGTTCTTCTCTTGTTTTTGTAAAGAAAAAGAAAAAGAGTTATTGTTAAGTTAAGAAGAAAGTGGTACACTGAGAAGGTGGAGAAAATAGAAAATGGGTTTATATAAAAAAAGTGAAAATAGTAAAGAATTGATATTTTTGAAGTCATTTTCTAAACCTAGAAATGAGAATAAAGAAAATCTGGATAAAACACTTACCTCTTCGGCACCTGCTTACCTTTGATTCGTATCAATGATGTATCTTGGCTTGAAGGTGATCGAAGCATGACAGATGGGATCTTCCCCACTCTCATTCTAAACTAGAAATGAAGGAGTAAGCTATAAAAACATAAAAATGGCTATCCATCACCATAAGCCATCAATGACACTTGAAAAATCATTAAGTCATCAGATAGGAACCTCACTTCAATGCGAAGGTTCCATTTGATAACTAAAACGGACCTCACGTCCAAAGGAAGACATCTTTAGACGCGGGTCTGAGTAACCCTACGCGAGTCTGAAGAACCCCGCGTCTAACGCGAGTCTGAAGAACCCCGCATCTCAACTCAAACACGAGTCTGAGTAACTCCGCATCAAACGCAGGTCTGAGCAACTCTGTGCTACACCTCAAATGCGGGTCTGAGCAACTCTGCACTACATCTCAAACGCGGATCTGAGCAACTCCGCATTCTGACTGAGGCGCGGTTCTACGCCCTGTATCTATACAAACGTGAGGTCCGCGTCCAGCGCGAGACCCACGTTTTTGTTGTAACTGACCCCCATTACTGGGTCAATTAACTTCCCACGTAATGTGGGAGTTAATCCCTATTATGGAGGAATTTTACGGGACAATAATACCCCTATGACTCCCTATAGATAGCCTGAGGAGCTATAAAAGAGGAGAGCTTTTTCTGAGATTGGGAGCTAAGAATTCTCAAGTTAAAAGCTTCTTACTTTCCAACCTCAGAGGCTCAGAGAGGGAGAAAAGAGTAATCAGTAGACTTTAAACACTCACTGTGTTAAAAACAAAGTTCCCTCCTGATTGATCTTTGAGAGCATCTTGAAGAGAAGCTTGGCATTCGGTCAGTCAATGGAGAACAAGAATCACTATCCATCGCCACACGAAGAACCCATCCTTAAACAAAGGGGAGAATCATATCTTCTCCTTTCTTTTGTAATCGAAAATGTTCCGTTGTAACTTTTCAGTCACTCAAAGAAACTTTACATCAACCTACTTTTCTGACCAAATAAAAGATGGCGACTCTGCTGGGGACTTCTTTCTCTACTGACGAGAATGTCGTGGTGTAAGCCAATGTCTGGCTCCTAGGGAAGACGGTAGAATCCCTCGTCGTTGAATTCAACCAAGGAAAGTTTGAGGAATTCCTTTCCTCAAGCTTCGCCAGTCCCAAGACAATGTGGTAATATCGCAAAGTCTTTTCTGAAACTCGCTCTCGAATCTCTTCAAAGATTACTCCTAAAGTGGCCCCGTACCACTACTCACAGCGCAAGCGGTGCCATTTCAGAAGAGGTTCTAAAAGCTTCTCGTGCAGTCCATGCGACCCGCGTCAGCATCTCTCAAAAGACCCGTAGGGCTAGTGCGTCGACGCACGATCAAAGTGACGGTAAAGATCAATTCTGTCATCTTTCTCCTCTCCAAACTCTGCAATTCTAGGTTGCCCGGAGTTCCCAACAACCCGTGCGGCTTAATCGAAATGCAGAACATCGACGAAGGCATCGTACTTGTCGATAACAGATTAAAAATTTTACAGAGGCAATCCGTTCTACAGATTCAAAAGGCGAGGTCATACCCGCATTTCTTTTAAGCAAAGCGAGGACCGTGCTTCTGTTCCAGAATGCGAGTCCCGCGTTCCTCAACAATGCGAGGTCCGTGTCAAACGCGAGACCTACGTTCTACTGGCCCCAAAACGCGAGGCCCGTATTCTGTCTGCCTCAGAATGTGATGTCTGTGTTTCTAATTCTAAACGCGAGGTCTGGATTTCAACACAACGCGCAACGTGAGACCCGCATTCAGCATTGCATGTCTTCAAGGCATAAAAGGCCAAAAAGCCCTCACCCCCAAGGGTTCGAGGCTAGTCCTCAGATGCTCCCTCAACAGACCTGAGGGACTACCGACAAGGAAGAGGAGCGTCCATCAAATCGCCCCTCGATGTCACCACAAGCAACTCATCTCTGCAGTACTTTCTGATTGCCATTGCGGCTTTCAGACAAATAAACCTTCGGTATTTAGTCGGTTGTCAGCAGCTTCAAACTCAGGCAAGAGATGATGATCTTAAAATAAGAAATCATTCTCTGATGTCGAGTACCCAGAAGTGACTGCAAATATGGTGGGGCTGAGTTCACACCAAGCAAGTCCAAGGAGAAGCAATTGGCTGTTATTTTAGAGGAGTCGGATGCTGATCAGTCTCCAGGTTTGAAGGATGTTCTTGTCAAACCTGAAGGGGTTTACCGACACACTTGGACCTGCACGAGAACAGTCACCCCAGTCGACTACAGTCTGTTGGCCAGGGGGAATGAGGTGAATGATGATCACTCCTTCATCATCGAATACCGGTCTTCGAATTCTAGTTTGGAGACAACCGCCTTTGCTTACATAGCGGGAACTCCTGAGGAGGTGGCTAAGCGATTCGAAGAGTAGGCCCGAGTCCAAAGGGAACAATTTGATATGATTCGAACTCAGCAAGAATCTATCAACACCCTTAAGTAGTTGCAGTTGCTATCACAACTACTTAAGAATAAAAAGAAACTGAAAGGTAAAACCCCTTCAAAGAAGTCTAAAGGCAAGCATAATAAAGGGGAGAGCTCATCTTCTGCAAATACCGAGAGTGAAGAGCATTCTAACTCTGAGCCATCTAAATCTTCATCTGAAGAGGAGGATAACTCTGAGAATGAGAGCAGTCATTCCAAGAGGATGAGCAAATTGGAGCAACGCCTTGAGGCCCTCGCCAACCGAGATGGTCTTCAAGATGTGGGGATAGTCTGACCCTACCTAGTAGAGTGGGACACGGCTCCCTACCCTCTCAAATTCAAGGCATTGACCCTCCATATTTTCGACGATAAAGGGTCACCGAACCAACACATATACTACTTTAAATCCAATGTAGTATCAAACGATGCCATTATGGCTCGTTTATTTATTGGAACTTTTCAAGGAGCCGCCTTTGAATGGTTCATGAAACTTCCTGTCGGCTCAATTAAGACACAGGCTAACCTAGAGAAGTTGTTTCTGGCTCGTTTCTTTGAAGATGATATAGAAATTTCATTGCCAACTCTCCTTGCAGCCAAGCAAAAGAAAGAGAGTCTATCAAAACTTTTGTCAAGAGATTTCAGAGCATGACATTCTTTTATCCTAGCGGTATGACCCAGTCTATACTGGTTGAGATGTGCCGTCATAATCTGTAAACTTTCCTACATGCTCAAATGGGAGTAGCAGAATGTCGCACTTGGAAGTAGTTGGTGCTATAAGGCGAACAGGCGGAAGAGGTTATCATCAGGATCAGGGCTGAAGAAAAAGACAGCAAACTGAGACCCTACAAGTCAATGCAACACACCCCAAAGTCATCTTCTCAACTGCAAAGAAGAGAAACTCTGGTAACGAAAGTCAGATCACCTTCAAAGACCCAGTCACTCATAGGGGGTATGGCTTCCGGCAAACCACGTGCTAATAAATTTTACTCCATCAAGGATGAGCACGTGGCCTCTCTTATCAAAGAGTAACAGACTCAAACTTTTAGAGATCAGATGCCCTGAAGAGGTGGGGAAGATCGATGATCCCAACTACTATTTATATCCAAAGGATGCTGGGGCACCCTACCAAGAACTGTTACATCTTTAAAGACGTCCTTCTGGCTCTGATTTATGCAGAGGTGTTGAAACTTCATCCAAAATAGAAGAAGGGGACCGCCAACATGACAACTACCTCACCTATTCATTTTGGACAAAATCTCCCACTAGCACTGACCAGCGTGGTTCCCATTCCGAAAGGGGAACTAAGAGTGATCAATACTGGTCCTCACAACCAGAGGGAGAAAGGTCTCATTCTTGTCCCTACTCCTCAAGGAGAGACGATGTGGTTCCATCCTAACATTGTCGAAAGCCAGCAGTGGACGACTGTCAAAAGTAGAAAGTCCAAAGACAAGGCTAGAGTATCCACCGACAATGCGGTGAGTCTACAAGAGAAACTAAGGAAGATGTCGCCTCCCTTACTAGTTCAGGAGATGAGGAGTCCACCTTTGTTGCTGACACGGGTGCACTTCCCTTATCAAAGACTAGATTCGACAGACAGTACCTGAAATAGTATGGTGAGCTGGTAGTAAACTCCCCACAGCTAGCTGAGGAGGTAATCGAGCAGTCCACGAGGCCATCCGTGGAAAAGCAGAAAGAGCTTCGATATGTCAAAGCTCTTCCGAAAAGCAGTGTGGGACCATCAACTCTCTTTTATTTTGATATCTTGGCTCAACTAACCAACATCCCTGCTCGAATCACTCTCTATAAGCTCCTAAGGTTTTTCAAGCCTGCAAGGGACGCTCTAAGAGAAGCATTAGTAGATGCAGAGATTTTCGTAATGTCAAGAGGAAGATGACAACCATTGCCACCATACCTCAAAGCAGTTTTCCTGCATCATCTTCACCCCAGAAGACATGCAAGTTAATGGGAAACATGACAGACCCCTGTATTACACAAGGTACATTGGATCATCTGAAGTTTAGGTTAATCCAAGATCCGCGTTGAGCATTAAGCCCCGCAGGGTCATGCAGCATTTGGGAATCCCTACCCACCGGTTAAGTGTTACTCAGACGACCATATATGGCTTCAACACCAATGATACATGCCCGATAGGGAATATCAAGCTCAGGTGTCAATCCGAAGTGATATGTATGTCATTGATGCTAACACCTCATACAATCTACTGCTGGGACGACCTTGAATTCACCGCAACGTCATCGTCCCATCCACCCTTCATCAAGTATGAAATACGTTGGTGAAGATGAAAAAGTGAGAACGTCGATTGTCAAAAGACATCCAGTCAAAGAAGTTGAGAATTATTTTATTGATTTCCATCTTTATAAGGATTCTCTTGAGGATGATGAAAATCCACAACCGAAAGAGCCCGACTCTGGCAACGAAGCAGATATGGAGTCAGAAGAAGATGAGTGCCTCTGGGAAATAAATCCTCTTGTAACGAGTATTGAAAAGCTCGATTTCGATACCACCACTAATGTTGAAAGCGAGTGATTCATTAATAAAGATTTAGATTTGGCTTACTTTTCTATATTTGTTTCGGATTTTGTACCGTCAGACACTAGCACTGACATAGGCAGTGATCCTTGATCAGCTGAGAATTCTCAAGTTAAAAACTTCTTTCTTTCTAAACACAGAGGTTTGGAGAAGGAGAAAGGAGTAATCAGTGGACTCTAAACACTTAGTGTGTTAAAAACTGAGCTTTCTTCTGATTGATCTTTGAGAGCATCCTGAAGAGAAGCTTGGAATTCGGCCGGTCAACGGGAAACAAGAACACTCTCCATTACCACACGAAGAACCCATGCTTAAATAAAGGGGAAAATCATATCTTCTTCTCTCTTTTGTAAAAGGAATCGTTCCATTGTAACTTTTGAGCCACTCAAAGAAACTTTATATCGACCCAATTTTTCAACCAAACATCAAGGGCAAGGCAACTACGAGGCTATCAGAGTCATTTGGATTCACAAACACAGCAGAGGAAAGTAGAAGAAAAATAAGAATAAAGAAGAAAAGAAAACTTTAATTTGATACAAATAATAATAAAAGAAAAGAAGACTTACTTACACCGGTGTCACCCTCAGTATAAGCTTCACTCTCATTTCTTCATGAAACTCTCCTCTCCTCTCCTCTCAGTTACATAAATAAACTAAAAATTATATAAAAAAACTAAAAATCCTAAGTTACAGACTACAAAATAGCCTAGCCTATGCTCTCTGCTGAATCATTCCCTCTGGCCTCTGAATTTGCAAATTTTTATAACAATAATATAACATAGGGAGCGTCTAAAGATAGGGGGAGCAAACGCTCCCAGTACCTCAACTATAATACGGTGAAAACATAATATTTGCAACATTTTCGCGGCCTAAATGTGGCCAAATGGCCACATCTAAGGGTGCAGGAGCCTTTGATCTCTTGAACATCTTTTATCTCATGATAGATTTTTAATTTGGGCTCTGAATTCATCTATATCACTGTTGATCTTCAGCTAACCGAAATGGATCCATCAAAATCTGAATTTAACTAGTTTCTATTTGGTGTTATTTATTTTAGTTGCTCTGACCTTCAGCTGACAATTGCCCTAATCCTTAATTTTGATTTAATCAGAACTTTAGTGGGCTTTTAAACTCGTTTTCTCTTCCTTCTCCTTTAGTAAAGGCCCTGCAGATAATTAGATAAAATAGTTAATTAAATCAGAGTTTATTAGATAATAAATATGAGAATATGATGATAAATATGCAATATCAGTGATCGATCACACCTCCCATACCTATCATTTGCTCGTCCTCAAGCAAAACAAATAAGAAGTGAAACAAAGCTAACCTAGTCTAACTCACTTTCATAGGAACCACGATTGTAATTAGCATGTGCAACAAGCCGTTAAACCTCTAAGTTACCCTTAGAGGATGAGTTTTGTCTCGTGAGGATTTTCAGTGAATTACACCCATAAAATCCATAAAGAAAGAGAAACAAAGTGTTAGTATTTTCGAAAAGCATTTTGAAAAGGAGAGAAAATATTTGAAGTGTTATTGTAAGAGTTCAGGTAATCTATAAGTTATAGGAAAATCGAATTTTTCATTCCTAAACTTAGCTCTATTTAAAAACTTGTTATTAATCAAGATAAAGAGTCAAATTCTATTTCTCATCTAGTCTACTATTTTACTCTAAGTTATATGCATCTTTGTGACAGTGAAATTTTGACTCAGAATTCTTTAACTCTAACTCTTTGCCTTATTTTTTTATATTTTTTGTGGTATTATCCCTTAGTTCTATTGGACTTTCTAATCTGTCTATGTAATGAGCCTTTAGTCGTTGGCTTCCATGCCGAACGGTCTTAGGATACCGGGTGAGAAAACACCCCAAGGACATAAGGACTCGCGCAAAGAAGACCACAAAACTAAGAATTTTATATAATATATGGACCATTTTTAGACGCGAATACTTATACTTTATGAGGCATAAATAACCAACTTAATCAGAGGATTTTTGTTATGTTTTTCTTTTTCTTTTTTTTATGAGGCATAAGAATCTTTATTTTTGAACCCTAAATGTGTAAGTATATAAAGCATGTATATTTCATAAAGGTAAAAATTAAGACTAAATTATTTTTTTTCAAAATTTCTTTCTAACCCTAGAAATCAAAGAAATAATTTTATTTTGACCAAGTATAAGAAATCCTAATTATAATTCTCCTATTTCTTAAAATTAACTTAATTTCTTACAAAAAAATAGGTCAAAATATTGTTTCTCTTTTCAAAAAAATTTTAAAACGAAAGAAAATATTAATTTTTTAAAATAAAAAGAAAATCTATATTATGTTAGAACTTTCCCCACACCTATCATATGCATTGTCTTCAATGTATGAATGAATGCATAAATGCATGAAAAAGAAGAAAGGGAAGGAAAATGTTACCTCAAGGTGGTGGTTCCAGTGGTGGTCGGATTGGGCCAAGCGTTGCTACCCAATTAAGATATGTGGTAGTTCACGGAACCTACCTTTATTGACCTCTTTTCTACTTACATATTTATAATTCCCAATATGAATAGGATCATGCAAGATCCTATCATGAAAATTATCTCCTTCATATGACCGGTCTTGAAAAATCATCACTGAGTCATTATGGTCTATACCTATGTCCAATAGAGGAATGTGATATGATGTATTAGATTATTTGGGTTGATGAATGATAGGATCGGGAACCATTACTAACTCGAAAAAAATCAAGTATAGGTTCGAGAGTTGGTATTGGTTTAATAGTTGGGTCCAAACCAAAGAAATGAAATTCACATTCTTTCCCATCAATTGAATGTGACTATCCAAAATTGGTGATTCAATTACTAGATCTATTGGTATGCGAATAAATGTTGGCTCGAGAAATTGGTCCAAATTGGGTAAAAATACCGGAGTCAATATAGATTCGAAAATGGAAACTGAATCACAAAGTTGAGGATCGGGTTCACTTCATAATTAAGTTCAATCTCATTGAATGAAAAACTTGCCAATTTGTCAAATGATTGATATTGGTCAAGTTCAAGATGTTTTGGTGAAATTGAATCTTGGTCAAAATCTCCAAGACACAATGATTTTTTATTCCTATCAATATGGCTAGGACAATCGAAAATGGTTGAAGATGTGTTAGGTAGAGTTTTCTCAATCCAATATTTCATTATGTTGATCAAATGATTCATTTGTACTTCTAACCTTTTGAAAGATTGTAAAAAGTCATTTTCAGACTGAATCAAGTTTTTCATACTCCTAAGTCCATAAATTCTTCTTGTTATGGGACTTGAAAAATGGAGTAAGGATCTTGGATTTGAAAGTCTTGTGGAAATTATGAGTCCATCATTTTCAGTTTTTATTCTTGAGACTCAATCAATGGCTTTTATACTTTTAGTCACCTCAGATTTTTCTTCTATGGGTTGATCATCACTTGAAAAATTTGAAGCTGAATGTTAGAATGGTGGTTAACAATATGACTCGGGAGAGTTGTATTCCCATTGACTCTATGAAGAGTCAATGATGATTGTTCCAGCCTTATTCATAATATTAGGACTGGGGAATTATTGATTCGGATAAGACCAATCCGGCATACTTTATTGGTTAAAGTTATAATATGCCTGGTTGGCAGTATCTGAGTCAAAAGAGGTTGGTGTGAAGTATGAATCATCATATGCATTGGAATAATTATAGTTGTAATCCATATCACAAAGATATTGAAAACAAAAACAAAAAACAAGCAAGCATGCAAAACAAACAAAGAAAAATCTAGCCTAAGTTAGGGTAGACCTTAGACCTACACAACTCCTAACTGGTTAGAATATCCACGGGGGTATATTGCAGAATCTGACCAAAAATTAATCGGCCAGGTAGGGACAAGACCAGTAAAGGTATCCACGCCTAAGCAACATGCCTGATTATGAAAAACCACTATTTTTCAAGATTTCGCCTCTCAATCCCTAATCTTAGACACTGATTTGATAAGAGTCAAATTTTAACAACTTTCCCCTTAGGTCAGCCTCCTATTTGAGTCCGAGATGTCCCTGGGGCCAACGTCTACTCAATTTTAAATTAGACTTAGGTTAGTGAGTGAGGAGATTATTTGTGGGCTGAGGGAGGGTATGACTTTTCCATTTTATCTTGTTTAAGGATGTGCCCTTAATCGTATTTTTGCAAGTGTACAAGTATATAAAAAAGCAACTCTTTAAGCAATATACATCACTCAAAATATATTTCTTAAACTATATGCTATACACACGTACCTTGGCTCCAACACTCTTTAACAGTAAATAAAAAATGTAACGAAATAGACACTTCCCTAAATGCAGGTCTAAACGTTTTTTAGCATTTACAAACACAATTTACTGTTGAGGTTAAAAAAGTATGTACAATGAGTTAAGCAAGAAAATATTTAGCTACAGAAACTTAAACTTTACAATTCAATCAACCTGCAAAAATATAGGTTAGTAGTTCACTTAGATTGTTGCGGGGATACAGCAAATCTGAGAGCTTCTGGGCTTTTTTTTAGCAGAGTTCAGGGCATTTATATGTCTATTATAGCAAAAATTTCCTTGATGTCTCCTCCTGTACACAAGAACAGAGAAAAAACTTAATCAACAAAGTAAATAAAAAGAGAGTTACTTATCGTCCCTCCCCAGCACCGACGCCAAAATTTGATTGAGTTATGACCTATACAGAAAATATAGAATATTAGAACTTAAGAATAGAAAGTACAAGGTACTCAATACTACCGCTATAGTAAGTGGCTATGCGGGTCGTGATCCACAAAGAGGGACTAGCAATGGAAGCATATTGTAAGTTCTCTTTTAATTTACTAAAGATGATTAAAAGTTCTTCTCTTGTTCTTGTAAAGAAAAGGAAAAGGAGTTATTGTTAAGTTAAGAAAAAAGTGGTAAATTGAGAAGGTGAAAAAAATAGAAAATGGGTTTATACAAAGAAAATAAAAATAGTAAAGAGTTGGTATTTTTAAAGCCATTTTCTAAACCTAGAATGAGAATAAAGAAAAGCTAAATAAAATACTTACCTCTTCGACGCCTGCTTACCTTTGATCCGTATCGATGATGTACCTTGGCTTGAAGATGATCAAAGCAAGACAGATGGGATCTTCCCCACTCTTATTCTAAACTACAAAATGAAAGAAGCTACAATAACATAGAAATGGCTATCATCAGCATAAGCCATCAACGGTACTTGCAAGGGCAAGAAAATTTTGAGGCTATCGAAGTCATTTGTATTCATAAACATAGAAGAGGAAAGTAGAAGAAAAGGAAACTTTGATTCGATTCAAATATCAATGGAAGAAAAGAAGACTTTCTTACACTGGTGTCACCCTCAGTACAAACTTCACTCTCATTCCTCCATGAAACTCTCATCTCCTCTCAGTTACATAAATAACTAAAAAGCCTAAGTTATAGAGTACAGAATAGTCTAACTTATACACTCTATTGAATCATTTCCTCTGGCCTCTGAATTTACAGATATTTATAGCAAAAATGTAACAAGAGAGAATGTCTAAAGATAGGGGGAGCAAACGCTCCCCATATCTTAACTGTAATGCGGTGGAAATGCGGCATTTGCGGCGTTTTCGCGGCCTGAATGTGGCCAAATGGCCACATCCAGGGTGCACGAGACTCTGATCTCCCGAACATCTTTTATCTCATGATAGATTTTTAGTTTGGGCTCTGAATTTATCTATATCACTATAGATCTTTAGCTAACCGAAATGGATCCATCAAAATCTGAGTTTAACCGGTTTTCATTAGGTATTATCTATCTGATTTGCTCTGATCTTCAGCAGAGAATTGTCGTAATTCTTGATTTTGGTTTAATCTGAACATTAGTGGGCTTTTGGGCTCATTTTCTCTTCCTTCGCTTTTAGTAAAGGCCCCGCAAAAAAGATAATTAAAGCAAAGTTTATTAAAACAATAAATACGGGAATGTGATGATAAATATGCAATATCAGTGACTGACCATGCATCCACGACCTGTGAACACGAATGCAGTTCGATTCAGGGTGTCCTTGGACTTGCTATAATTTTTTTCATTTTCATTTAAATTTTATTTTAAAAATTCTGTTGAGATTTTCGAGTAGAGTTGGACCCGTTCAAAGAGAATCAGATCTGTATGTTGTAACCACTTGCACGATCACACGATTCTCTCGGGCTGTTACAACAGAAAAATTGGCAGAGGGCTATAAATACCCTTATCTCTGTGCGTGTCTTTTACATGAAACAGAAAATCTGTCTGCCCTCTTTCTCCCACAAAATTTTCACAAATAGTCTGCTGAAAAATTATGTTCTTGCATTCAGATTTTGGTGCTTTCTCAACACTGCTCTTTTCACTTACGGGCAACGAATTTGTATCTGAGTAGAGGCTTGCCTCATCGTCCTGAGTTGGGTGCTACTGTACTACTGGGGAGTTTTTATCGTTAGAAGAGGAGGTCATTTTAATATCCGGATGAGAGACCGACCATCTTTCTTTTAGGGCAGTGCGTCTGCACGACTACGTCACCGCAGACCAGCCTTTTATTTTCTTTTAATTCTATATTTCGGTTGCATACTTAGGACAAGTAGTTTATTAGATTTAAAAGATTTATATTTGTTGCATGTTTTAAATCCAGTTAAATTTCCTATAATTTATAAGAAAGTTTTTTGATAATTTCTTGCAATTGAATTTATGAAATTATTTCATGAAATATCATTACTTGTCTGTTTTATGCATTAGGATTATATGCAAGAAGAAAATTTTTCTTGCAAGTAAAGATAATTATTTAAAAATCTTAAAAGGAAAAATTTGTATCCTTACAATTTATCTTTTACAAGTTCTTACCAAGTTAGTTAAAGGATCGTGTTCAAATTTTCATTTATCCTTAAAGATTTCATTAAACCATTTTATTACAAAAATTATTTATAAGATCTTTCTAAACTATTTAGATCTTATAATATCTTATTATTGTAAATCTTATCTCATTGTAAGATTTCTTAAAATCTGATTTAATTTTAATCTCTTTCAATGCCTTACAAAGCAAAATCTATTTGCACTAATTATTACAAAGGCAAATCTTTCAATAATCTTAATAATCTTATCCTTTTCATTACAAAACTTTATTCGTTTATTTTCATTACAACATCTTATTAATTTTTATTGCAAAAGAAAAATCTTTTACAAGATAATTTAAATTATTTAAATATACATATATAATATTAATTATAAACACTTATTGTAAGATTTTACATGCATGCATCAGTTAATTAACTGCTTCTTACAATAAAATTTAGCTAATTAAGATTGTCTATTTTGTGCTATTTTTCTAAGAATTATTTATTCTTGCAAGTCAATTGTTAATTAAGTTCTGCTAGTCTATTTCTAAAATTTAATTGGACTTATTGATTAGAAATTTAGAATTAAATTAGTTTAAAAAATCGAAATAGCTTTTTAGAAATTACTATTGTTATAATTTCAAATTAGGAAAATTAAAAAGGAAAGTTTATATCTTCTTATATCTTGCTTGAATTATTTGGCACATAATTAAAGAAGGATTATACATTAATTTATTCTGCAAACCCTAATCTAAAAGCTACTAATATAAACAAAATTATGACATTGTCAAATAATTTTGAAGTACAGAATTCAAATAGTACCATCCTGTCTATGGCCAACACTGAACATTCCAAGGGTGTTAAATTGGAGAAATTCTCTGGCACATATTTTAAGAGGTGGGCAAACCAGATGAAGTACTAGTTGACCATTTTAGCTCTCATATCAGGCATAGATGATGCCATTCATGTACCTTCTTCTAAACCTTCATCTGTTAGATGTTCTCCTGTTGAAACTCCTCCTATAACTCCTTCCTCCTACTTCTATTTGAAACGTGAGAAAATTGACTATCATTGTCTCCATAGGATTCTTAGTGCACTCTCTGATAGTTTATGACATTTATTATGACTATAAGAGTGCTAAAGAACTATGAATAACTCTCAAGAATAAATATGATCTCGACGATGCTGGAATCAAAAAATTCACCTTCTCCTCCTTCAATAAATTCATGATGAGTGGTAGTAAACTAATCAATGATCAACTTTATGAATTCCAAGATTATATCCGACAACTTCAATCGAAAGGAAATCAATTCTCTGACGATTACAAGATATCTTGTCTTATTGACAAACTCCCTCCTTCCTGATTAGTCTTTACTAGAGACCCTACAAGCAAGATGACCTAACCCTTATTCAAGCCCTAAAAAAGATTTTCATAGAAGATCAGCATAGGCAAAACTCCAAAACCAAGTCAGAAATGAAAGCTAAAGTGAACTTAGTGGAGGATAAGTCTAAGCGCAAATTTATAAATCCCAAGGGCAAGAAGTTCAAAAAACCCAATCAATTTCATTCTTCTCCACATGCAAACTCTTCTTCTTTCAAACCTTCTCAATCTTTCTTCTTCAAACCCAAAATCTTTGGCCAGAAGACCGATGGAAGATTTGCCACGTCTGCGAGAGAACGAATCACATGACACCTCAATGTTTCAACCGGAAGAAAGAACCAGTCAAAGATCCACCAAGAGAGAATGGAGAAAATGGCAAACACAAGGTCAACATGGTGGAACTGAACTCCAACTCCTTTAGGTTAGATTCTTCTCTTCCTATTGTCAACTCAATCACCTTCTCCTCAGACAGGTAGTTAGACTCAGGAGCCAATATTCATATTTGTACTAAACACTCCTGGTTTAAATCCTATCAGGAATAACGTGGAGGAAGAGTGAGCCTGACAGATAACTCCACCAGAGAGATAAGAGGAACTGGACGCGTTGACCTGAAGATGACCTCCGGGAAAAATCTGACTCTTCAAGACATCTTGCATTTACCCATGCTTCGGAGAAATCTGATCAGCGAGTCTTTACTTCTTAGAGCTGGCTATAGGATTGCAAATAATCCAATAAATTTGTAATCTCCGAGTCTAATGTTTTCATTAGAAAAGGTTTTGTTTGTGATGAGCATTTTTGTCTCAATGTAATCAACTCTTTTGATAATGAAATTTCTATTCCTGATGCTTTGAACATTGAGCCTTCTGATATAGGTGTAGCAAATTAAGGCATGTCAACTTCAGTTCTATCAAAAAAATGATTAACTTGAATCTCATTCCTAAATCTTTTTTTTACGCATCTTCTAAATGTAAAAATCTATGTTCAGGGTAAGAATACCAGAAAATTATTTCCATCTATCACAAGGACATCTGAACCCCTTGAGCTTATTTATAGAGATGTCTATGACTCGATCAGAGTTCTCACTCAAGGTGGTAGAAGATATTTTGTGACATTCATTAATGACTACTCTAAATTCTATTATACCTATATTCTCAAATTCAAGGATGAAGTCCTCGATTGGTTTAAGGTGTATAAAGTCGAAGCTGAAAACTAACGTGAAAAGAGGATCAAAATTCTAAGATCTGATCATGGGGGGAGTATGTCTCAAATGATATGACAGAATTCTGCCAAGAGTATGACATTATTCATGAGATAACTGCTCCCCACACACCTCAATCCAACGGTGTAGCTGAAAGAAAGAACAAAATACTGATGGACATGGTAAACTACATGTTACTCAGTTCAAGTACATCCGAGAATTTTTAGGGGTGAAGCTCTCTTTTCTGCCTGTTTTATACTCAATAGGGTTCTCTAAAGAGACTCTGACGTTACTCTCTATGAACGTTGGAAAAGGAGAACTTCTAACATTCAATTCTTCAAATTTTGAGGTTTTCTGGCTACGATTTCAACACCAGAGCCGAAGAAAAAGAAAATCAGCCACAAGACTGTTGATGCTATCTTCATCGGATATGCACTAGATAGTAATGTTAGCCGATTTCTAGTGGTTAACTCTGAGATCAATGAAATATCGAACAACACCATCATTGAAGTTAGAAATATTGTTTACTTTGAAAATATCTTTCCTTTCAAGTCTAGAATAGCTAATTATCCTTCTTACACTCCTTTTATCGCTGATATCCCTTCTTCTAGTTCTTATTCTGTAACTGATTCTGAACCTAGAAAGAGTAAAAGAACTAGGACTTTTATATCTTTCGGTGAAGATTTCTTTACCTATCATATGAAAGGTGATCCTAACTCCTTTAAGGAGGCAGTGGACTCTTTCGAGTCTCCTTTCTGGGAAGAAGTCATTGATAGTGAGTTCAAGTCCACAATAGAGAATAATACTTGAATTCTCACTGACCTTCCTCTAGGATACAAAATTGTAAGTTGTAAATGGATCTTCAAGAAGAAACTCTGACCCGATGGCACTGTCAATAAATACAAAGTCAGACTAGTTGCTAAGGATTTCACCCAACAAAAGGGTATTGACTTCTTTGACACATATTCTCCTATTGCTAAGATCTCTTCAATCAAAATTCTTCTAGTACTTGCTTTAATATATAACTTGTTCATACATCAAATGGATGTAAAAACTGATTTCCTGAATGGCGATCTCGAAGAAGAGATCTATATGGACCAACCAGAAGGTTTCATTGCCAAGAGATAAGAAAATAAAGTGTGCAAACAGATGAAGTTCTTGTATGGTCTTAAACAAGCACCTAAACAATAGCATCAAAAGTTTAACAATGTTATTGCACAATTTGAATTTATTATCCATGAGTATGATAAGTGCATCTATTCAAATAAACTTGATAATGATTACATCATTCTTTGTCTCTATGTTGATGACATTCTCATCTTTGGTACTTCTTTTGATGCAATTCAAAGAGTAAAGAATTATCTTTTTTAAAACTTTGATATGAAGGATCTAGGTCCTGCTGATATGATATTAGGAATTGAAAATATCCAGAACTTCTAATAGAGTTTCATTGAGTCTGTCACATTGTGTTGAGAAAATGCTTCATAAATTTGATTTCTATAACTCTAAACCTATTTCTACATTCTATGATTCTTTAATTGCTTTGAAGAAGAATACAGGTGAGCCTGTGTCTCAACTGATATACTCTCAATTAATATGATCACTTCTCTACATTTTCAACAGGATTAGGCCTGATATCTCTTATGCAATAGGTAGACTGAGTAGATATACTAATAACCCTAGAAGAGAATACTGGACTGCACTAGAGAGAGTTTTCAAATATCTTAGAGGCACAATTGGCTACTGTCTGACTTACACTGGATATCCTGATGTTATGGAAGGTTATAGTGATGCCAACTTGGTCACTACTCCAACAATGTAAAGTCTACTACCGGATATATTTTCATATTCGGCAGTACTGCTGTATCCTGAAAATCTTGCAAATAAACAATGATTGCCAGGAGCACCATGGAGTTCGAGCTCATTGCATTGGACACAACTTGCTCTGAAGCTAAATGGTTAAAGAATCTTTTGTCTGAATTCTCTGTCATTCCTAGAGCCATACTTTCAATCTTAGTTCATACTGACTCAAGATCCATCATTGAGATTCTAAAGTAAGATAATGTCAATAAGAAGATGAACAGACACATTTAAATCAGACTTAAGTCTGTTCAATGCCTATTGGGAAAAGTTGTGCTTCAAAACTTTGTAAAGTCCGTGAAGAATATTGTTGACCCATTGACTAAGGGTATTTTTAGGAGTGTGATTCTAGAATCATCGAAAGATATGAGGTTAAACTTATGGTAAAGTTTACCGACAGTGGGAACCCAACCTACTTGATTGAGAGTTGATTCCATGAAAGAGGTTCAATGTGATAGGAATAAGCTGGACTGGTGATACTCGAGTGGAGCATCGACTCGGGTATATTTATATCTTGTATATAGTATTGTAGCTACTATCCTTTTTCTCTGGCGATGATGCTTTTATGATACAGCTAGGTAAGACTGAGTTTAACTCTTAAAAAAGCCAAAGCATGTAGTGTAGAGGGTATATCATGCAGCTGTATTCCCCTTAAAGGACTTACCTACTTGAGAGGAACCGTAATGGCCGCAGTTAGGGGGAAGGCTGACCCTATAAACTCGCTGACCCTAAAAACTCTCATGAGTTGGTTATTGTGAGTATGTCCTTTAACGCTCAACCCGCTTGCTCAATAGATAGAGACTTACTGTGTTTGTATTCTATCAATATATGGTAAAAGAGACTTGTTTCAGGCGTAGTCCACTATGTCTCTCAGATGGCGATGAATTCACTAAGAAAGTTCCAGATGTAGTCCACTTGTCCCGAATTCACAGTATGATGTTGCCCGATTTCACTCATGTTTTACGATTTGATGATTTATTTGTTATTATTGTCGATTTTTTTTATCTTCCTAAAACTCAAGTTTTGGGGGGCCTGTTGGATGTGTTTTGAATTTAGAGGAAAAACTTGAGTTTGTCTCTTATTTGGCTTTGAGTTTAGTCCCACATTGGATAGGAAATGAGAAGTTGCGTAGTATATAGAGTAATTACTCCCATCCCTAGTGTTATGAGTATTGGGCCATGGGCCACATACTCCACACGCGCGCGCACGCCAAACGAAACTGGGCCAGGCCTAAAATTAGGATGACGTGCGCCCACGACCTGCGGACACGAATGCAGTTCGATTCAGGGGGTTATTGGACCTGCTACATTTTTATTTAAATTTTATTTTAAAAATTCTGTTGAGATTTTTAGGTAGAGTTGAAACCGTTCAAAGAGAATCGGTTCTGCACATTGTAACTACTCGCACGATCACACGATTCTCTCGGGTTGTTGCAACAGAAAGATCAACAGAGAGCTATAAATACTCTTATCTCTGCACGCATCTTTTACATGAAATAGAAAATATGTCTGCCTTCTTTCTCTCACAAATTTCTTACAAATATTCTGCTGAAAAACTGTGTTCTTGTATTCGGAATTTAGTGCTTTCTCAACACTGTTATTTTCACTTGGGGTAACAAATCTCCGAGCAGACTCCTAACTCATTGTCTTGAGTTGGGTGCTGGTGTACTACCGGGGGAGTTTTACCGCTACGAGAGGAGGTCATTTCAAGGTCCGGAAGAGAGACAAACCATCTTTCTTTTAGGGCAGTATGTCTGTACGACTATGTTATCCCAGGCCAACATTTTATTTTCTTTTAATACTGTATTTCGGTTGCATGCTTAGGACAAATAGTTTATTATATTTAAAAGATTTATATTTGTTGCATGTTTTAAACCCAGCTAAAATTTTTAGTTCTTCAAGAAAAGGTGCACGCCCCATCTTATTTTGCAATTTGTCATCTTTCTTTATCTGAAATAAATGCATAAAACACCGGAATTAGCTGCAGCATTCATTGAAACTCACGTTTCAATCTTTCTTTCATCCTTTGAAGATTCGAGAACCCAAAGACGTAAAATTTCCGCTTAAACTAAAACTAAATTCATAACCATCAAACACTCAAACTCAGTGGAAGTTGGAAAATTATGCCAACGAAAGATGTATGAATTTTAACTGATCACAGATTGCGGTGAGATGTCATATATGCGAACCGCAGCTTTTTGACTTTCTGTAATTGTTTTCTCCTCGAGTGCTCTTCTTTCATTTATTCAATTTAAGTTTATCCATATCTACATTCATGAAAGAGGTATGAAGTAATTTGTAAGTGGATACCACACAGTTTTATAAGATGTTTTAAGCGATCAATTTATTTTTATGGAAGTTTTCCCATAATTTGTTAACTGAAGACTAAGAAGTAGCATAATTTGACAGCAGCAACAGGAGAACAAATGAAGAATAATAGAAGAACACTGGAAGAAGATATTAAAAAAAAGAAACAAAAAAGACAGGAAAAAGAGAAGAAAAAGAATCAACAGTAAGGAGGTTACGTACAGAGTTAATGGTTTAAAGTCAACAGCAGCCAACCTCACAATTAAATAATTATTTGATTTCTTTTATAAATTGACTTTCTATTCTATCTGAATATTAAAAGCTATTCTCCTAGGTCTCCACCAAGATTCCAGGCTCTCAGCACCGTTTTGTCGCCAACTTAGCATGCCAGCTTCAAAAACGGCACAAGCGCCCAGAACTAAGCGCATTTGAGTTACAAGATTACGCATTAAGATGCAAAGACTAAAGATGAGTGCTTCATGGGAAACAGTGAATACAATGGCTTTCCAAAGTCAAACAGATTCATGAATTAATCAACTTTAATGTAAAGAATCAGAGAAAGCATGTTGACTGATGCAGAGCCCATTATGTCCATGGTTTTTGTAGAATCGTGTAATTTTCTGTCCCACCTTTTTGAGAATTTTGATGTATGTTGGAACAGTATAAACCAAGTTTCACTAGTTTGCCATTTGCAAGAAATTCTATGCTATTCAATCAAAGGGGAACCTAATCCTTCATATATATTTACTCACCCAAGTATGCGTTCACGGATTGTTGCTTAGCACTCTAAAAATTAAACTCTTTTATTAACAATAGAGTGAAAATAGTTTTAAGCTATTGTTGTTAGAAATTTTATATTGTTTCCTAATACATGAAATTTTCTTACAAAATTAAATTAAGACAAAATAAAAATTATTCTAGCATGCAACAACAATTATAGCTTAAAACAAAATAAGACAAAAGGAATCTGACCTGGGGAATGCAGTCGCGATGTCTCTGCCCTAAAAGATCAAAAGCTCGTCTCCTTATTCAGATGTTGAATCGACCTTGTCTCCTAGCGGTAAAAAGATCCTCGGATTCACCAGCACTCGGTCCAAGACAGTGGGCATAGCCTCCGCTTAGATGGAGAAGTTGTCCAGAAAAATGAAGATAATGAACAAAAAATTTCTTTAACGCTGAAGTCATTCTCACGAAGAGTAGACTTCAGGTTTCCTTTTGAGATGAAGAGAAAATGTGTTATGTCTCTTCCTATTAGAGGGAGGGTCTATTTATAGGTTTTAAACCCTCCAGTAGTTGTAACTGCAAGAGATTTTCACGATCACAGAATCGGATGGTTGAGAGATTTTCTCACCCGATGTGAAATCTGGTGAGACTTGGTCAACGTTGACTTGGCAAAATAAATAAATTTTTGAGATTAAAATTTTTATTTAATTTTTAAACTCAAAAATTCCAAAAGTCCCTCCAAAACTTGAGTTTCAAGAAAGATAAAATAAAACAACAATAATGTAGAATAAAACAAATCATCAAACCAAAAAACAAAAATAAAATTGGGCAATATCATACTGCGGATTTGGGATAGGTGGACTATGCCTGAAACCTTCCTTAGTGAATTCATCGCCATCTGAGAGACATAGTGGATTACGCCTGGAACTAGTTTCTTTTACAAGATATTGATAGAATACATATACAGTAAGTCTCCATCTATTGAGCGAGCGGGTTAAGCGTTAAAAAGACCATGCTCACAATAATCGATTCATGAGATTTTCTAGGGTCAGCCCTGCCCCCTATTCGCGGCTAACACGGTTCCTCTCACGTCGTTAAGTCCTCCAAGGGTACTACAGCTGGATGATATACCCTCCACACTACATGTGTTGGACTTGTTAAGAGTTAAACTTAACCTTACCTAGCTGTATTATAAGAGCATCATCATCATAGAGAAGATCTATTAGCTACAAAGCTACATATAGGATACAAACATTTCCGGGTCGATGTTCAACACGAGTATCACCAGTCCAGCTTATTTCTACCACATTAAATCTCTTTCATGAAACCAGCTCCCAATCAATTAGGTTGGGTTCTCACTGTCGGTGAACTCTACTATGAGCTTAACCCTATCTCCCTCGATGATTTTAGGATCACATTCATAGAAATAACCTTAGTCAAAATGATTTTATGTTGTTTAGTGTTAAATAATAACTTAATTAACTACCTTTATTTCTCAAGTGGTGACAGTCAGAGGTTTAACTCTTCATGGTCATATTATTATGGCTCTTGACATTGTTTATTAGACCTATAAAGTCTTTGGGTAATTGTCATAGTCTCCCCCCATTTGGGATCATAGGGTAGTTATAAAGTTTTTCTTATTGAAAAATGAGCAAATTATATCATAATAGTTTGTGATAAAGCATATATATATTGTATTTGATTATTACAGTATTTAAGGTATATATGTATATACATATCTTTAATTTGATAAAGAATAATCAAGAAATTTATGATTATTAAAATTATTTTAGTGCACAGTCTAAGTATTAATATGTAATATAGATATATCTAAAATATAGCTTAAGTATATGATAATATAAACTTTTCAAAACATTAAGAGATGTATTTGTACTAGAAGAAAATATTTATTAGCCATTCTGCTCATCCTATTAAGACATTGATGATGTCTCAGATGTTGGCCCAAAGGCCCATCACTCTAGTTTTGATGATGATCAACTCATATAGTTATAATACTAATGATCTTGTGTTTAATTAGTGACAGATTTATGATCAAGATCTTAGTAGGTGCATAGCTTCAACAAAGGATTTGAAGTCAAGTTTTGGAGCTAGCACGGTTTGATTCAAGAGCTTGTGCATCAAGAACACATCAAGTACTCAAGAGGAGTCTAGCTCTGTGGACCGTGTTTGGACCAAGTCAAGAAGATGAGAAGGCTTCAAGTGAAGACTTCAAGAAGATGAAGACTTGTGTCTAGGTTTGTTTTTATAAGATTTGTTTTTTTAGATAAAATGTAAAGGATAGAATAGTTGATGGATTGCTCAAAATATATATTACACACACACACACACACACACACACACACACACACACACTCTTGATAGTTTTATTTTTACAAAAGATTTTCTATTTTAGAAAATACATGTTTGGATTTTGGTTTTCAAATTTACATATCTTTTAACCAAAATCATGTTTAGAGCTTAATGTCAAAAACATAGATGTTTCACCATGATTGTGTAGTGGATCATATCCATACACACTATGCTTCAAATAAGTTTAAATATCTTGTTTTTGTATTTGATGAAGTTTTGGAAAAACAAGTTTGGAAAAATTAAGTTTGGAAAAATACTGTTTTCAATTGAGCCAATTTTTTCATATTATAAAAATAGTCCAAATCATTTGTAACATGCCTTGATTTTGTGCAAGCATGTTTGTTTATCAAAGTATATTGGTAAAACTATTTTTGTAGATTTTCTGTGATTTTATGGGATTTTATTTGAATCAAAAAGACCAAGTTTTTAATCCCTAACATTTGTTTCCTGGCTTCAGCCGGTCGACTTGGGGCGGTCGACCGCAGCTTGAAGTCGGCCGACCGTCACGGTCGACCGACGTGCACAGATGTGCACGCCAGTTCTGGTAGGAGGCCGGTCGACCGACCTAGTCGACCGTCCAGAGAGCTCTGCTCTCTGGAAAGGCCCCGGCCGACCGGACGGTCGATCGGACAGAGAGACTTGCTCTCTGTATCCTGGCCTCGGTCGACCGACCGGTCGACCGTTGGCACAAGGTCTGAAATATGACCGTTGGCCGGTCGATCGGGCGGTCGACCGACAGGCCTGACAGACCCCAACGGCTAGTTTTCCAGACTCTATAAAATGGGGCATTTGAGGGCTGTTTTGATTAAGATTTTTGGAAACTTTTAGAGCCAGTTTTTTCCTACTCTTTTCAGAGGTTTTTCTCCACAAAATTGAGTGCAAATACTTCCAATCAAAAGGGGAGTTTTTATCAAGAGTGTTAAAAAGAGATTTCTTGAGTTTTCCTCCACCATTCTCATCCTTGTTTTCTCACACAACACTTGAGCTATCCATTGCTATATCTACCTATAGGGAGTTTGTTGTGAGAGGATTTTAGGTGATCAAGAGTTGTGATCACCAAAGTTCATCTTTGCTCTTTGAGGAGGCGGACGTGTGTGTTCGCATTGTTTCGGGTCCTAATGGGGACTCGGTGTTTCGAGTTCGGGTGCGAACTTTTTGTTTGAGGTGCGGCCTCGGCGAGCCGGTGGGCTTGCGGTGTGTACGGACTAGGGAGTCCGAGAGTTGTAGGTGTTGCGGCACCGAGTGATCCGGTGAGATCGATTATAGTGGAAATCCTTCGTGTGTCGAAGGCGGGGATGTAGAGCAAGTGTGCTCGAACCTCGAAACAAATCCCTTGTGTTTGCGATTGCTCACTCTCTCTTTGTCTCTTGTTTATATCTTGCATTCTTTTATTGTGTTTATCTTTATATGCATGATATACATTTGTGCTTAAATGATATATATGCTTGGGTTGTTTGCTAACACTTGTATTTAACCAAGAGAGCCAACGCGGCACATCAACCCTTATCTAGGAGAATCTAGAGGAGTTAGTCCAGAGCCCTTCACGGGGAATTCGGTTACACTCTTGTGTTATACGTGGTGTTTAGTTTAAGTATTTTAGTTTAGGTCATAATAGTTTTTACTTCCGCATTATTTGGCATTAAGTGACCATTAAATTAGCCATCACCTATTCACCCCCCGTCTAGGTGATCCTTCATCAGATTGGATTTTAGTATCGTATAAGATGGCTGTAAATTGGTTCCTTACCAGATATCAAGACATCCTAATTTACCTTACTATTTATATTCTTAATAGTACCCGACTTTCCATCATGGACAAATCACCGTTGTCTTAATTTAGTGATTAGGATATATAGTTTAATTTTCCCCCTTGTGCATGCAACTTTATTTTCACAAACAATATATGCATATAATATATGTATTATATATCTTATAGTTCTAAAACATGTTACATTTAAAATCTTCAAAGAAATTTTAAATGATTTTGAAAATTATTCACAATTTAATTAACATCCAAAATTATAATATTCTTTCTAAAAAAGTAAGCTCTTTTAAAGAAATATTTGAGGTGCATGATTATGTAAAACATAGCAATCATTTTAAGATATTTTACTATAAAATGATGCACTTATAATTTTAAAATATATATATAATTTCATGAATAGAAAATTTAAAGTTTAATATTTTTACAATTTAGATAAGAATATCCTCATAGTTAAATTATAAAAACACTTAAATAGGAGGCGTATAAAATTTTCAATTATAAATATACTTTTAATAAGTATAATAAGTTACATCAATAGATAATATTTTTAACTTGATATAGTTGCAATAATAAATATCTCATTGAATAAAAGCTAGAAATGAAATGAGAAGAATTAAATATTTTTAGTTATAAAATAATTTTAAAAAAATTATTCCATTATTCGAGATATTAAAATAAATATCTTTTCAAATTTTAAGAAATGTAACAAGAATCTGATTTAAAATTTCTAACTAAGAATCTCATCCAAATTCTCGACAATTAAAACTATATTTGAAAAATAACAAAATAGATTTTTAATTTATCTCTAAACTTAGTTAGAGGAAAATTATAGTTTGCAAAATCAAACATTGAAATCTGATTCCTAAAAAGTCTAAATAGGGCTAAATTCAAACTTGATAATTATAAGTTAAGAGCAATATAATAATGAGATTAGGAGGTAGTCTCTTCATGTCAATTATAACACTGGATTAAAGGATAATTATTCATTTTAAGCAATCTAGTTTTAATAGATCCCATTTAAAGTTGGATGGATTGCAAAGCCGCATATGGTTATTAATCCTGCACATGACTAGGATTAATATACTCATTTACATGAGCTCAAATTATAAAATTTGCTCATGCAAATATAATTTCACCGGTAGCATTTTTTCTAATTGTAACTTCAACAAAATCATATTGTTTGAAATTTTCAATCCTACTATATTCCTCATATTAGATTTTCTAGAGTATAGATTAGAATTTTAATTCAAGCTAATTTAGAATAATCCGATCATGATTTACATCAAACTCAAATATGGAAGATAACTAAAACAAGATTTACTTATAATATGTAATCAAGGCTAATCCTAAACAGATTCAGATATATCCAAATGTTGGTGTATATGTTAGGATTATAAGTTAGACAACATTACATTTAAGGTTATAGTTAACATAAGCTGATAAAGGATTCTAGAATTATTGGGTTAGTCAAAACCTTAATTTTACCAGTCCAATTGGCCAGCTCGGTGTAACTCAGGTCAGAGGTTTTCGCTCTTGGTGTTTCTTAATTACAGAACCACGTTGAGTACCCATCCTTAGTTAAGCACCAATTGTATGAAATTTTGAGAAAATGATTTGACCTTTACTTTGCTTGTCCTATTGAACTAAAGGTACTTAGGAGCTTATATCTATTCCTGTAATATGAAGAGTGTACAAAATATTATAATTTTAACCTAGGTTTGTCAAAATGAGTGAAAGATTTCTTTCCTATTTTTTGTATTCATAATATTTAAAATGTCAGAATATATGTTTATGTTGATAGTTTTTAAATTAGGGTATGCAAAATAAAAGGATGTAAGGGATCTTATTTAGTTTCAATTTATAAAAAAACTATAATCTAACTGGATATATAATAGAATAGCCAAAATTCAAAACAAGAGTAGAAAGATATTTTTTTAAAGAACTTGAGTTAATTGTAACATGCAATTTAAAAACACAATATTAAAATGTATATCATGTTATTCAAGTGTTTTAAGATACACATAAATTTATTTGCTATATGGTATTAGTTAAAACTTAAGACATCTCATCTAGACAAACCAGCGTAAAGAAGCCAACCCAAAGAGCACCAGATTCATGATAATTGTGGTCTCGATGATCAGAGGATTGCTAAAAGACTAAAATGCTTTTGGCCTTTTATCGGGTTAATTAACATAGAAACCAAAACATTATATACGTCCTGAACTATTAGATATGTTAATTCAATCCCATTCTGTTAAACCCGATATGGGCCTATTCTATTTCACTTTTGCAAGTTTAGTATATGTCGATAAAGGTCCTACGATGAACTTTGGTTGGCTGAGTTTACAAGGTGATGATCTACGTTAAATTGATGCTACGAGTCTTAAACTACTTTTATGCCATTTCAGAATTGTTCATGGTCAAATCAGATCAATCTTCATGTAAGTAATTCATTATAAGTTAAATTTCCTTTGTTTAATTAGGAATATTTATGAGTTAACTTTTTTTCATTGATTAACCAATGCTAATGTTACCAGAATAAACCAATGAAAGTGCATCTTAATGAATAAATGGTAGTACATAGATATTAATTGAATCAATGAAAATTCAGAAGTCAAGCACCAAGCCACTATGATGGCTGATCTGTCACCGATATTGTATATTTGTTGTCATGTTTTTCATATTTATGTTATAATAAAATCTACTTTTATTCTTATTTTTTGCGTAAATATTGTGCAGACCTTTACCAAGGGAGAAGGAAGAGCGAATAAGCCCAAAAGCCCATCTAAATTCTAATTTAATTCAGAATTACTTCAAATCAAGGATCAGGGCAAATCACAGCAAATTAGGGCAAATCAAAGAAGATAAAACAAGCGAAAAAAATCAGTTAAATCAGTTTTTTACAAATCAAGTTGGTTAAAGTCGAAGATCAACAGAAAAATCATCGAAATAAGATCAAATGGCAAATCTTTTAAGATAAATGGAAAGAAGAAAAAAAGTCGCGGATCTGTGGCCTAGTAGTTGAGATAGCGCTCCCCCCTATCTGCTCACGCTTCCCCCTTCTGGTTTTTTCCTATAAATACCGAGAAATTCGTGAAGAAAAGAGACGAAGACTAGGATTAATTTCTGGCTTTATTTTAAAGTTTTAGGATATCATTAGATAGTTTATGAGAAGTTGTATCTCAGTTTTTATTTTGTAGATCAATCCAGCAACAAGTAAGCGAGAGAAAAAGAGTGTGTAATTTACGGTTAAAGTGACAATCAAAGGAGATTCACCTTACTTAACTCCACTCAATCTTACTGGTATGTCTACGCTTTTAATTCATTCTATTATTTGTTCTTTCTTCATAATGAGTAGCTAATTCTCTTCCTTCTGGGCTCACTGATCTCTCCTCTCTAGTTTGATCTTGATCGATTTTCATGAAAAAGACCCAATTGAATTATTTGAATGCCTAACTTTAAGCCTTTCTTCTTGTGAGTATTCTTGAAGGCACATGAGGATGGGATTGGTTTTTTAACTTAATTTTTAAAAAAAGAATTTATTTTTATTCTATGCTTGCTTAATTGCTTTGATGGTTTAACATTCAACTCAAAGAACAATTTCAAAATTGAAGTTCGATTTCTAAAAAACTATCTTATGTGTTTTATTTGATCTCTCTTAAATACAAGATTAAACTTTTACTTATGATCTCATTGAGGCACTTTAACTTTCAGAAGAAAATATATATATATATATAGTTGAATAAAGATTAGTGAGCCCTGATCTCTTTTTATTAAATACAAACAAATATCACTCTCAAAGTCTTCTTTAAAATCATCTTTTTCAAAACCTATTCTAAATCTTCAATTTTTCTTTGAATCGTTTCTCTTTACTCTCCATCTTCTTTTCATCTAAAAAAACACCAACAGTGAAACTTGTTTTTCTTAAAATACCAAAACATTTGCATCATATCTCTCCTCGTTGACATGCGCCGTTAGCCCTAAGCTACACGGTACTTTATTTTGCACTTTATTTTTAAGTTCTGAAATTTTGTATTTTCTGTGAAGGTAAAAATCTAAATCAAATTTTGGTGCCGGGGAGAGAACGGTATTCTTGTATTTTGACAAGTTTGGTATTTTGCTTCATGGTTAAGGATATCAGGTTGAGAATTCGAGTATTGCAAAAGAAGACTTGTGATCCTGAGATTTCAAGAGTTTGTCACAGAAACACATTTTTTATGGGACTACTTAAAAACTTTTTTCGCAGGACATATTGCTTTGCAAAACAAGTTTTGTTAATTGCTAATTTTTTTTAATAAATGCTTATCTCACAATCTTGTTTTTAATTCAACAGTAATTGGTTGATTAAAATTGTTTAAAAAAATATTTAGACTTGCATTCCTAGGCATTTGTCTAATTATGTTTTCATTTCAATTATTGTTGAAAAAAGCTAGAGGAAAGGTACGTTTGTATAGCATATAGCTTAGGAAACATTCTTGAATGATTACTTGCTTGTTGAATGCTACTTTTCTATATCTTGCACACTTGCACTAAATCATCTTAAGGGCAAAACCTAACTTTTCAAATTGCCATCACAATTCTTCCAGTCAATCCAACTTTTATAATTATCAACCCAACTTTTTCAACCAAGCTCCACAATCTTCCTTCCAAGGTCCACCCTGCTGACAAGAAATCGACTGAATTGGAGAATATTTTAGCATCTTTCATATAAAAACGGGATAAGCCATATCTAGATTAGAGGGTCAAAGGAGTCAGTTAGCCGGTTCCATAAGTGAAAGGCCCAAAGGGATTTTGCCTAGTCAACCAGTTACTAGCTGGTCAAGCTCATATGGCTGAAGAGGATCCAATGAATCAATGTAATATTGTTCATATATTGAGGTCAGGAAAGAAAGTTGATAATCAAGTGTCTATGCCACCCAATCCTATTCAACACAAAAACATACAAGCATCCACTCATCTATTTTTAATCCATCCCAATCTGACGAGTCTGAAAATGTCAAGTCAACCAGTCAGGTGCGCAAGCCTATAGTACCATTTCCAAATAACTGAAAAACACCAAATAGAATCCACACATGGATAAGATAATTGAGATTTTCATTCAAGTAAAGATAAATGTACCACTTTTTGATGCCATCCAACAAGTCTAATCTTATGCAAAATTTCTTAAGGTCATGTGCAAGAAGAGAAAGACAAATGTACCCAAGAAAGTCTTCTTAGCTGCTAACATTAGTGAGCTACTGTCAGGTCCAATCCCTATCAAGTACAAGGATTCGGGCTGTCCCACCATTGCCTATACTATACAAGCTGAGATTAGTCGTGCACTTCTTGACTTGGGAGCAAGTATCAACTTGCTCCCTTTCTCAGTTTATCAACAACTCGGGTTGGGCGATCTTAGTCTAACTCGAGTCACCATCCAACTTGTTGACTGGTCAGTGAAAGTTCCCAAGGGGAAAATTAATGACGTTCTTATCGGGTTCGGGGAGTTTATCTATCTCATTAATTTCATAGTTCTTGAGACACAACCTGTGTCCAACCTTAGGGCTCAAACTCCCGTTATCTTAGAGCGCCCATTCCTTGCAAATGTTAATGCTATTATCAACTGTAGAAATGGGTCCATGAGGTTAACCTTTGGAGACATGACTAGAGAAGTCAATGTCTTCAACCTAAGAAAGCAACCCAAGCTGTTGAGGATCAAATATTTGAAGTTAACCTCATTGAGAATTTGACAAGCGAATATAGAGAAGAATTGGAACTAAAAATTGATCGTGACTTCGAGTTAGAGTTTGAAGACTTTAATCTTGATCAGATTGTCGAGTCTGCTGTGAATTGAGCCTCAAACCTATTTCACCAAATGTGAAGCCCATAAACTTGACTCCTCCGTCCATTGAGCCTTCCCCTCCTTTAAAGTTGAAAGCCTCACCTACACATCTCAAGTACGTCTATCTAGGCGAACAAAAGAACTTTTCCATCATAATTGCATCCAATTTGACTAACGAAGGAGAAGAGAATCTTAAACAATTCTTAAGAGACATTAAAACAATTCTTAGGAGATATAAGGAAGCCATTGGTTGAATTATCACCGACATAAAGGGATTGTCTAGCCATAGTTTAACATCGCGTTCATCTCAAAGAAGAAACGACACTGAAGAGAGACCACAGCGTAGATTAAATCTTATAATGCAAGAGGTTGTTCGTACTGAAATCTTAAAACTTTTAGAGAATGGGATAATCTATCCCATTTCTGATAGCCAATGGGTCAGTCCTGTTCACGCGGTTCCAAAAAAATCTAGTTTTACTTTGGTGAAAAATGAGAACAAAGAGTTAGTCTAAACTCAACTTCCCGTGAAGATTCGAGTTTGCATCGACTATAGGAAGCTAAATGCAGCAACTCATAAGGACCATTTCCCGCTTCCCTTCATTTACCAAATGCTTGAACATTTGACTGGCTACGAGTATTACTATTTCTTTGACGGTTACTCAGGGTGTAATCAGATTCCCATTGCTCCAGAGGATCAAAAAAGACTACGTTCACATGTCCATTTGGGACACTTGCTTATCGTCGAATGCCTTTAGCTTGCGCAATGTCCCAGCAACATTTCAACGTTACATGTGTAGTCTTTTCTCTGATATGGTGAACAAGTTTTAGAAATATTCATGGATGATTTCTCCATTTATGGAGACTTATTCAATCAATGTCTTCACCATCTCACTCGTCTTCCAACATTGTGCTGAGAAAAATCTGTCACTAAATTGAGAGAATGCCACTTCATGGTAAGACATAGAATTGTCTTGGGTCATGAAATTTCTAAGAATAGAATTGAAGTGGATAAAGTAAAGATTGAGGTCATAACTAAGCTCCTGGTGCCAAAATGTATTAAAGATATCTGATCCTTTTTAGGATACAACGGTTTTTATTGTAGGTTCATTAAAGAGGTTAGCAAAATTTCTAGACCTTTAACTAACCTTTTAGCTAAGGACGTGTTCTTCACTTTCAATAGTGGATGTCTTAATGCTTGGGAAAAGCTAAAAAATGAGTTTATTTCTGCACCAATCATCTTTGCACCAGATTGGTCAAAGCCGTTTGAAATCATGTGCACTTCAGATTTTGCAATAGGCGTTATCTTAGGACAATGCATTGATAACAAGTATCATGTGATTTATTACTCAAGTAGGATTCTCAATGATACACAATTGAACTACACTACAACCGAGAAGGAATTCTTGGCTGTAATATTTGCATTAAAGAAATTTGGTCCCTACTTAGGTCGGAAATCACTATTTTCACCGATCTTTTTACGCTATGATACCTTATGACAAAGAAAGATGTTAAGGCCCAACTAATTCTTTGGATCTGGCTCCTTCAAGAATTTGATTTCGAGATTCGAGATAAGAAAGGCGTAGAAAATATCGTTGCTGACCACCTCTCGCGCGTCCCAAACACATGCAATGAATTGCCCATCAATGATAATTTTCCCGATGAACAACTCTTGGTTTCCTTTAGGGAACCTTGATTCGCTGACATAGTAAACTACTTAGTCACGAACCAACATTAGTCTAAACAAGATATTTGTTGGTTCTTATCCCAAATCTGATATTTCTTCTAGGAGGAACTATATCTTTTCAAGTATTGTTCCGACCAAATCATCAGGAGATGCATTCCCGATAAGGAGATTAAGAGTGTTCTGTCTTTATCACGAGCTTGCATGTGGTGGACACTTTGGTCCCTACAAAACTGCTAAAAAAAGTACTACAAAGTGGGTTATATTGGCTTACTTTGTTCAAAGATGCCTTTGAGTTTTGCAAGACGTGCCCTAGATGCCAAATAGTAGGAAGGATCTCAAAGCAAAACATGATGCCCCTTAATCCAATTCTACAAATAGAACTCTTTAATGTTTGTGACATCAACTTTATGGGTTTGTTTCCTAATTCATTTAAAATCAAAATATATTGGTTGTTTTGGACTATATATCCAAGTGGGTATAAGCCAAAACTAATGACAACAAAGTTGTCATTAAGTTTTTGAAAGAGAACATGTTCTCGCGCTTCAGAACCTCTTGTGCTATCATCAGTGATAATGGCACCCACTTTTGCAATAGATCCTTCAAAAGTCTTATGTGAAAGTATGCCATAACTCATTAATTGTCCACACCATATCATCCTCAGACTAGTGGACAGGTAGAGATCTCCAATAGTCAAATTAAGCTTATTTTGGAGAAGATCGTGAATCAAAATAGGAAAGACTGGTCCACCAAACTGGTAGATGTCTTATGGGTCTACAAGACCACTTTCACAATTCTAGAGATGTTTTCATATAGGTTAGTCTTTAGAAAGGGATGTTACTTGCCTGTTGACTTAGAGCACCGAGCTTTACGGGTCATCAAGTAGCTAAATTTTGATTTAGATAAGGCCGGTGACCTTCAAAAATTGCAAATTTTCTAACTTGAGGAGCTGAGAAATGAGGCCTATGAGAATGCTAAAATAACAAAAAAGTAGAGTTAAGATTTTTCATGTTAAGTTTATCATTAGAAATACTTTTGTCCCTAGACAAAAAGTCTTACTCTATAATTCTACGCTTCATCTTTTTCTAAAAAAGTTGAAATCGAGATGGACTAGGTCATTCATTGTAAAGACTGTATTTTCACACAGTATTGTAGAGATCAGTGACACAAAAAATGGGAATGACTTTAAGGTAAATGATTAACGCCTTAAGACTTTCTAGGAATTGTTGCCGATAAATAAAACGGTTATAGGTATATTCGACCCAGTGTATCAGTAACTTTACCTCTTTTATATTTTATTTCATGCATCTATTCATTTCTTTCATACATTGAGGACAATTTGTTAGATAGGTACGGGGGAGGGTTCTAACATTACTAATTCTAACATAACAAACATCACTTAAAAAATAAATAAAAATAAAAAAACTTTTTGGAAAGAGAACAATAATTTGACATATTTTTTGTAAGAACTTAAGTCAATTTTAAGGAATAGGAGAATCATAATTAGGAGTTTTTTATGCTTAGTCAAAATAAAATTATTTGTTTGATTTTTAGGGTTAGGAAGAAAATTTGAAAAAAATAATTTAGTCTTGATCTTTACCTTGATAAAATATGTACACTTTATACACTTACACACTTAAGGTTCAAAAAGAAAGATTCTTATGCCTTATATATATATATATATATATATATATATATATATATATATGAAAAATAAACAAATCTAATTATTGATTAGCTAGGTGCTTTGGTCTAAGCAACCCTTAGTACTTATACAAAAGATGATTAAATAAGTTTAGAATATATATATATATCAAAAAAATCCTCCAATTAATCTGGGTATTTATGCCTCATAAAACATAATATTCATGCCTAAAAGTGGTACCTCTTATAAATAAAAATCCTTAGTTTGTGGCCTTGTTTGCTCGAGTCCTTAAGTCTTGGGGATGTTTTCTTACCTGGTGCCCTAAGACCGTCCGGTTTGGTTGTCACCGACTAAAGTCTCGTTACATGAGCAGATTATAAAGCCTAATAGAACTAAAGAATAATACTATCAAAAATATAAAAAATAATAATAAGACATAAGAGTTAAAGTTAAAGAACTCTAGTTAAAATATCACGGTTACGAAGGTGTATATGACTTAGAGTAAAGTAACAGACTATATGAGAAATACACTTTGGCTCCTTACCTTGATTGATAACAAATTTTTGAATAGAGACTAACTTTAGGAATGAAAAATTATGTTTTCCTATAACTTATAGATTATTTGAACTCTTACAATAATACTTCAAATATTCTCTTTTTTAAAATGCTTTTCAAAAATACTAACACTTTACTTTCTCTTTCTTTATGAATTTTGTGGGTGTAATCTACTGAAAATCCTCACGAGACAAAACTCGTCCTCTAGGGGTAACCTAGATATTTAACGGCTTGTTGCACATGCTAAGTACAGTCGTGATTCCTACGAAAATGGATAGTTAGTTTTGTTTTACTCGAGAACGAGCAAAAGATTAGTTTGGGAGTGCGCTCAGTCACCGATATTACATATTTATTGTCATATTTCATATTAATGTCATAATAAAATCTATTTTTACTCTTATTTTTTGTGTAAATATTGTGCATGCCTTTACCAAGGGAAAAGGAAAAGCAAACAAGCCCAAGAGCCCATCTAAATTCTGATTTAGTTTAGAATTAATTCAAATTAAGAATTAGGGCAAATCAGGGCAAATCAAAGAAGATAAAACCAGTTGAAAAATCAGTTAAATCAAATCTTTACAAATCAAGTTGGTTAAAGCCGAAGATCAATAGAAAAATCGTTGAAATCTGGAGATCAAACGGCAAATCTTTTATGATAAACGGAAAGAACAAAAAAGCCGCGAATCCATGGCCTGGTAGTTGAGATAGCGGGAGTGTTTGCTCCCCCTATCTGCTCATGCTTCCCCCTCTCTAGTTTTTCCCTATAAATACCGAGAAATTCGTGAACAAAAGAGACGGAGACTAGGATTAATTTCTGGCTTTATTTTTAAGATTTAGGATCATTACTAGATAATTTAAGAGAAGTTGTATTTCAGTTTTTATTTTATAGCTTCAGTCCAGTAACAAGAGAGAGAGAGAGAGGGAGAGAGAAAAGAGTGTGTAATTTATTGTTGAAGTGACAATCAAAGGATATTCACCTTTCTTAACTCTACTCAATCTTATTGGTATGTTTATATTTTTAATTCATTCTATTATTTATTCTTTCCTCATAATGAGTAGCTAATTCTCTTCCTTTTAGGCTCACTGATCTCTCCTCTCTACTTTTGATCTTGATCGATTTTCATGAAAAAGTCCCAATTGAATCATTTGAATGTCTAACATTAAGTCTTGCTTCTTGCGAGTGTTCTTGAAGGCACATAAGAATGGGATTAGTTTTTGATCTTACACTTGAAGTTAATTTTTTTTAAAAAAACTGTTTTTATTCTAAGCTTGCTTAATTACTTTGATGATTTAACATTCAACTCAAAAAATGATTTCAAAACTAAAGTTTAATTTCTAAAAAACTATCTATGTGTTTTACTCGATCTCTCTTAAATACAAGATTAAATTTTTGCCTATGATCTCATTGAGACACTTTAACTTTCAAGAGAAAAATCTAGAGCTGAATAAATATTAGTGAACCTAGATCTCCTTTTATTAAATACAAATAAACATCACTCTCAAAGTCTTCTTTAAAATCATCTTTTTCAAAATCTATTATAAATCTTCAATTTTCTTTGAATTATTTCTCTTTCCTCTCCATCTTCTTTCATCCGAAAAAACACCAACACTGGAACTTATTTTTCTCAAAATATGGAAATGCTTGCATCACATCTCTCCTCGCGGATATGATCTGTTAGCCCTAAGCTACATGGTATTTTATTTTGTATTTTATTTTTAAGTTCTGAAATTCTGTATTTTTCTATGCAGGTAAAGACCTCAATCAATGGTAATAATGATAACCTTATGAATTTTCATAGAGTTCTATATCGTAAGTGTTTAACAACACACAACGATATGGTAGTTCTAATAGATAAAGAAGAAGGAGAAGAACACTTATTTGTGTAATGACAAGATACCACTAGGTATGATTCTTAGTTGTATATATATACACACACATATATTGATCACATGTTTATACTGATTTAGGAGAAAACAATAGGAAACATTGATTTAGAGAGAGAATTAGAAACACATGGTGCATGAGTCTCATAAGTCCCATGTATTCCTATAATCATGGGGAGATTTTAGAATTTGGTGATGAGTCTCATGTGTTCCAATAATCATGGAGAGATTTTAGGATCTGGTTGATTTCATGAGGGGTTTCTTTCATATGCATCACATGTTTCACACAAGTCACATGTTGTCATTGATATCTCTAACACCCCCGCAAACGAAGCGGGTTTGAAAGAACCGGAGCTTATTCTTCAGCATAAAAAACCTTAATGAGCTCAAAGGCTTAGTAAGGATGTCTGCTAGTTGGTCTTTAGTGCTGACAAACTGAACATTCAGGACTCTATTGGCGACATAGTCCCACACAAAATGAATGTCGATCTCAACATGTTTGGAGCGTGAGTGACGAATAGGATTGATCGAGAGATATGTTGCACCAAGGTTGTCACAGAGAACCATTAGGGGAGATTGCGAAACTCCAAGCTCATGAAGTAATGACTGCAACCAAACGATCTCTGCTGCAGCATTGGCCACGCCTTTATACTCTGCCTCAGTGCTAGATCGTGCCACAGTGCACTGCTTCTTCGAGCTCCAAGAAATGAGGTTTGTACCAAGAAAGACACAATAATCACTGGTGAATATTCGATCATCGATTGACCATGCCCAATTTGCATCGGTGTAAGCAGTAAGCTGTACAAAAGAATGACGAGAGAGAAAAAATCGTGTTAAATGGTTATTTTGAGGTAATGGAGGATCCTTTTTACAACACTCCAATGCTCATTGGTTGGAGCTTGCATGAACTGAGCGACCTTATTCACCGAGAAGGCAATATCGGTCTGGTAAACCTTAGGTATTGTAGAGACCCAATAGTATTTTGATAGTCAAATGGGTCAGAGAAAGGCTTGCCAACAACCTTAGAGAGCTTAAAGAAAGTAACCATAGACGAGCTGACAGGCTTAACACAATCCATCTTGAGTCGGAGAAGCAAGTCACGGATGTACTTTTGTTGAGAGAGAAAAAGACCTGAGGGTATATGTGACACTCCACGCCCACAAAATAGTACAGTGGGTCGAGATCTTTTAATCAGAACTCCCAACCTAGTTCTTGAATAAGACGAGTGACAGCCCGTGAGTCATTGCCTGTGATGATGATGTCATCGTCCACATAAATAAGAACCAGAAGATCTGTTCTGACCTGTCGGAGGAAGACAGACGTGTTAGACTTGGAGCCCACAAAGCCTATTGTGACTAAATAACTACTGAGGTAAGAAAACTAGGCCCGTGTAGCCTATTTGAGGCCATAGATACTGCGGTGAAGCTTACATACATGATTAGGACGAGCGGGATTGATGAACTCTAAAGGTTGTTCCATGTAGACCATCTCAGTAAGAAAATCCTGCAAAAATGTATTATTCACATCCAACTGTCGAATAGACCAGCCCTTGGAGACTGTCAGACTGCACACGGTACAGACAGTGGTCGGTTTGATGACCGGACGAATGTCTCACCATAATCTAATCCTTACTGTTGATGAAAAATCTTGGCCACCAGACGGGCCTTATACCTATCAACAAAACCATCAGATTTATGTTTTAACTTGAAAACTCATTTGCAGCCAACTAGATTTATGGTAGGATGGTATGGCACAAGTGACCAGGTTTTGTTCTTAAGCAAGGCATTCATCTCAGTGTCTATTGCCTGGCGCCACTTGGAATGTTTAGATGCTTGCGTGAAACATGTGGGTTCGTCGAAGTGGTGGCCAAGTCGGCCATGAAATAGGTAGGCATGGGATACCGGGTGGCTAGCCAAACCTTTGATATTCTAGTGTTATCCTGTATTCTGGTGACTATATGGTGGGCCTTGATAGGAGGGAAACTGGAGACCCTGAGGATGAGGACGATGAGAAGGACTCATCGGCGGGTGGAGTATGTAATGGAGGTGGTGGTGGAGGAGGAGAAGAGTTAATGGTGGGGCCCATATGAGAAGATGGGCCTAGAACAATGGAAGGTTATAGAGACGTGGAGATGGATCGGTGGTGAAGGCGTGGGAGTAGGTGGAGAGAGAGAGAGAGGACTGAGGAGACTGAAAAGGAAAGGAAGATTCGTCGAACACAACATCCTGGGAGATGTAAATACGACGAGAGGGGACATGCAAATATTGATAACCTTTATGCAATATCGAGTAACCTAAGAAGACACATTGACTGGACCGAAAACTAAACTTATGAGTTTGGTATGGACGTAAATTGTTGGCCCAAAGGCCCATCACTGTAGTTTGATGATGATTAACTCATGTAGTTATAGTACTAATGATCTTGTGTTTAATGGTCTCAGATATGTAATCAAGATCTTAGTAGGTGTTTAGCTTCAACAAAAGATTTAACGTCAAGTTTAGAGCTAGCACGTGTTAATTCAAGAGCTTGTGCATCAAGACCACATCAAGTACTCAAGAGGAGTCTAGTTCTTTGGATCATGTTTTGAACCAAGTCAAGAAGGAGAAGAAGATTTTCAAGTGAAGACCTTCAAGAGAAGACTTTTGTCTAGGTTTGTTTTAGTAAGATTTTATTTTTAGATAAAATATAAAGAATAGATTAGTTGGTGGATTGCTCAAGTATCATATACACTCACGCACAAGATTTACATGGGTTTTTATAAAAGAGTTTTCATTTTAGAAAAATACCATTTTGGTTTTTGGAGTTTCATATATACATGTGTTTTAACCAAAACTATTTTAGAGCTTAATGTCAAAAACATAGATATTTCATCATATATGTGTAGTGGATCATATCCATACACACTAAGCTTTAAAATTGTTTAGAATATCTTGTTTTTATATTTGGAGAACTTTTGGAAAAATCAGTTTTCAATTTGAAAAAATCATTTTGGAAAAATACAGATTTTTGTTTAAGGCAAAATTTCCATAACACAAAAATAATTTAAAATGTTTATAACATGTTTTAATTTTTACTCAAACATGTTTGTATATCAAAGTATATTACTGAACTTATTTTTGTAGATTTTTAAAAAATTTATGAGATTTTATTGAAGGAAAAAATAACAAGTTTTTAATCCTAAAAAAATACTATTTTGGCTTTTGCGGTCGACCGCTAGGTAGACCGAGCCAAAGGTCGGTCGACTAGATGGTCAACCGACGGGCAAAAAACGTGCACGTCTAGGGCCGGTCGATCGCACGGTTGACCGCCAGAGAGTATCTGCTCTCTGGAAATGGCCCGGTCGACCGGGCAGTCGACCGCTAGTCCATTGCCCTGAAGGTGGTCGACCGGCCGGTCGACCGGCCTTCCTAACGGTCAAAAAATCGACCGTTGATGATCGACCGGGCGGTCTTCCAACAGCAGTGCAGGCTGCTGATTTGGACCCCAATGACTAGTTTTCTTTAGCCTATAAATTGGGGCTTCCTTGGGTTATTTTAAACAAGATTTTTTGAGAGTTTCAAAGCCAGTTTTTCCTATCTATTATAGAGGTTTTCTCCACTTGTTTTAGTGCTAATACTTTCATATCAAAAGGAGAGATTTTAAGAGTATTTGTAAAAGTGATTCTTTGAGTTTTTAACCATAAATTCTATCCTAATTTTCTCACACATATTTGAGCTTTCCATTGCTATATCATTCCTATAGGAGAGTTGTTGTGAGATTGTTTTTAGGTGATCAAAATGTTTAGATTACCAAGTGTTATTTCTTGTATTTGAGAAGGTGGACTTGCGGGTTCGCGTTGTTTCGAGTTCTAGTGAGAACTCAGTGTAGAGGTGCGGTCTCGGCAAGCTTGCGTGCATGCATGTGTTTATTCTTACGGAATAAGAGAGAGACTAGAGAGTCCAAAGGAGTTCTAGTGTCGCTTGTTGGCGTTGCGGCACCGAGTGATCCGGTGGGATCGTTTTATAGTGAAAATTCTTCATAGCGTTGAAGGCGGGGACGTAAAGCAAGGGGTGCTCGAACCTCGAAACAAATCTCCTGTGTTTGCGATTGTTCTCTCTATCTTTCACTTGTCTTTATATCTTGCTTATGCTTATTGTTCATATCTCTTATATGCTTGATATATTATGTACTTAACTGTTAAATGCTTATGGATTGTTTGCTCACACTTGTATTCAACCAAGAGAGCCAAAGCGGCACCTTAATTCTTATGTAGAGGAATCTTGAGGAGTTAGTCCAGAGCCCTTCACGGAGAATTCAGCTACACTCTTGTGTTATACTTGGTGTGTTGTGCATTAGAATTTTTAATTTGCATAAATAGTTTCAATTTCGCATTAACTCACCATTAGATTAGCTAGTCACCTATTCACCCCTCAAGGTGTTTTCAATTGGTATCAGAGCCAAGTGCTCTTGATTTGGGTCTAACAACCTGGAGTTAAAGATCCTCATTTATAGCTAATCACAATATTTGTACACACACATGGATTTTATGTCACCTCCTACTTTTGACATTCTTAACATCCAAACTTGAAAAGTTAAGATGTCCTTGTACCTCAAAGGCCTAGGTATTCATGTTTATCTTGTCACTATTAAAAATTCATATTGTTTAAATGGCAAACATCTAGAGGCTAATGCAAAAGCCATCCCTACTTTAAAGTCAACCCTAAGTGATGATTATCTATGTAGGGTTTCTAACTTTGATTCGGTTTTTATAGTTTGGAACACTATAGTCTTCCTTGGCGAACAAATGCAATACTATGCGGGGAGCGACTCGGATTTTAGAAGTGAGGCTTCCAATGTATGCTATATGGTCCAAGGGGATAACCCCCTTGAGGTAACCTCCGAATCCGAGTTAGAAGAGGATGTTGATATGTCTTATAATGAGCTTGAATCATTTTGTCAACAACTTCTTGAAAAATATGAATTACTTAAAAAGGATAATAAGAAAATGAAAAATAAATTTGATTCCTTGTTAAAAGAAAAGGATTCTTTTCAAACTAAATTAGAATGTATTTCAAAAGAAAACGAATTTTTGAAAAAAGACAATATTTTCTTAACTTTTAAATTGAATGATCTTTGTGAAGAAAATACCTCTTTGAAAAATAAGATTATTTTGGTGAAAAAAGAAAAAGAAATTGCTTTACAAGAAAATAACTCTTTGAAAAGAAAGTTATTTCAAACGAAAAAGAAAATGTTTCTAAAAAGAAAAAGAATAATGATTCTCATTCTCATCGTGCTTTACATGCCACTATTGATCAAAATGAGATTAAATTTTTAAAAAATAGAATAGATTGTTTGAGCTCAACTTTGAGCAATTGTGCATTTAAGCATAAAAATTGAAAACCTTATTTCAAAAGAAACAAGCTCTACATGTTCATGCACATCACCCACGTCATACATATGCACATTTTGCACACCATGATCACACTCATACTCATGTGCATACTAAAGTATACAAGTGTACACATTGCGGCCGCAAAGGCCATTTGGCAAAATTTTATTATGATAGAATTAATTCTTTAAATTTGCTAACAAGAATGTTTGTGTTTCTTATAATGCTAAACCCCGAGGACCCAAAAGAAAATGGGTACCAAAATTCTCACCTTTTTATTTGATGTAGGGGCGGGCTCTCACAAAATATGAGAGGATTGGTGCCTTGGCGGTGGATGCATGGACTAGATGGACATACATTTGATGCACCGCTGTCAAGAAAGTTTGGTGGGTAGAGCACCTTATTTTGGACACTTAGAGTATAGTTCTTATGGTTTAGTAACTATCTCTAAACTCCTATTTATTTTACATGCTTTTACATATATGACATTTTGTTTTGTACTTCATGCGGTAAAAACTTGTTTAGATATAATTTTTGTCAAAACTTGTGTATATACTTGTACAAGTAGTGAGCGATATTTGATTCATATATGTTTGCACTTCATTGCTCATTTGTACTCATTACATGCACATGTATAGCTTAGTTTTGATGATTCCCTAATTTATACTTGTTTTACCTTTTTTTTTTGCTTTATGTATATGTAATTTTGTTCAAAACTAATAAATATACATGTATAATCTTGAGTCTCTTACCTTCATGCAAATTATATCATAGATTTTTTTTTTTATGTTTGGGATATGTATGCATATTGTTGGTTTTGGATAAAAACATACATATGCCTTGAAGGTTATTTTTGATGAAAAATAAATTTTTATGAGTTTCATATTTGTTTGATAAAATTATATTCATGTTTGTTTTGAGCATCATTGACTATTTTCATGGATATGCTATCCACTTGATGTTTGTACACTCACATTATTTTTTTGTTATTTATGACTTTATTTCATGAATACTTTTATGAGCCTTAAAGATTTCGAGTGTCAACTCTTATATATTTGGTATATATTATGAGATACACATATTTTATTTTCATGTTTTGAAGGATTTTAACTAGTTTTTCAAAAATTACTTTAACTAGTTATTTATTATTCATTTGGTAATGTTTTCAATCTATAAATATTTTCAAATCTATTTTTGAAAACTTTTATCCTTAAAGGGCAGATGGATAGGCGATCATGCCTTGTATGCTCAAATTACATATCTTTTATCATGTGCATGAAGAGGGTGGATTATTATGAGTTATACACTTGATTCTGATCATATTTTTAATTGGTATCACAATTGACATTTTTTGTATACTCATATTTTATTTTCTATATATGTATGCTTTAAATTTCAAATAATATCAATTTTTATTGGTATTTTCATTTTCATACATATATATGATTTATTTGTGCTTGATTTATAAGATATTTACATGTTTAAAGCACAAAGTTTGTTTATGCAAAGCTTGATTTAAATCTTAATTTTCAATAATATCTCAATTGGTACTTTAATACGCTTATGCATTATTTTCAATTGGTGTTTTTATTGGTAACAATATTTATCATATACTTCAATTGGTATCAATATATTTCAATTTCTAATTAGGTTTAAATTTCAATTGGTATCAACATGTTTTACCTATTTGGTATAAAAAAATTTACCATATATTTCAATTGGTATATATAAAATATTTTCTTTTATTGGTATTAAAATGTACAAGTGTTTCAATTTCAATTGGTATCACAAATTTCTTATTTCATATGGTATCAAAATCTTGTGATATCTAAAATTGATTTGTTGATTTAAAGAAAAATTCAAATTTTGTATTGTTTATTTACAATTGGTAGCTTAAAATTTCGTTTATGTACAAATGATATCTCATTGTTTAAGTTTTACAACAATTTGTATTAAAAATGTCTTGATATGTATTGTCTATATGCTAGGGGAGCTTAACATCTCTTCTATATATAGATTCATGCTGAGTGTATCTTATATAAGAAAGTTGACATCTCTTCTTTATATGATACATGTGTGTAGGGGGAGATTCACATCTCCACTTTGCATTGTTATTATGTGCTATGTGAGTTAGGGCTTGTCATCCTTTCTTATGTAATGTATGTATGCAGGGAAGCTAACTTAGCGTCTTCCTCTTCATGAATGTATATCGCATATATATCCTTATTCTTGATTTGTTTTTATTTTATCCCTTTGTTGATGATTAACAAAAAGGGGAGAAAGATTTTGAGTTTATACATGCATATTTGAGTTTTTGCATATATTAAGTTTATGCATCTTATGTTTAAAAAATGGGGAGAATATTTTTTAAAGCTTAAACAAATAGGGGGAGAAGGTTTTTGAGAAAAGGATTTTGATTTATGCATGTTTCTCTCACCTTATTGATGCATATATATTTGTTTAGTTTCATATACTTCATTGAATATCTTATTATTTATTGTTATGCATGAGTTAAGGGGGAGCTTCTATGAAGCTTGACTTTAATCCATGCATATATAACTCCATGAGTTTTGTCATCATCAAAATGGGGGAGATTGTTAGCCCAAAGGCCCATCACTCTAGATTTGATGATGATTAACTCACGTAGTTATAGTACTAATAATCTTGTGTTTAATTAGTCTCAGATATGTGATCAAGATCTTAGTAGTCAACAAAAGATTTAACGTCAAGTTTTGGAGCTAGCACGTGTTGATTCAAGAGCTTGTGCATCAAGACCACGTCAAGTACTCAAGAGGAGTCTTCTCTTTGGGTTATGTTTTAGTCCAAGTCAAAGGAGAAGAAGATTTTCAAGTGAAGACCTTCAAGAGAAGACTTGTTCTAGGTTTGTTTTTAGTAAGATTTCATTTTTAGATAAAATGTAAAGGATAGATTAGTTGATGGATTGCTCAAGTATCATATACACTCGCACACAAGATTTACATGAGTTTTATAAAGAGTGTTCATTTTGAAAAAAAAATACCATTTTGATTTTTGGAGTTTCATATATACATGTGTTTTAACCAAAATTATTTTAGAGCTTAATGTCAAAAACATAGATATTTATCATATATGTGTAGTGGATCATATCCATACACACTAAGCTTTAAAAGTGTTTAGAATATCTTATTTTTATATTTAGAGAAGTTTTGAAAAAATCGATTTTCAATTGGAAAAATCATTTTAGAAAAATGCAAAATTTTGTTTAAGGCAAAATTTTCATAACACAAAATAGTTCAAAATATTTGTAACATGTTTTGATTTTTACTCAAACATGTTTGTATATACAATATTATTGAACTTATTTTTGTAGATTTTTAGAGAATTTATGAGATTTTATTAAAGGAAAAATAACAAGTTTTTAATTCTGAAAAAAATACTGTTTTGGCTTCTGTCGGTCGATCGCTGGTCGACGAGCCAGAGGTCAGTCGACCGGGCGGTCAACCGACGTGGACAAAACGTGCACAGCCAGGGCCGGTCGACCGCACGGTCGATCGCCAGAGAGTGTCTGCTTTCTGGAAATGGCCCGGCCGACCGGGCGGTCGACCGCTAGGCCATTGCCCTGAAGAACAGTAGACCGGCCCGGTCGACGACCGTCCCAACGGTCAAAAAATCAACCGTTGGCGGTCGACGACAGCAATGCAGGCTGCTGATTTGGACTGCAACAGCTAGTTTTTGTTAGCCTATAAATTGGGGATTTCTTGGGCTGTTTTAAACAAGATTTTTTTGAGAGTTTCAAAGCCAGTTTTTCTTATCTATTGTAGAGGTTTTCTCCACTTATTTTAGTGCTAATACTTCAATATCAAAAGGAGAGTTTTAAGAGTGTTTTGTAAAAGTGACTATTTGAGTTTTTCACCACAAATTCCATCCTACTTTTCTCACACATACTTGAGCTTTCCATTGCTATATCATTCTATAGGAGAGTTGTTTGAGATTATTTTAGGTGATCAAAGTGTTTAGATCACCAAGTATTCTTTCTTGTATTTGAGGAGGCAGACTTGCGGGTTCGCATTATTTCGAGTTCTAGTGAGAACTCGGTATAAAGGTGCGGCCTTGGCAAGCTTGCGTGCTTGCGTGTGTTTGTTCTTGAGGGAACAAGAGAGGGACTAGAGAGTCCAAAGGAGTTCTAGTGTGAACTCGCTTGTAGGTGTTCCGGCACCGAGTGATCCAGTGGGATCGTTTTATAGTGGAAACCCTTCATAGTATTGAAGGGGGACGTAGAGCAAGGGTGCTCAAACCTCGAAACAAATATCTCCTGTGTTGCGATTGCTCTCTCTCTCTCTCTCTCTTATCTCTCACTTGTCTTTATATCTTGCTTATGCTTATTGTTCATATCTCTTATATGCTTGATATATTGTGTGCTTAACTGTTATATGCTTAGGAATTGTTTGCTCACACTTGTATTCAACCAAGAGAGTCAAAGCGGCACCTCAACTCTTATCTAGAGGAGTCTTGAGGAGTTAGTCCAGAGCTCTTCACGGGGAATTCGGCTACACTCTTGTGTTATACTTGATGTGTTGTGCATTAAAATTTTTAGTTTGCATAAATAGTTTCAATTCCACATTAAGTCACCATTAGATTAGCTAGTTACCTATTCCCCCCTCTAGGTGATTTCATAAATGAGGTAGCAAGCACAACCAAAAATTCATAAGAAAAGGTAGTCAGGTGCTTTATGAAATAATTTTTAATAGGGAGACGGATTATGGAGGATGGGAGTGGGAATTCTATTGATGAGAAATGAGGCGATTTAAAAAGCATAAGGCCAGTAATGGAATGGAACATTTGACCGGGCCAGAAGAGTGAGGACCGGTCTCGACAAGTGGTGGTGCTTTCTTTATGCGGTACCATTTTGGGCACTAGTGTGTGAACAAGATAAGCGATGAGCAATACCCTGAGAAGGCAAGTAAGGTTTAAATGATGAACTCACCACTACCATCAGTTTGGAGTGCTTTAATGAACGCCAAGAAAATTTTCACATGAATTTTGAACTCAAGAAAAATGGAGAAAGCATCACTTTTATTAATTAAAGACATACTTACTGTAGTGATCTACAAAGCTAATATAATAGCAATGATCACTTATAGCGGACACAGAAGATGGACCCCATAGATCAGAGTGAATAAGCTCTAAAGGAGCAGTAGCAATCGTGGAAGATGACGAAAAAGGGAGACAGTGACTTTTCCTTGCTGACAGGGGATGCAGAGAGGGGTACCAGCACGGGCAGTGAAGAAAGAAAGCGATGTTAAGATAAAATACTGGAGACAATTCTAGTGGAGGTATGATCTAGGCGCTCATACCAGACGGACGAAGATGCACGCTCACCGAGAAGAGCCTGGGAAGAGGCGGTGAAGTTATAATTCCCCAAGGAGAAGACATACATGCCATCCTTAAGTTGTCCCTACAATAGAGTTTTTCGAGTGGAGAGATCCTGACAAAACAAGAGTCAAGGTGAAATTCAAGAAGGACTTATTATCAGCGGTAAATTGACTAACAGACAGAAGATTTTTGGTGACATCAGGAACATGTAAAAGGTTTTTCAAGACAAAAGAAGAAACAAGAGAACACAACAATGAAGCACTAGCAGATCGGATAGGCAAATTTATCCCGTTACCATTCAAACTCTATCGGGTCCTTGATATTCTAAATGAAACGCCAGATTCGCCATGTCAGCCGTTAGGTGATGAGTGGCTCGGAGTAAACATATCAGTTGGGATCAATAGACTATCCCATAAGAGTGGAGAAGTGCAGTTGGGCTAGCGAATCATCATAACGATTGGAGCATTGGATAGCTAATGGCAAAATGATTGCAGATTTGGCATTGAGGTCAACCACCAGTAAATGATGTGGTGGTGGGAAGCCTCGGCCACGTCCATGACCGTGCTCCCTGTCTCGGCCACGTCCACGACCACGGAAAGAAGATGAAGCTGAATGGTAGCTTAGAGTGCGGGAAGCAATATGTACTGCGGGAGAAGGGGAGATGAGGGTTGTGGAGTCTGGTGAAGTGATACCTCATGATAAATCTCTTGGCTAAGCATGGACCTATGAGTTCTTCTGACAGTACAGGGTCGACGCGTGTGTTGACGGAGGTGAAGAACAAATCGTACTCGGGAGACAGACCACTGAGCAAGGTTGACAAGATCAGAGTCAGCAACTTGATTAGCTACTGCCGTCAGGTTGTCCACGATGGACTTGACAGACTGGATGTACTCTGATATAGAAGAGGTGCCTATCATGATGGTGTGCAGCTGGTATTTGAGTTACTGCACTCTACTCTAGAGGGTGACGCAAAGATTCGCTCAGAGAGCACCATACATCACGAGATGTAGTCAGACGACGACATGAGCAAGAGCAGCCTCAGTGAGTGAGAAGATAAGCCAGCATAAAAGCATCTGATCAAGCTTGATCCAGTAAGTGTATTTTGGATTGATAGTGGGCTGAGCATCCTTCTCGGTAGAAGAAAGGAACCGGACCGGACATGGAGAGGTTCTGTCGACAAGTCCTCGAGATCGTGGAGTTTGAGAAGAGGAAAGAACTGGGAACGACATAATCGATAGTTTTCCTTTGTCGAGTTTAATATTTAAAAAGTGAGTGATGTTGAGATTGGGAGTAACCATGAATGCAAGTGTTTGCATGGAGGTAAGAGAAGATGAAGAGAAAATACTCGATACGGTACAGGAGTTAGCTCTGATACTAAGATAAAGAAGAAGAAGAATAAGAACACTTATTTGATAATGACAAGATATCACTAGTTATGGCTCTTAATTGTATATATATACACACATATGATCACATTTACACTGAATTAGGAGAAAACAATAGGAAACATTGACTGAGAGAGAATGAGAAAACACATGGTGCATGAGTCCCATGTTTTTCTTAATCATGAAGAGATTTTAGGATCTGGTCATTAGTCTATATTATTCCTATAATCATAGAGAAATTTTAGGATCTGGTCATTAGTCTTATATATTCCTATAATCATGGAGAGATTTTAGGATCTGGTTGATTTCATGAGGGGTTTCTTTCACATGAATCACATGTTTCACATGAGTCACGTGTTGTCATTGATATCTCTAACACTAATGTGCTAAATGTGATGAGGCCAAGCCTCTATGTAACAAAAAGTTCCTATGGCCTGGACCCAAGCCCATGTATCCTGATTTATATTAATGACCTATCATTTATATGATATGTAGAGTATGTTTCTTCTCAATAATTCACCTCATTAAAACTTTCAACTCTGCATATAGAGAATTAAGATTATATAAATTAATATGCTAAGAGATGTAACCCTCAGTTCTATTCACCTATATTTTTCACTGGTAGTCGGTATGTAAAAATACTTCTTCTGCTGGTCTAAACTAAATATACTTTAACTCTAATAAAATTTTCTAATATTTCAGATTTTCTAGATTTTTTTTCCAAATTTTTTCTAAATTAATGAAGATTCTCGAAAGTCGTGGCCATCTATGTCGCTATACGACTTTCAAATTTTTAATTTGCATTCGGAGATGAATTTCATGAATCCGATTTCTCAATAATGCTTAAAATAATATTTACTATTTTTAAAAAAGTTTAGGAATTTTTCCGAATTAAAT